>BROG01000170.1:0-15000 GCA_030159075.1 Atrina japonica
GACTAGGTTGCCATATTTTCATTTGTTTCATTCATTGTGTATGAGAAATACGTAAATTTAATTTCATTTGCATAATAACTCATTTTTCAACAATTATAATAGTGAAGGAAACAAATTGCTTGTTGTGTCAACATGACTTAGTGTAATGATAATTTAAAAATAAATATCTCATCCCTCATTCTTTTTAGCGATTTTAGCTCTAATGTGTCAATGCGCTACAGTTATATTTTTATGTCCGCTGAAATTGACTGATTATGTTGTTTGAATGGTGTTTTACTCAACAGTCAACAATGTTTCTGTCATATTGTGTCGACCAGTTTTTTATGTACCCGGGATGAGATGACAAAATCAGATTAGGTTCCAACGATAATCGAACCAACGATGGCAGAGGTGGGAGTTTGAATGGTTTAAAGATATAATTAACATAATACCAAAGTTATAATGCTCAAGACGATCTTTTCTCTCGATTAGACTTCATCAGTTTAGCTCCAATTTTAAACAGATTATCTATAGATAAAGTGGTATCAGGCAAGGCAAAATAATATATATATATATATATATATATATATATATATATTATATATATATATATATATATATATATGTGTGTGTGTGTGTGTGTGTGTGTGTGTGTGTGTGTGTGTGTGTGTGTGTGTGTGTGTTCATACATCAGGCGGGGTAAAGATAGAAAGAACCGAGGATTCATGGAACGAAAAGCATGGCATGTTACAGAAATCTCAAACGTATAACTATATTATCGGTCAAAAACTTTGGCATTTCACTTATTGCTGGCGATATCTACATATTAATGAAAAGTTCTTGACAGGAGCAGTCAATGTGACCGAGCCAAAAAATAGAAAATGGTATCAGGCAAAGCCAAATAATAAATCTAAACGTTTAGCTAAAATTCGTCTAAAATTAACCACTTTAAAAAGATGGCAATCTTACCTTTAGAATTAAAAATGGTGCTACCAGTGCGAAATATTACGTTATTATAAGATTATTTGCTGGTTTTGTTCTTTGCCACACGCGCACACACACACACACTATATATATATATATATATATATATATATATATATATATATATATATATATATATATATATATATATATATATATATATATATATATATATATATCTGTGTGTGTGTGTTTGTGTGTGTGTGTCAGAGCGTTACACTCAACACAATATTAAACAATTACAAACGCTTCTCAATAATCGCTAGAACGTTTACTATATTATGAAGTGGAACATTATTTTATCCCTAACACCTTTGTATAATATAAGACACACAAACACAGTTTTAAACAACTACAAATTAGCGCTCTTCAATAATCGCTAAACTATATATCACTTACATGAAAAATTATGTAAATTTACCACAAAATGCAAAACCATGGTTTCAAGATTTCGTCCGTGATAGCGATGTCTGTGGTAACACTCAACCGGCAAAGTGCAATCGATCAATAAAGTTATAATGTAAAAAGACTAAAACAGTTATTGGATCCAGACTTTAAAGTTGTACCCACAGTATGAAAATAACACATCTATAATATGTTATTAATAATTAGCAATGGAAATATAAAGCTATATATGATCTAATTTTAAGTGTTATAGACGCACGTGACTGGTTCAATGTATTACTTATGTTTTGGTACGAGCATACGTGCATGTGACCGGATATCAGCAGTGGGGTATTTAACCATAGATATTTCAGTTATGAGGCAAACTGGTAAACGTTTCTTAGAAACCTGTGCACCTGTACAATATAGCACGATTTACTGTTATCTGTAAAAAATGAGAATCGATTGATAATTTTAATGTACTATGAGAAAGAATAAATTCGAGAAAGGTGTTAACGTGTTTTGATTTCAGTTTCAAAAAGTGTAAAAGGTAACCAAAAGGCTCTGGTTTTTGTCTACTGGTAGAGTTCGACACAGATAAGTTAACTGCAGTAATTATGATTTTGTTACCACAAGTATTTTAAACAATAAAAAGTATGTAGCAGAGCAATTATGTTTTTACATTATCATTACTAGTAAATTATTATTTTATCACATTTTTTATAACATTATCATTATCACCGTCGTCGATATCATCACTAGCAGCAATATTATCATCATTGTAGTCATCGTCTTCATCATCATCATCAGCAGCAGCAGCAGCGGCATCATTACAAATTTATTGATATATTAATCTAGATTTAAACACACACACACACACACACACACACACACACACACACACACACACACACATTCCAAATGCGTCAACATTGTGTACAATTTGTCCCACTGAGCATTCCTATGGGAACGGATTCTGCCCCTTTTTTGGCTGACCTGTTCTTTAATTCATACGAAGCAGTGTTCATTCAGAAACTGATGAATCCCAAGAAGAAAAAGCTAGCAGTGTCATTTAATTTGACATTTAGATGTATTTACGACGTTTCATCAATTAATAATGACAATTTTCATACATATGTCAACTCGATATACCATAACGAACTAGAAATAAAAAGATACAACATATTAAAGCACACACGCTTCATACTTAGACATTCTGCTTAATATACATACAGACCGGACATTAACAACAAAGCTTTACGACAAACACAACGATTTTGGCTTTCCTATCGTAAATTTTCCACAAATAAGTAGTGATATCCCACAATCACCCGCATATCGAGTTTAAATTCCACAAATGATCGTATATGGCACGGTGTGTTCAACATATGAACATTTCATATACAGAGGTAAACTATTCACTGACACGTTATTGGCACAGGGATATAGAAAAAACACGTTTGATGTCAACATTTTACAAACTTTAGGGCCAGTATAATTGTCTTGTTTGCGATTACTCTGTTTCAATAAGTGAAATGTTGTGTTGCCTGTTCGATTGCGGTTGTTGAGATGTCTGTACCAATCGAGACGAGGATTCCTTCCTCACGTATTTCATTTGGATTTGACTGTGGACTCGCGGCGGGTCAACAGGGGCTACTTATTCCTCATGTCACCTGATTCTATCTCTTGATTTCCAGAGGCCAGTGTTTGTCCATTTTTTACCAGATTTGTATCTATATCCAGGACAAACTAAAGATTTATCCTTTGGTATCTGAGATTTTATATATGATATTTTAATTTAACTCACATAGTTGATGTTCCAACGTTACACATTTTTTTTCAGTTTATTTCATATCGTAAATTAAAATAGACTTCCACTCACCGTATTCATTATTTATGTGTTGCATAAAAGAACATATTCCACACCATAGGAAGACCTTGCTTATACGATGAATTGATTGATATTACTTTTTCAAATAACCAATAAATACATGATAGGCATGGCAAAAATAGTTCCGTGCCAATTTTCAAATAGTTACTTTTTCTCATGGTTCTAATGGTAGAACTCGCATTCACATCAAGTTTTAATGGTAGAATGTTTGACTGTTTGAATATCAATGATACCATTCCAAGTTCTGGGTTATACCTAAAAGACACTGGCTGTTCCTACATCAGGCGGGGTAAAGATAGGAAGAACCGAGGATTCATGGAACTAAAAGCATGGCATGTTACAGAAATCTCAAACGTATAACTATATTATCGGTCAAAAACTTTGGCATTTCACTTATTGCTGGTGATAAATTAATGAAAAGTTCTTGACAAGAACAGTCAATGTGACCGAGCAAAAAAAAAAAGACATTCTCCAAACAACCTCTAGGCTGATATAAAAAACAACAACTGTGCAAAACGAAAATAATCAAAGTGCTAATTCAGCTTTTTCTATGTCACCTTTATGAAAACACACGTGAATGCGTGCACGGACTCACATACACACAATGTTGCAAAAGGCAAAACTATATCGTTCAAAATAAGAGATGGAGCAAGAGAAATAACTCTGAAATGATTACTGATAAAGTTAGTCTTACACGTTTGGCTACCTGCATTCATATTAATAGAAACACTCACGTTCGTTTTCTAGAAATCATTATGTATGCAATTTGCATGTCATTTCGTTAACCATAATTACGTTTATGCTGATTGTGACCAAGCTTTATTTCCCCTTTAGTTGTCGAGTCATATGTACTGACTGTAGCCTGCCGGCGGCAGGTTAGATTCCGGTCCTTAGGATGAGACAGTAGAAACCGAGGTCCCGTGTCACAGTAGGTGTCAGCACGCTTAAAAACCCTCACTGCTCAATGGGCATAAGTGCCGAGCATAGGCCAAACTTTGAAGTTCTTCACGGGCATTGGTGACGTCTCTATGTGAGAGAATAATTCTTCTACGTTAAAGAACAATACAACCAACCAATCAACTACTGATTGTGACCAGGATTCATTTCCCCTTTAGTTGTTGAGTCGTCTGACCTGGATTTATTTCCCCTTTAGTTGTTGTGTCGTCTGAACTGTTTGTGACCAGGATTTACTTCCCCTTTACTTGTTGAGTCTTCTGTCCTGATTTGACCAGGATTTATTTCCCCTTTAGTTGTTGAGTTGTCTGTACTGATTGTGACCAGGATTTATTTCCCCTTTAGTTATTGGGTCGTATTACTGATTGTGACCAGGGTTTATTTCCCCTTTAGTTATTGGGTCGTATTACTGATTGTGACCAGGATTCATTTCTCCTTTAGTTGTTGAGTCGTCTGACCTGGATTTATTTCCCCGTTAGTTGTTGAGTCGTCTGTACTGCTTGTGACCAGGATTTACTTCCCCTTTATTTGTTGAGTCTTCTGTCCTGATTGAGACCAGGATTTATCTCCCCTTTAGTTGTTGAATCGTCTAACCAGGATTTTCTTTCCCCTTTAGTTGTTGGGTCGTCTGTACTCATTGTGACCAGGACTGATTTCCCAAATTGTTGAGTCATCTGTACTGCTTGTGACCAGGATTTATCTCCCCTTTAGTTGTTGAGTCGTCTAACCAGGATTTATTTCCCCGTTAATTGTTGAGTCGTCTACTTTGAAGTTATTTCCCCGTTAGTTGTTGAGTCGTCTACTTTGAAGTTATTTCCCCTTTAGTTGTTGAGTCGTCTGTACTGATTGTGACCAGGATTTATTTCCACTTTAGTTGTTTAGTCGCCTGTACTGATTGTGAACGGGATTTATTTACCCTTTAGTTGTTGAGTCGTCTCCACTGTTTGTGAACATGATTTATATCCCCTTTAGTTGTTGAGTTGTCTGTACTGCTTGTGACCAGGATTTATCTCCCTTTAGTTTTTGAGTCATCCGACCAGGATTTATTTCCCCTTTATTTGGTGAGTTGTCTGACCATGGCCTATCTCCTCCTTAGTTGTTGAATCGTCTGTACTGATTGTGACCAGGATTTATTTTCCCTTTAGTTGATGGTCGTCTGTACTGCTTGTGACCAGGATTTATCTCCCCTTTATTTGGTGAGTTGTCTGACCGTGACCTTTCCTCCTTAGTTGTTGAATCGTCTGTACTGATTGTGACCAGGATTTATTTTCCCTTTAGTTGATGGTCGTCTGTACTGCTTGTGACCAGGATTTATCTCCCCTTTATTTTTGAGTCATTTGACCAGAATTTATTTCCCCTTTAGTTGGTGAGTCGTCTGACCAGGACATATTTTCCCTTTAGTTGTTGAGTCGCCTTTATTTGGTGAGTTGTCTGACCATGGCCTATCTCCTCCTTAGTTGTTGAATCGTCTGTATTGATTGTGACCAGGATTTATTTTCCCTTTAGTTGATGGTCGTCTGTACTGCCAGGATTTATCTATTTCGTGAGTTGTCTGACCATGGCCTATCTCCTCCTTAGTTGTTGAATCGTCTGTACTGATTGTGACCAGGATTTATTTTCCCTTTAGTTGATGGTCGTCTGTACTGCTTGTGACCAGGATTTATCTCCCCTTTATTTGGTGAGTTGTCTGACCATGACCTATCTCCTCCTTAGTTGTTGAATCGTCTGTACTGATTGTGACCAGGATTTATTTTCCCTTTAGTTGATGGTCGTCTGTACTGCTTGTGACCAGGATTTATCTCCCCTTTAATTTTTGAGTCATCTGACCACGATTTATTTCCCTTTTAGTTGTTGATTCGTCTGACCATGAATTTTCTCCCCTTTAGTTGTTGAAAAGTCTGACCAGGATTTATCTCCCCTTTAGTTGTTGAGTCGTCTGTACTAATTGTGACCAGGATTTATCACACTTGTCACCTAGATTCACCAACTTTGTTCTGATTAACTGAGGATTCGCGAAGAGTGTAAACTGCAAACAGGGAAAACACCTGATGTCACCTTACTACGTTTACGGGGTTGTAATCACGGGAAGTGTAGTTAATTTCGTGTTCAGTAATAAGAGTGGTTTAGTGTTTATTTGATACATTCTACAAATTGCAGTGATCGACTCTGATATTGCTTATATATATAAAGCGTAAATATCACTACAACATTATCATTTACTATGGACCTTGGATCAGAAATGATACTGGCTGCATACAGCAATCACATTTGTGCTTTAAATATATATATATATATATATATATATATATATATATATATATATATATATATATATATATATATATATATATATATATATATATATATATATATAAATCAGAAGTCCATGACTAGAAGTTTGCAATAGCTAATCATAGCATGAACCGTTATGGCACATGTGATTAAAGAGAGATAATTCGCATTCTCGTCAAGCAAGCTAGAATATTTGGTGATATGAGCAGCATGTTTTGAGGAAGCAGTCATAAATTTTGAATTGACAGATGTTTGTTTACAAAATTACGTCAATCTTGCCAGAGACTTTCAAGGCTGAGATGGTCAAGGAGTTGCATTTTGCTGAAGGAGAAGATCGAAGCGCTTTTCATCATCCGGAAGAGGTTATATGGTTGCAAGTAGCCAGAGAGACCATCGGCCTTCCATCACAATCAGGCCGAAGAATTGAGGAGTGGAACGAAAAACATAATTCAAATTCAAAATTAAACGCTATCTGAATGAAACATGACTGATGTAGATTTAGCAAAAGTTGTTTCCCTTTGCTTAATAAAAATTGAAATATTTACAAGAATAACAATATCAACTCTTTACTTCGCTCTTATTCTGACTCATTAAGTTTCAAGTTGAACATATCTACAAAGATAAGTTGCAGTGTTGCGTAGGCGAAATGCAAATTTAGATGCGTTCTTTGTATGCGCATATCTCTAGTGAAGCTACGGATTCCCATGACCTATTTGAACGCTCCTGTTGACTTTTATCCCTTTCAACCCTACATAGAATCTTAGAATGTTCTAAACAATAGAAAAAACATACCACTTAGACACTTAGGGGTGAGTGGTTAAAGGATTATTTACGTAACTTCAGGCAATACAATTATATCAAGTAAACCAAATTGAATAAAATTCATTTCAACATAGGAGTGCTTACTCAAATAAAAAAGCCGACATTACAGCTATTGACGAGAATTATATTATGAAATATTACTTTCAAATGAAACTGTTAACATGTTCCCACAATCAAACTTTCTAGATGACAAAATGACCGTAGTCATTCATTTATTATGTGCTTCACAGATGTGGGTAGTGATTTCAAACTTGGATTAATTCGACAAATCATGTTTCGGTTGTTACGTGAGGAGTTTACCTTAGAAAACATAAGCTTGGGATATAAAAGGAAAATAAATGTCTATTTTTTAGAATTTGTCTTCATTACTTATAGAGAAACTTAAATACATCTTAGACATGCTACGGTAATGCTTCTATTGAATGATGTTATGATTATTTTCAGCGAATAGAAATATTTTTCATAAGGGGAAATAATAAGGGAATTAATTCGCGTTGAATATAAAAACCTCAGATACCAAAGTGTAAATCAATAGAATGTCCAGGACATAGATACAAATCCGATAAAAAATGGACAAACACGGACCTCTGGAAACCAAGAGGTGGGATCAGGTGCCATGGAGGAGTAAGCATCCCCTGTCGACCGGTCACACCCGCCGTGAGTCCACAGTCAAGTCCAGTGAAACACGTGAGGAGTGTATCCTCGTCACAATTGGTACAGACGTCTCAACAACCGCCAACGAAAAGGCAACTCAACATTTCACTTAGTGAAACAGAGTAGTCGCAAAGAAGACTATTATACCGACCGTAAAACTTGCGGAACGTTGACATTAAACGCGGTTTTCGATATCCCTGTGTCAATAATTTGTCAGTGAGTAGTTTACCTCTGTATACGAAATCTTCATATGCTGTGCACGCCCTGGCATATCGGATCATTTGTGAAATATAAACTCCATATGCAGGTGACTGAGGTATATTACTATTTAAATGTGGAAAATTTACGATTGGAAAGCCGAAATCGTCGCGATATTATTCTTCTACCTCACACGATGAAATAAAAATTCTTAAACAATTTGCAAAACTTCTATTAATTTTCGTAAAAATTATTTCTCATAAAAAAAGTCTCAATAATTTTAAAGTATTCTGAATGGTCATGGGAAAATAACAGATTATATTGAAATTTTTATTCAATTCATAAATCCTTATATTGAACTATCTAAATTGTAATGAATAAAATTTTAGCTAAATTCCGTGGAAGGACTCTTGTGAATATGACAGTACAGATTAACAAGTATATGGAACTTAAATCCTGTTAAGATGTGACATTTGACCAGGAACTTTAAGAATATGCTTGATTCAGTAGTGACACATAACTCATAAAGGTAGATCGATGTGTCCTATAACAATGAAACACCCCTCAATATCAATTCATCGATGTTAAAGTTGCAAACAAACACTGTTGATGATGGTCACGCTTATATTGCGATAATCTCGATAGTTTGAAAATTTGGACGTTAACGGCTAACTAGCCCCTTCAATATTTGAAATACACTTCGTCAATAGGGAACTTTCGAATTAGCCCGGATTACCGTTATAATCCTGCTTTTATTATCGCCAGTTGCCTGATTCTAGAAACATGTTCCTCAATTTTATTTCCGGTTTCAATAATATATAGATAGCCTCCATAGCAAAATTGGCGACCTGCAAGTATTCAAGAAGACAACATATCTCGCCTGGTGCAGCATTGTATCTAAGATGGTCTTGTATGCAGGGGGTGCAGAACCTATCCGCACGACTGGATTCATCGATTTGAGATTCGCCAATGTCCTTCGCGTTGGGACTGCTGTTATATCTACTTTTTCACCAAGTTTGGCCTTTTTTATCAATCTGGAGCTTTTCAACGACCTCGAGTGGTTTTTATTTAACGGTTTCGACCGATGTAGCATGTGGGCAAGGGGCACTGACTCTTTCCAGACACTTGGTCTCATCCGGTTTGAGATTCGCAATTGTTGTTCGTGTTGAGACTGTTTTGATATCTAATTTGTCGTTTTCTGGTAAATTTTGAGTTTCGGATATCCATTGGTTCTTCTTCGTTATGCCATTTATTATGTCTGTGTTAATTCAAGCTCAACTGTTGAAGGCAAATGGACAAAAGCGACCGTTTTGAGCATTTGTTGTTGCCCCTTTTTCTGTAACTTTTGTATTCTGTGCATAATGTACTAAACGTTTAACTAAAAAGGTCAAATTACATTATATAGGTCAATAGGTCACAAGTCAAAGTACCATTTTGAAAAGGTTAACCATACGGATTCCATATGTGCATTTATTACTGCTATTTCAAAGATATAGCTTAGTTAAAAGACAACCGCTGACAAAATAATGGAGTATATTTGAAAATTAAGGCTTTAAAACGAGCAGGGAAAATGTGTTTGGAAGTTTTCCAAGCTGTTATATCATTCATGAATATAGATATAGATATAGATACATTATTGTATCAAAGTTCATTTAACACTCTAAAACTTGTAAATTGGACAATCATGGATCATCGGAAATGCTTGAGATGGAATTAGGTGCCGTATAATCCGTTGGGATTCTAGATGTGGAATAAGGTGCACATGGATCATCGGATATTCTAGAGTTGAGATCAAGTGCCCACGGGAAACAGAACATTGCAAAGATGGGATCAGGTGTCTGTGGATCACCAGACATTTTAGAGATAGGAGTGAGATCAAGTATCATAGAGGATCATAGAGAGATTTGTCACAGTCATCTTAGATTCCATGTTATATTATAAAGAATAATAATGAATAAATCACGGACAAAATCGGAAAAGGTGATTCAGCAACCACGATCGATCACGTAAAGAGATATTTCAATAAATGATGTATGACAAACAAGGTCATTTATTGCACACTTACGAATTTACTTTTATAAAATCAGACATATAAATCTTGATCATTGATATTACAATAACAGGTCACGCCAGAAATAATTTCTCACCCAAATAAGTATGAATATTTGTATATGTTCATGGTCTTTTAAGTTCAGTCATTGGAAATGCATGTAAATGTGTAAAGAAGGCTTGTTTCATAGGCATACGTTATAAACAAATGATCAATCTGTATGTTACTGGATTTTTGTACCATACTTTGTTTTTGTAAGTCCATATTAGAAAGCTTTTTGTGTGCGTATATTTTGATACGTACCATACATTTGTAAGAATTATCCGGAAGGAGGATTTTCAATGAACATTATCGTGTAGAATTGAAATAAATCAGCTTATTCGATTTTATAATATTAGTTCACTGACCCTTCAAATATATATCGTGTAGCTAGCGTAAACCTAGGAAACCACGAGATATTTCACAGACGAATAAAACAAATTTAAAGTAGGGTAAATGATAAAATGGATTTTCTTATGAGTTTGTTGTCGTGGAATATAAATGAAAAAAAAATCGAATCAATCTTAAATATATTACAACAGTAAAAATAATCATATGGAGAACAATGCTGAATGAAAAGTATACCTTAAGCGGCGCTTTACAGTTTACAAAAGACAGCATTGGAGAAGTTAAGCCTATTTGAAAAGAGTAAATCTGTTCATTTTAAAACTTTATTTAAAGGGGCAATAATCTTGATTTTTCAAACATATCTCTGTTTTTACTTCTTAGCAATGATGCAAAATAACAAATGTATACACAGGTATAACAATTCTTATGTTCCCTATATTTTTTGTTATAATAAGGTCAGGTCTTGTGTTGTATGCATAAACAAAATAGCTAGGTTGAATTAATCATTTGCAAATAATAATTGCCAAACTGGGTTACTCTGGCAATCTTCGCAAAATATATAGGAATTTAAGAATATTTATGCCTATGTATATCTGTTTTTGTTATTTCACATCAGTGAAAGTAGTAACAAACGAAAGAAGTTTTGGGGAAAAATTACAATTTATTGCCCTGTAATGAAAATTATACTTAAAACGAAATATTGCAGTATACAGGTTGCAATGTATTAGAACTAAGGTCTATTTGAAAATAGCATTTTTGTTTATTTTAAAACTTTATTGAACAATGTTTAATGCGAATACTCTACTTTCCTTTCATAGACTACCTTGCGTTTGGTGAGTTTGAATAAATCCTGAAATCGAAAAAAAAAATAATAAAAAGCGTTCGTCAACAGGGGATGCTTATTCATTCATGGCACCTGATCCTGCTTCTGCATTTTCAGACAGCCATGTTTGTCCAATGTTCACTTAATTTATGACGTCATCAAAAGCGGAAATGCGTCATCATGACGTAATGTCTTAATTGGACATATAACGCCTTGTAAACATCGTAGCTTTTTCGTTTCCCTTTTGTCTCACTTGTTATTATTGTTTATGCTGTCTATATAAAGGATGTCATTAAAATTGCACACACGGAATGGTTATTTCCAGTATAAATATTCTATAATGAAAATAAATAATTTATAGTCTCTAAACTGACAAAAAAAGTATCTTTTATGTTTAGTGACGCGGGAGGTTGATTAAACTGTTAAAGTAAAACGAATAAGTACTAATGGAAATTCGAATCTTCAATCCATTAACATATGACGAATTGTTATTTAAATGGTCTTAATGGGAAGAATGGTACCCTGGGGTATACAAAAAACTTTTTATCATAAAGTTCTTAATTTTTGCATACTTATTCATAATGAATGTATGAATTAATAGAATGAATAAACTGGCCCATTTGTGGGTATAGAAGGGATAGTTACATATGCAAGAGTTATGCCCCTTTCCAGACCTTTGATTTTTTCATCAATTGTCATTATTAAAAACAGTCATTTATCTACAAATCTCATATTTTTCATATTGGTAAAATTGAATCTAAAGCCATGGTATCAATTTGTATTTATGCTCTTATTATAGCTGATGGATAAAGAGGACAAAAGATTGAAAGCTGTGACCCTCAAAATATCAAATTTTTATCACACTTAAATCTTAAATTCAGTCACTGTAAAAATTAGTCATCAAATGTTTTTCATTTTTTCTGTAAATATTCAACTCAGAATGGTTAACAATTATCTAGATTCAATAAAACAATTTGTGGGTATATAGCGAAGAAATAACACCTTGGAGTATGCACAAAAAATAGAGTATTTTTTAACAAAAAATCCAGAACTTGAACATGACCTTGATCTTGACTTGGCAATGCACCTCATCAAATATAAAAATCTCAGATACCAAAGTATAAATCAATAGGATGTCCAGGACATAGATACAAATCCGGTAAAAATGGACAAACACGGACCTCTGGAAACCAAGAGGTGGGATCAGGTGCCATGGATGAGTAAGCATCCCCTGTCGACCGGTCACATCCGCCATGAGTCCACAGTCAAGTCCATTGAAACATGTGAGGAGTGTATCCTCGTCACAATTGGTACAGACGTCTCAACAACCGCCAACGAAAAGGCAACTGAACCTTTCATGTAAGTTTCACAAAAGTATCAGACACAATAAGTTATGGTAATTTATTACAAAATGTGACTGTACCTAGAAATACAGACATAGGGACAAAATATATCAGACAATGTGAATCTGTGTTTCATAGCCGACACAAAAAATGACTATTAAATTATTTTTTTCACAAAAAGCAATTAAATTTACGTCTTGATGTTAATTTACCATTCAATATATGTCACCTGTGACATATTTGCACCGTCTGTCATCTTTGTTTACATTGTCAACATCAGTTCTATTTTATATTACTGTATTCACATTCTGGTCACGTGACAAGGTGTCCTTCTTTCCCTTAACATCACGAACAATTGCGTATACCCAGCGTGATGGGACCAGACACCCGGAAGGAGTCAGTAACCCCTTGCCAGCACTGCACATCTGCCGCAAATGTTTCCAGGAAACCACTTGACTTCGGTGAAAAGGTCAAATTCGATAAACAAGGTCAAGCTCAATGAAAAGGTAGATATAATTACGGTCTCTGTGATGTGGTACATCCGGGTTCTGTCAAAACCCAATGCAATACGGGATATTTTCTAAACTTACTAGGAAAGTACAGGTAATACGTGACTCCATGTATTACCATACTGCTGATATTTGTGTTGCCCGAAACAAGCCCGCCACCCCTGTTATGATTCAATTTAGACTCGTTGTGTTTGTATACATGAGTCAATTAACCTTGGTTGACCTTGGTTGACCTATATTGTTTTCATTACTTTATGGCTTTCATCCAATGTCACGAAAACAAGTCATATCTGAGAGTATTTTGATATAACGAATGATTGAACATTAACACCTATTAAAGAACACGGAACGAGTGTCTGTTAACATAAAAATATATACATTGTACATTGAATACATTAATTTCATTTGAGCACGTGCTAATAAAATTTATAGAGCATATATACAATGCCGCCCTTTCGTCGATCTATTCACCAAACTTGAACTGTTCACCAAACTTGACCTTTTCACCGAACTCGAGAGATTTTCATGGAATATTTGCGACGGTTGTAGCATGCTAACAGGGGGCGCTGACTCCTTCCCGACACCTGGTCTCATCCCGTATGGAATTTGTAATTGTTCTTTAAGACCGTTGATATTTAATTTTTCGTATTCTATTGGACTTCGTATATTCATTGACATTTCTACCGGTCGACATCGCCACGATATAACTGAAATATCGTTGAAAGTGGCGTTAAACAAAAACAAACAAACAAACAAATCGGTCGACAGGGGATGCTTACTCCTCCATGGTACCTGATCCCATCTCTTGATTTGAAGAGGTTCGTGTTTGTCAATTTTTACCCGATTTGTACCTATATCCTGGACATCATTATGATTTATATCTTCGTATCTGAGACTTTTTATATTCTTTATGCTTTTTTGTTTCTTATTTAATCCAAAGGACAACTGACCTATAAGTACATATTACATAGGGGTATAGTATGTGATGTTAGGCCATTTTACCATTATATGGTATTACCATATTACTATATTACCATTGTACAGCGAAATATTGATCTATGTATTGATATAAAGTTTATTATCAGGAAATACGATAGGTTAACAGTTGTTTTTTTTTTCATGCAGATACAAATAGTAAAATCTAAGTCATTTAACAGTTAAGTATGTAGTATGATGGTGAAAAGCGTTAAAAGCGGAACGTATTTTAAATTTGTGTACACATAAAGATACATTTTACAAGGAGCTTGTAATAAAGACAAAACCACACAAGTGTTTTTATCCGTATCATCAGACTGCACTTGATCGTTGTAGCGGATGTGTAGTTTGACTATTTATTAAAGCATTTGTACATTACTTACAATGATAATAGCATTATTGTTATTTCCGTAATTGACACATGAACACACTCATTTTCAGATCAGGAATATTGAAACAAACAAACAAACAGTTTTAAGCTGATTTTGCATTAAGGATTAAGCTTTGCTATCCAAACATTGACCTGTGCAAACAAATGTAACAATGGCAAGTGTCTAAGTTTGTCCGTCACCGAAAATTCAATATTTCCTTAAATTTCCATAATTGAAGTCATGGTGGAGGTATTTATAAAATGACTTGACGGGAACCAGTTGTAGATCTGTAGAAGCTGTCATGTTTCTATATTGTCACTTACAATAGAGATTTATTTAAATGGGTAAATTCGTTTTGCATTTAAATGTCGCGTCAGTCGCACC
>BROG01000170.1:20000-400000 GCA_030159075.1 Atrina japonica
GCGAATTTTACGCTGATCGATCGTGTCATTGTGTAGCCCTTCATTAAGCGTTTAACTCTGCATCGGGATCGGACTTAATAGTAACATTATGCGTATCGGATGGAACTCTTTACCATATATCGTGTGCCTAACTACTGTGACACTATTCATGCAGATTTTTATGTTATTACATATACGATCTTGTAAGTAATTTTGATTTAAAACATCATTTCGTGACTGGTATAATACTACGTTTTCAATTTTGTGTACATTTACATAAATATATGGTATTTACAGCTGCACCCAAAAGTAAAGTATCATTTAATGGAGGAATCAAATAGAACAAAATACCAAATATTCAAATTATTAAATTGTTAAAAATATTTAAATGAAACCAGATTGATCTTCTATTAAACACTGTATTCACGTAGTTATCTTTTCAAAAAAATGTAACTGTCACCTGTGATGAAGTATGGCCAATTGTAAAGTTCTCTATAAACAGACTTCTCAAACTTAAATACATGTAGTTACTGATATCACGTCATAATGACAATCGTATACCTCTGCTCCCTCTGAAAGTTGTAGCGAGGGTTAGCTAAAAAACAATGTCTCAATCGATCTTGATAAATTTTGTGGGGTCGTAAAAATTGGAATGTGTTCATAAATATTGAATATATATGTAGAAAGTTGTCGGTTGTCATCTCTGTTCAGTGTTCAGCAATGCTTTACAATTGACATTTTATTTATATTTTGGTATCTGAATTTTTTTTATATTTGATGTAAATAACCTTTAATTTCATAACAATTTTCATGATGATATATTCAATTGAAATCAGATCCTCATGTGAGTTTTTATTTATAAATGCAGAGTTGACGAACTCATCAACCCCTAAAGAACAATGGATGTTTCCTTAAATCAATGACTTTGGCCAGTCCAAATGTGTCTTCAGGGGTTAATGAGGTAACAAACAATAATTTGAGCCAAGATCCATCGACTCATGCGACCACTCATGGCTGTATTATGGCAGAGTGTTGATCGCACAGGTGATGCTAATTAATAAAAAAGTTGGTAAAGGCTAGTAAACGACGTGTGCAAGCAGTGATATCGCTGTGTATGCGATAAGGATATTTAGATCTTTATCATATCAAATATAATTATGAATATGGGTTGTCAACATGGAGATGAGGCCTGTAGTAAGCAAAATCCATCTGTGTAGTGGTGCTTGGATATGAAAATAAAATTTAATGTAACACCTTACTTTATATTTTAGATTTTTACGAAACGAGTGTAAACAATGGGAATTGTTATAACATCCATCTATATATTAAAACGCGTGATAGTTTTAAGTTTTAAATCAGTATGTCAACGGATGATATGGGAGTCAGAGGCATATTCCCGCAAACGGTAATTCCAACATATTTCGAAATACTCAATATATTGTCACATTGCAAAATCCAAATTTGATATTCTTAGCACACTTCAAAATTTAAAAAAATCAAGTTTATTTCACTGAAATGTGGTTTCGTTACAGACACATTGTATACTGAGTATATTTCTTATTCAGTGGAAATAAAAAAAAACATTTATGTATTATACGCTGAAGTGTGTGTGTGTGTGTGTGTGTGTGTGTGTGTGTGTGTGTGTGTGTGTGTGTGTGTGTGTTAGAAACAAATCTTAAGTTTTTGATCACGTTATTTCATCACCCCCCCCCCCCCAATGAAGTATTGACAATCATATAACATGACCGTAAAGCTCCATGTACGCAGAAACATATGTATTATATATTTTTTAAGATATATGTCGATGGTTTTACTGACACTAGATCACGATCGAATAAATACCACATAAGCATATGCAGCACATTTAAAATCAATGGGAGTTGTAAATTAAAATATGCTTCAGATTCAAAAGCACCACCATCATCATCATCATCAGCAGCAGCAGCATCACAAATGCTATTGCTATTATCATTAATATAATTATTATTACAAAGCTTGAATATGTACTTTATTGCAATGAACTTATACAATGGATCGATTTCAAGTTATAAAGTGTATTCCGTTTAATTATTCACCAGAATCAATTTATCTTCCTAGACCGATGAGGAACCACTGAAGCGTAACATTGTTATTGTGATAGGAAGTAATTTTGTGAATTTGTTAACATATGTTACCCACCTAATTGCAGGGGGCCTCCGTGGTCTAGTGGTTAGAGCATTGCGCTTTAAATCACAAGGCCTCTCACCTCTGGTTCGAATCCTGCTAGGGTCTTTTCGAACTAAGTGGGAAAGTTTGTCAGTTTTCTTGCGGAAAGTCGGTGGTCTTTACCCAGGTAACCGGGGTTTCTCCTCCACCAATAAAAACGACGCCATCATATGACTGAACGATTGTTGAGTATGGCGTGAAACAAAAAATCAAATCAAATCAAAATGAAACCTAATTGCAGTGTGTTAATATTCGGTAAAGGAATTTGTTCATTTAGAGAAGCTTTCAGTAAATAAAAACAGAAGTCACACTGACTAATAGCGTGACATTAACATTGACTAATAGCGTGACATTAACATTGACTGATAGCGTGACATTAACATTGACTGATAGCGTGACATTAACATTGACTGATAACGTGACATTAACATTGACTGATAGCGTGACATTAACATTGACTGATAGCGTGACATTAACATTGACTGATAGCGTGACATTAACATTGACTGATAGCGTGACATTAACATTGACTGATAGCGTGACATTAACATTGACTGATAGCGTGACATTAACATTGACTGATAGCGTGACATTAACATTGACTGATAGCGTGACATTAACATTGACTGATAGCGTGACATTAACATTGACTGATAGCATGACATTAACATTGACTGATAGCATGACATTAACATTGACTGATAGCATGACATTAACATTGACTGATAGCATGACATTAACATTGACTGATAGCATGACATTAACATTGACTGATAGCATGACATTAACATTGACTGATAGCATGACATTAACATTGACTGATAGCATGTTTTTTAGTGTCAACAATTCAACATGGCAAAAATACTGTCGGGGTATAAATAATAATTTGAGTTAAAAAGATCATCTCGCTAGTCATTAATCTAATTAAAAAGCAGGAACAATTGCAAAATTTTAAACAACTTTTAAAACATCCTCTTTACATCAGTACTTTAATTATGAGAACACCTTTGTATGCTACAGGAACTAAAATAATTGTATATGTTAGCAATATAAAAATTTCAGATACCAAAGTATAAATCAATAGAATGTCCAGGACATAAATAAAATCTAAATGTAATAAAATCTTAATTATCTTGCTTATCATACAAATCAAATATCGTAGAACTAATTATATCAATGTACTAAACACCTCTATTGTCGTTCTGCAATATATTCAAAACAATAGATATATACATGAATAAAAAGAAAATTAAAATGAGGTGAATTATGAATGAATGTAATAACAGCACTTTAAAATACTAGCATAACTATGTAATCGCTCATTTGGATACATTTAATGAGACATCAGTCATTTACATTTTCTCAATTTGATGTAGCGAATTTCTGTTTATTTTTGGACGTCATTTACACTTTAGGGAAAATGCATACATATGTCACGTCTAGTGAAGCGATGCATGTAATCTAGACCAAAAACGACGCCATATATATATATATATATATATATATATATATATATATACATGTACAGGGTTTGAAAAATTTGTATAAAAGCCCTTCGGGCGAGTGATTACATAACTTCCACTCGCCCAAACTCATTTTGCACTCGCCCAAGTATGAAAACATGGTACATTTATTTCAAAGTAAATGTATTAGGAGTGTATAAAATCTTTTTTCGAAGTAAATAGATCTTATATGACTTAACAGATATGATTCTCTTCATTTGACAAATTGTCTTTTTTTCTAATTAAGTACTGAATATGATGGAAAATGTGTGAAAATCTTACCACACCTTTTGTATGCTCTCATTTTAAGTTTTTAGAATTCAAATTCTTGACTGAAATTTTGGTTGCCCACCATAGAAATCTGGTTACCCATAATGAAAAAAAATAATTTATTTAATTTTGTTTTTTTAAGTTATTGTTATTTTAATAGAGAAATTTATATACAATATATATTGTCTCTGAATGATGCATTTACATCTAAATTAACTGTAAATGCATCATTTTTATTACTACAATCAATAAAGTATTACTATTTTATGATGTTACTACTATGTGCTTAACTAAATCAATATAAATTACAAAAGTAAGTTTTCACTATTGTTAGATGAAAACAAGAGCTATCCATTTCTATATTTTCATTAAAACTTTTATTTATAGTATTGAGTAACTATTTTTACATTTATCATTCACTTACATTGAATTCAAATTTTACAACTTCTATACAAATTATAGTGTTATGATTATTTTGCCAAATCCTGAAATTCAGGTCCGTTCGGTATTGGTTCTTTTATTTACACATCCAACTTCCACTTCCTCAACAAACTGCAAGTATCAGCTGTCAACACACGATGTGTTCTGCATTTTGAACTGAGAATAGAAGGAAATGGACCAGTTTCGAAAAGGGAAACAGATTTTCAGTAGGGCGTCAGCACTCGCCACACGGGCGAGTTCATTATGGATATTTACTCGCCCGAAACGAATTTTTACTCGCCAATGCCAAGTGGATTTTACGAACCCTCATATATATATATATATATATATCGTATTCGACCCTTTATCCGTCCATGCCCCTCTAAGCAAGCCTCACTCTTCTTTACATAATATCGGGAATTTTTGTCTAGCTGCTTGACAATGAAATGTCGACGTGGCAAAACAGTTTATTTATAGCCCCTCCCAGCAACAGAATTATGTGATAGTTGTCCTCGGTAATAACAACTTTACAAAATTAAAATCAATTTGACTATTACTTGGTCCCATTAAGCGTCCACCCGCTTTTACTGATTTGTGTAGCGCCCTGGCCGCTTAATGGGTCGAATACGGTATATATTTCCCGCAACGGTCTCCCATAAACTCAGACATAAATGAAATTCAACATGACGTCACACACTGATGTAGTTTCATTCATTACATGACGTCACATTAACATAGTTCATTTAGAAAGCACTAAACTTTACTGTTATACCTTGAATTTTGCTTTTCCATAAATCATAATGAGACTGGCTAAATATAAGGCGAGGTATTCAATTCCATTATTTAGTTTTTTAATTTGAAAACTATAATATATAAATATAATGGAGGAACGTTTGTCAGAGTGCATTAATTGTCAATACCGATGCTGTTTGGGTGACAGCTAAATATTCATGGCCACCCCGTTACATTGAAATCCCGAAAGATTAAAATTGATTTATTATGTAACGAAGTCTCTATCACCATTGTAACCCGCCTGTTTAAATCAAAGTACTGATGGTACTGATACGAGTTGATGGAAATCGTAAGTTTTAATGAGGTATAATACACATGGGAAACTGAATACTTTTTAATTCGGTAAAATTTGGTTTTACAAAAACGTAACTAAAAATCGGGTCAGATATTTGCCCTAATGTGAGTAGTGATGGCTTATTTATCATGCAACAAACTACATAGATCAGCGATATGATTATAAAATCTTGTTCTTATAAACACTGTTTCATCTATATTAAATATCTATGCTAAAGGACAGTATTATACCCTTACGCTATACTTCCAATCAGTAGCCTTAAATCTCTAGGTTAATATGTGATGTGTACATGTAAAACATTTTCCCAACTTCAAAGACTACCGCGAGTTTCTCATCAGTTAAGATCGCGAGAATGAGGAATGACGCAACTTCTATGTCACAGACAGATCTTGCCAATATATAAGGGAAAATTGACCAAAACTCATTTGCATATTAATCGTGCGCAAGAATTGTTAACAGTCAAGTCTATCGCTTTTAATGTCAATTCTATCATAAGAGTATAATAGTAAAAAAATATAATTAAAAATCTTAAAATTCATAAACTGACCTTTAATAGAATATATTTCAAAAATCTTGTAGACCTATATATTTCAGCGAATTGTTACTTTATTTTCGAAGTTTTAAAAAGCAAAATCATACGAATAAAAGTGTGATTTAGAAATGTCAATTTTGAAGTTGAGTCTATATTGCTGAAATGAACATATATGTGTAATTTTGCGTCAATGATTAACTCCATACTGTGCTTTGACTTGTTTCCAATAAAGAACCTAGTATAACATAACGGCGTTGAAATTCAATCAATTCAATCAACTCGTAAAAAACGGTTTATTTGAAAGAAAAATTAGGTCCCCTTCGATTTCAATATACATTGTATAATTTATAGGTTCGATTGTGTGTGTGTGTGTGTGTGTGTGTGTGTGTGTGTGTGTGTGTGTGTGTGTGTGTGTGTGTGTGCACATCTTGCTGTTTTGCTTACAAAATAAATCTATCAAGCCCACATACGTTTTTAATGTGTTCACTGTAATGGTCATTTACAATTCCCTTTCTGATGGCTGAAGTTTTATATCTAACCAATGCAGCCGTCTATGGGCTTATCATAATCAAAAGTAAGATAAACGTAATGCTACTTGAGAATGATTTTCTTGTAGTTATGTAGGGCTGATATTTTTTAAAACTGGAGGCCGAAACCAGCTTATTAAACGATTACCTTGGTAAAAATTAATTACCTCGTTTCAGTGATTTCAGTCCGTTTGAATTTTGTTGCTCAATAATTGGTTAGATTCAACTATGGTTAAACCATTGGTAAAATATGGGAAATTTAGCTAAACCCTGAGGCTCGGTTACTTATTGGTTATTTTTTCAGACTGGCTGAAGATTGGCACTGTTATCAATATTTTAATCCTAGGATTACATACCCCTTGGTAACAATATCTAAATATTATAGACATAATACCAAAGTTATAGTGCTCAAGACGATACCGTTTCTGTCAATTAGACGTCATCAGTTGAGCTCCAATTGGAAAAGTATGTGTTTTTCTAAAGATAAAGTGGTGTCGTACAGGGCCAAATAACATATCTAAAAGTATAGCCTAAATCCGTCTAAGAGTAACCACTGTAAAAAAAATGACTATCTTAGCTTTAGAAAATTTTCGAATTTAAATGGTGTCTACAGTGTCAAATATTCCTTTAGTATAAGATGAACAACTGGTACCGAAATACTAGGTACTAGGTTTATGTATACCCTCGGGGACTCAAACGGTCCACCAGCAGTGGCAACGACCTAGTGGTTATAAATATTATAGACATAATACCAAAGTTATGGTGGTTTACATTTAACCGTTAGTTAAATAAACTGGTTCAACATACAAACATTTCATATACAGAGGCAACTTACTTTATGATAAGTTGTTGACACGAGGATAAAAAGAATCACCTTAATGCAAACATTTAGAAAATTTTACGGTCGTTATCTTATCTTGCTTGCAGTTATAGTGTTTCACTGAGTGAAATGTTCTTGTTTGATATCATATTGGTTGGTGAATCATCTTACGATTACGACGAGGGTCCATATCTCAATCAATTCATTTTAATTTAACTGTGGACACACGCCGAGTGATTTGTGATCGGTCGACAGAGGATGCTTACTTTCCAATGACACCTGATCCCACCTCTAGATTTTCATAGGTCCGTGTCTGTCAATTTTTGAATTGATTTGTATATTGTCTCCTGAACCTTGATTCAAGTAATTAATTGTTTGGCATTTGTGATTATTTTTTACCAAATATAATTTAGTCAATTTCTTTGAAATATACATACCCGATTTAGCTGAAATCAACAAGATTAATATCGGTAATTACGACTATTCATTTTAGATAATATTTATTTTAGTTACAGATAACCAATGCAAACATCATCACAATACAAAAAGGAACAGCTCGATAGCCCGGAGATCAGCTGTTACATCTTACAGAACAATAATTGACAAGGTTTGTAAACACGACGAAATTCTTTATAGAATTGGTATCTCTTTTCTACATCTTCTGTGGCAACATCTGTACTATTACTTATAATGTCAATACAAAAGTGACAGAATGATCAAACACACGAACACTAATGTCAAACATACGCAAAATAAAACATACACACGTGACACATAGACACACAGATATACACATTATTTCCTGTGTAGCAAATGATTACTTTTTTAAATATTAAAATGTTCCTTGGTAAGGAGTTAATTACGTATATATATATATATATATATATATATATATATATATATATATATATATATATATATATATATATATATATATATATATATATATATATATTATATTAATACTATTTCGTATGCTGTCAACGTATATCTAATTACAGCATATGAAAGTGTATTTTTCTCTCATATCTTTTCATAAATACAAGCTCATATCATAATTGTTAGTGTGAAAACGTCGCCATTTTAAAGAAATTGAATATCAACCCGTATTTCCGTATCACATTATGAATATTATAACCATAATACCAAAATTATAATGCTCAAGACCATCCCATATCAGATATGAAGTGGAAATGGTCATGCTATAAATACATATATATGCGCAAGACGCATCAAATAATGGTCTTATTCCAAATATATAATCTTTACTGTCTCCCAATTTTAAATATTTCTACTACCTTTTTTCCATGACCCTAATCTTGACCTATGTATGTAGTTATTACTTACTATAATACTTATCACTCCCTGATATAGATTTAGAATTTATATCACACCTCTAATGATGTAGATGGGAAATTTTAATATTATCACGTTTGCAAAATCGTCATATATATGTATATATAATTAAAAGATTAAATGACCATAAAGGGAATTGCGGTTACTGAAAGAAAAAATTAAATTTGATATTATCCGCCACAGAAAAATGTGTGAATTGCGATGTTCTGCTTTGCATGTATTTATAATGCTTAACCATATTATTTTAAAACCTATAATGGGTAGGTGGGAATATTTTCTATGCAGGGAAGGCGGAATGAATTCGATAGTGAAAACTTTTCAATGGCGGAAACTCATGTCACCGGCTGGGGTTCAAACTCTCGATCTAAGGCACCAGCTGCCTGGTTCCTATGGTCGACGCCCTAATCATCTATGTATTCAATGTAGATCGAGGGCTGGAACCCCATTCGGGGCACGCTGTGTTTATAGGTGTCTTGTTATTTTTATATTTGTGCTTAATGTAAGATTGACGCAGATAGCATCCTTCGTGTTCCAAGGTCAGTATTGAATGTTCAATATTGTGCTAAGCGTTGTGATCTGTACACAATATATATATATAATGTACGTATATATTATATATATATATATATATATATATATATATATATATATATATATATATATATATATATATATATATATATATATATATATATATATAATTATGTACGTGTGTTTTCAATTTGTCTTATTCAATGGTGTTTCAAAATTCTGTTTACATACATTTAACAGCCATCTGCAGATTTGTCACATCTCGGCGATTCTTGGAGACATGATGCTATGTTGTTCAAAAAGGAGAATCTGAAACCAAGTAAGTCAGTTAAAATTGAAAACAACAATATTATGCTTAGTTTATACACACATATATGTGTGTGTGTGAATGTGTGTGAGTGTGTGTGTGTGAGTGCGTGTGTGAGTGTGTGTGTGTGTGTGTAAGTGTGTGTGTGTGAATGTGTGCGTGTGTGTGTGTGTGTGTGTGTGTGTGTGTGCGTGCGTGTGTGTGTGTGTGTGTGTGTGTGTGTGTGTGTGTGTGTGTGTGTGTGTGTGGTTTTCCACAATGCGCTTTGACTTGTTGTATATTGGTCTGTTTCATATTTATTCGACAGGTACAAATAAAAACAAACATTAAAGATGTGAAATGTCAAAAGGCCGTTAGCTGTCTTTTTTCATCTTTTTCTCATTTTTTACTGCTAAGATTGAAAAGCAATAACAAATATAGATAAACACAGGCATGAACTTTCTTAAATTTGTGAAAATAAAATGAGAAACACAGGTATTGCACTTTTTCAATTGCAACTGATTAACTCAACCTTATTATTTTTATATGAATACCACACTCGACTTGAAATTATTTTCACAAAAATATAGGACTAAGATAATTTATAAGATTTTTATGCTTGACTTCGGCTTGTTTCCTCTGTATTTAGTAGAAGTAGTAACTGAACTGGATAGACTACACGACCAATATGTACTGGTACCAGCAGACAAAGCCTCAAATAATATACTTTTTATTTGTGAGGCACATTACTATAATTGTTTATTAGAAGAACTTGGGTTTAATACGAATTCTGGAAATCCTACATACACACGTAGCTCACTTTCAAAGGACGAGGTCCTTAAAAATCACGTGTCCGTATTACGATCATTTGATATACCTACTAAGAATACCGATTTTGGGCTACCATATCTATATTGGATACCTAAACTTCATAAAAAACCCATATAAACAAAGATACATAGCAGGATCCAGCAAATGTTCTACCAAACCTTACCAAGATATTGACAGTCGTTAAGGAGAAACTTCAACAATACTGTACAGTTGATTATTCCAGAAGCGGTGTAAATCAGATGTTTATACTAATCAATTCTAAACAGCATTTAGAAGATTTGAAGGCACACAATTTTTCTCGAATTCACAGTATCAAAACTTATGACTTCTCTACTCTTTACTCAACTATTCCA
Organism: Atrina japonica; assembly: GCA_030159075.1. Classification (NCBI taxonomy): domain Eukaryota; kingdom Metazoa; phylum Mollusca; class Bivalvia; order Pterioida; family Pinnidae; genus Atrina; species Atrina japonica. The sequence continues at coordinate 30,700 of BROG01000170.1, forward strand.
CATTAAAAAAATAAAAGAAAGACAACTGTTTTTTTCACTAAAGGTGGTACCCGATAATTTAAATATCTAGTGATTGGCTATCAGGATACTTATTTTATCCAACACCACTATGATTCTACGCTTAAATACACTGAAGTTGATATAAAAGCATGCTGGAATTTCTAATAGACAATATATTTGTAATGTTGGGAGACGTGATCTTTCAACAAACTGTCGGCATTCCTATGGGAACCAATTGTGCTCCTTTATTGGCCGACCTGTTCCTTTATTCATATGAAGCAGACTTCATTCAGAAACTGCTGAATCAAAAGAAGAAAAAGTTACACGGGAACCTGGGACATATTTGAAGGCCCTTTTGTGTTGACTTGATCACGATTCAAAACCCAATCCCGTTTTTGACGTGGTAATATTCTCAATCAGTGGCCATGAGTAATAAGGCGAGTGCCTTCAATCACAATTTTATCCCTTTTTAATTAAAAAATCGTGTGGTAATAAAATCCTAATCCTGTCAGCAAGGTTCTTGAATGTCAGACTAGAGGATTGCCATATCGTGTGCTGATTTTATTGGTCAATACACAAGTAAAATATTTCTTTCTTTATGACAGGACTTCTGACAATTGGTATTCCAACGATACGGAGAGAAAAAGACCAATATATATTCGGAACACTTCACTCGCTTATAAACTGCACATCAGCAGAAGAATTGAAAGAAATTTATATTGTAATATTTCTAGCCGATTTCGATAAAATATGGAAATCTAATATGACGGAGAGATTTTACAGTGAATACAAAGATCTTATTAATAGTGGAACTCTGCAACTTATAGATGCTCCGAGAGATTTTTATCCTTCATTAAATAACCTGACTCATACTTACAATGACCCACAATTAAAAAGGAAGTGGAGATCAAAACAAAATGTGGACTATGCGTTTATCTTTCTGTATAGTCAGTATCTGTCTCGGTACTATATACAAATGGAAGATGATATTTACACGATCCCGGGATACTTGAAAGTCATAAAAGACTACATCGCACAGTTTACAACTCCTTGGATATGTCTAGAATTCTCAGAACTAGGATTTATAGGAAAATTGTATCATTCCCAAGATTTGGAAAAACTTGCAAAAATGGTTTTATTATTCTACGAAGAGCAACCATGTGATTTTACGTATTTATATTTCAATATTCAAATGTTACAGTTTAATCGCTATATTCGCAAACCTACAATCTTTCAGCATGTTGGAATACACTCATCTCTACCTGGGAAAATACAACCTTTGAAAGATCGATTTTTTGACAACATTCAAAAGGAACTTAAGGGAGATAACCCTCCAGCACGAATATTTACCAATATGATCGCAGAACCACCATTCCTACCTGATTTAGCTTATTCATTGGAAGATGGTTTCTTCTGGAGCAAAGGCGGGAAAGAGAATGACATGTTTACTATTGTTTTTAACGAACCACAGAGTATAGATAAAGTGGTAGTTATAACTGGTTCTAGGGAGCATAAATCAGACAAAATTGAGAATGGTAAATTAGAAGGTAGTTTGTCGTTTGTTAGTTTGGTAAACAATGTACCAAAGTGCGCTAATGATTTTTTGCTTGGCAAATTCGATGATGGTAGAGTGATTGCCAAAGATATAAATTTTAAGTTAGGACCACTTAAAATACACTGTCTAAGAATCACAGTGACACAGAACCAGGCATGGTGGATTATTATAAAGGAAATAGCTGTGTTTCTGTCTGAAAATACGTGATGTAGGATCACAGAATTTGATTTTGCTTTTTGTTTTGCGCCACACTCAACACTTTTTCAGTTATGTGCTGGCGGCCATTTTTTTCTTGGTGGAGGAAAGAACGCGAATACAATATACCCGGGAAGATACTACCGGCCTTCCGCAAGTAAACTGGCAAACTTCACCACAAAAATCAGCTTAGCTTCGAGCGGGGCTCCAACCTGCGCCGACCGGAAGTTAGAAACTAATTGGTTCAAAGCGCGATGTTCTAAGAAGTCATATTAAATTTTTAATATTAGTATTTAAATGATGTTAATTGAATTGAAAAGTTCAAATGAGGTTTGAACCGTATTTTACTTAAAAAAAAACAAACAAAAAAAAACTGATCTATTTACCAGTCTTACCACAGTAAAAGTTCAGTTGAAATTATAAAATTTTTGGTCGTATGATTATTGTTTAATACCATGACGGGATGTCTTTGACAAAATGTTTTAATTTTTATTAAGAATTGCTACTAAATATCTGCATGGAAATTTTATAAATAAAATCGTATATCGATAAGTCAAGGATGGTATGTAGATGTAGCTATTCAATCTACTGTCGATAAGCTTGTGATAAAACACTCACCTCGCAGAGAGAGAGACAGAGAGAGAGAGAGAGAGAGAGAGAGAGAGAGAGAGAGAGAGAGAGAGAGAGAGAGAGAGAGAGAGAGAGAGAGAGAGAGAGAGGGAGAGACAGAGAGAGAGAGGCAGACAGACAGACAGAGAGAGAGAGCGAGCATTTTGAGACATTTTATGAAATGTAAACTGCCTACGGAAGTCGACGTGTGCCACATGTAGTAACAAAAATATGTCGTTATAACAACATATGCATTATCTTGTTGTGCCTTAATAACAAAATATTATAAGGTAATGACAAGATATTATGTCGTAATAACAAGACATTATGTTGTTATAACGAGATATAAATTATCCTTTTATAACACGATATTATGTCGTAATAACAGTATATATTGTTATAACGACACAACATCTTGTTCTAACAACATAATTAAGATATCGTTATAACAAAATAATAACTCTTTATTACATTATATCTTGTTATTACAACATATTTTGTTATTACGACATAACAAGATTATTCATGTCATTATAACGACATTTTTTATTACTATGTGTGTCACGAGTCGGCTTCGGTAGCTACCCTATATAACTATGCATTATACACTTCATATTGTATTTTTTTTTTTAGTTTTTAACGCCTTAGACTAGTAAAAATACTTTTTTTCAATGTATTTGTTTTGGTGCTTCAATTCCGGTGCTTGAGCAACTGCAATCAATACACATACTAGCTGTGTATAGTCGAACTTGGGTATACTGAAATCGAAAAGAAATTTTCTTTCAAATGAATAGGGTTTTCAAAATCTGGTCGGGGAATCAATATCATTTCAAGTAAAGCGGGATGGCAATATAACATGGTTCATCATAAATGGGTACGACTGTATATATTCAAAATGCTAAAGGTTCTTTATTGCAGGATTACGGAGAGTGAAGTTAAAATGTTATTTCCATGTGATAATTAGTTTTTGGTAATTTAGTTTAACATGTGATAAACTGATCTACATCAACATAAAACAATGACAACTAAATAGTTTTAACTTCTCATTTATACAACGGGGCGTGTTCAGCATATGAACATGGTTACCTAAAAATAGTCAATGTGCCTGCCATTGTCCATGCACATAAGATGAATAGGCCTATCTTGTCACTGGTCAATAAGGCATAATCTCGCAATTGCAAGTCAACATAAGTTTCAAGTTAACATTTTTTGTTTGTTTTATGTTGTTTTACATCAAGTGCGCCATGAATACTACTAATAAGATGAAATTATTTCAGTAACATAGTTTTGTGCATTACATTAAATATGATGTAGACTTACAATTCCGATTTTTTCAGTTCATAAAAAATAACTATGAATTTATGAAACAATCCCATGCCAATCTACTGTCTTATGGCCCAGAGTTTCGGATTTGCATACGACCTACTAATGCATGAATCATAAAGAACTGTGGGTGTTGCTTTATCAACTCTGAATTTACCCACGCAAACTTTTACAAAATTTTGTATTGCAGTAAATGTTTTGTTAGCAAATCAAAATTTTGCATATACACAATTCAATTATGTATGGTAAAATAAAAACATTGCTGTAAACTTCAAATTTTATGATTCAATTAAAGAAATTTAACAAAACCCCAGTTTCTATGGAGAGAAAAAGGACTATAAATACTTGTTTATGATTAACACACCTGTATACCTGAGAATTTTCGCACCTAGTTATTTTTGTCCTTTTACGACAGACAGCACGTCTACTCCGTTTTAAATTTTCTTTAAATGACCAGTCTTACAAATGGCATGTTTCAATTATCTAGCTAGAAAATTTTGCTTTCATTTCAAATTGGTCCCCTCATCTATGAGACAAAACTGGTGAAAATGAAACGGAAGCGAAAATATCCAGGTATACAATACAGTTCTCTCACATTATACACAGACGTTTTGTGGTGATCAAACATGGAATGAATGTATATCATAGATTTAATCTGATATTATGTTAGCTGATAATGTTTCACTTCTATGGAGGCGCCACTAGCTATGGATGAAATGTCAAACTTTTAACCTGTGCTAAAGATGTATACAGGTATAAGCGAGGTTTTTAACATGCACATCATGACCATGAACCTTGATTATAAAGTTTCACCTTGGGAGTCTGGGTAACACATGGTTAGCTTTCTCACCAGTACGACCAAGGTTCGATTCCTGGATTTTACAGGGCAGTATGTGAGGCGATATGGCGGTCATCGACACGAGGGCTTTCTCCGGGTGTGCTGGTTTTCTCTCACAGAAAGGACCCCCACAACATCAAAGCAAACAAGAGATATTGATATAAGTTTACATAACTTGTTTTTCAATCGTTGTTAGATAAATAAATTATAAACTTTAAAAACTATTAACTCGAAGATTTGTAGAACCTGGCGATATTTTCTTAAGACCTAGGTATGGCATTGTGTAAGAATCAAAGCCAGTACAATTTGCTTGCGAGACAAAAAGTTCTATAAACAGACCATCTTTTACAAACAAGAAAAAAACACCTGATATAGATACATATTTATTTAGTAGTTACAGGTAATCAATCATCATGTAAGTATAATATCCATTAGCCTTGCAACAGTTAGACGTATAATACTTTGTATCTTCCTGGACGCATCATACATCAAAGCTTTGTCAAATGACTGAAATACGAACCTATAACACCTGCTAGTTTTAACCATCTCTTTTTTCTCAAATTTGTCTATAAAAGTCACACTGGTTACGGTGTCACCTGCGACATCCCGTATGACGTCATAAAATATTATTCCATCAAACTTATAATCTGGTGGTTCCCAAAAGCTCATATCGTGAGTAAACATGATAGGATATAAGCTGGTAGGTACAAAATGACTCGAGTCTACTGTACAATTCTGGAAATTTTGAAGAAAAGCTTTATCCTGTGACCAAAGAAGTCGTATATTTGGTAGTTTATAGACTATGGTAGCCAGGATGTCCAAATTGAATATGAAAATAAACTTTTCACTGGAATGTTCAGTGATGTGATCTGACGTAGAAGCAATCTGCCCAAAACTTATCCAGTGCCCATTGTGACTCAACACCTGTAAGTCACATAATGTATGAACTTTTACATCTCCTTCACATATTTTGTGAGAGATGTCCATTTGTGTTCGTCCTAAACATTAATGTATCCTGGCAGGTAACATTTAATGTCTTGAGTATATAATCTGACAGTAATGCAAAGGCTGGCGATGTCTGACAAGGTGTATTATTACTTAGGAACTGTGGTTTCACATTTGGGTCCGATATTGATGAGGAAGTCAAATTGCTTGGTACATCCGAAGATGCAGAAGGGTACGGTCTGTGAAGTTCATACAATATGCCAATCAAAATATGACTGGCAGGTAGAAAATATTGTTGTACTGGACATTTCATGACCATATTTGTTGTGCGCAGAGAAAAGTTGATTTTGCAAAACAGATGAATATGAAAAAGTCCTCTCATTCTGTGAAGATTGTGACTCTGAAATATTCATGTGGTAATGTTTATCAAATATAGAACGGGTCTCATCATCAATGTCTTCAGTTCTTCCTTGATTATCCTTGACATTTACAACACGGCCATCATATATCTTACACAGGTTATCTTTCAAAATTGCTCCACTGTAGGAACTTGGCTGCCAAGCTCTTCATACAGCTTTCTGTAACATACAATATTGTATAAATATTCTACTTCAAGTTATCATAGAATTATATTACAAATTAAAACTTAACTCCTTCAATAAAATCTCTCTCTCTCTCTCTCTCTCTCTCTCTCTCTCTCTCTCTCTCTCTCTCTCTCTCTCTCTCTCATTAATCACCACTGTCTGTATTGTTGATAATAAATCGCAAATCCTATTGCAATATCTTAATATGTCAAAACTAATTTGAATGCATGGTGGTTTGCACATACAACATCTTTATGGAAGTACAATTCTAGATAAAACAATCAAATAAATAAGAGGTAAGTGTCAAAATGTGAAGCCATAGCTTACATAAAAATATACATATAGTGATATATACATATAGTGATATACTTGATATATACAGTAACAATAAAAAAAATAACCCACCCTAAATACTTGTACATGAAACAACATAATATAAAGGACATGTCAGAAAAATAAAAGCTGCATGAAAAATTCTTGGCAAAATCTCTCTTAATTATAATCAAAGTTATGTCATAAATTGCCTCCCTTTTAGTAATGTCTGGCATTTTTCCAAGACTTAATGTCCTTACAGTTATAAACATACAATATGCCTCCTTTTGTAGGCAATGTCTGGCATTTTGTCCAAGACTTCATTGGCATATTGCGGACTTTACATACTCTACATTTTAGCATTGTCAATCTCAATTTTCTCTCGAACACCAAGTTCTTATTCATATACATGCCTGTCATTTCTTACAACCCAGATGTCGATCTTGATGTATTGTGTTTTATTCACGTTCTTATTGATTTCAGATCATAGAATGAATTAGACTATCCGCAATTTCATCAGTTGAACAATAAAGAGATGTCTTCTTTTATTTACAGTTTAAAGGTTAAAATTGTAGAAGGACAAAGTGATGTCGATCTTGACACACCTGTGTTAGAATTCAATAAAGGATTGATTCGTAGATTTAAGATGTTCATAGAATGAATATAATCAAATAAGATTTTTGTAATTAGATAATATATTCGGTCGTCAGGTTCACACATCCAATTGTACATTTATCATGTTTACTAAAGAAACGAGTACTGCTTAAACTAAGCATAATATAACATTATATTAACATTATGATTGAACATACACAAACATCCTTATACACGCATATACCACGTTATAGGTCATGATAGTACATACACATGCAGGCATCCTTTCACTCACATATACCACGTTATAGGTCATGATAGTACATATACAGACATCCTTACACTCATAATTACCAATTATATTTTCATGATAGTACGTATAGGTTCACACCTTACACAAGTGTACATTATAGGTCATGATAGTACATACACATGCAGGCATCCTTTCACTCACATATACCACGTTGTAGGTCATGACAGTACATATACAGACATCCTTACACAAGTATACCACGTTATAGGTCATGATAACACATACAATGATATCCATACACACACGTATACCACGTTATAGGTCATGATAACACATACAATGATATCCATACACACACATATACCACTTTATAGGTCATGATAGTACATACACAGACATCCTTACACACACGTATACCACATTATAGGTCATGATAGTACATACACAGACATCCTTACACACGTATACCACATTATAGGCCATGATAGTACATACAATAATATCCATACACACACGTATACCACATTATAGGCCATGATAGTACATACACAGACATCCTTACACTCACATAATATAGGCCATACATACACACATCCTTACACTCACATATACCACGTTATAGGCCATGATAATACATACACAGACATCCTTACACACACGTATACCACGTTATAGGCCATGATAGTACATACACAGACATCCTTACACTCACACGTATACCACATTATAGGCCATGATAACATACAAATAATATCCTTACACACACGTTATACCACATTATAGGTCATGATAGTACATACAATGACATCCATACACTCACATATACCACGTTATAGGCCATGATAGTACATACACAGATATCCATACACACACGTATATACCACGTTATAGGCCATGATAGTACATACAATGATATCCATACACACACGTATACCACATTATAGGCCATGATAGTACATACACAGACATCCTTACACACGTATACCACATTATAGGTCATGATAGTACATACACATTCCTATACTTATACATGCACATGTATACCACTCTACTGGTAATGATAATACACATTTTACACACTCATTAGCCATGCCTATGACATCATGAAGAGGTTATCGCTAAATAACCCCTGTGTACCTGTCCCACAGTTGTGCCAAGAATTATTGTTTAATATAGGACGGCTCACAAAAAGTTGCCGACACCACATTAATAAAACCCCATCGATGGTACAGCATAGAATTGTGTAATTACAACGTATATTCACATTTACAGTAAATAACATTAATAGGTCAAAGTAAGGATGTACTCAATAGTATTGTCACAGGGTGAGAAAAATGTACTGGATGGGTGAAAATGGCCTGGGAACGAGCAGTTAGGATTGGGTACACGTCCCCAGTGACAAGTATTTTTTCTTCTAGATCTACATCTTACATTTTAGCCTCTAAAACTTTCCATGAACAGGACACTTTTAACATCCTTTACATCCATTTTAATTAATTAATATCAGAGAAACAATTAGTCTAAAAGGTTCCATCAAAGTTTATAAAAGTTTGGTACAAGCTGAAGGTACAGACATTCTCAAAATCACGTCCCATAGGACGACATTTAGGTTCATTTTAGTACACCCATGTCATGACATTTTCTTCATAGCTTTGTTTTAATATATAATAAATAAGTCAATATCACATAATAGAAAACCACTTGATTCTGTCTAAGAAGTTGAGGTACATAGACAGAAAGACGCATGGCAAGCTTATCTTAATTCCATGAAAGTGAGATCTGTCACATGTCCCAATTTCTTGTGGGGGGGAATTATTGTTTAATATAGGACGGGGGGGGGGGAAGTTGCCGAAAACGCCGCATAAATAAAAACCCAATCGTATGGTTAGCATAAAAATTGACGATAAAACATTAAACAACATGTAAATGAGTTCAGTTATATTCACATCAGCACATAAATTACATTAATAGGTTGTAAAGTACAAGGATTAATTACACAAATTTCTTAAGCAAACCATACCCATGTTTTTTTTTTCAGGATGACACAGCTTACAGTGATGTATTTTACAAGTTCTTAACACAACTGTGGGACAACTTACTGTGAAAGTCTGTATTTTTTTCTTAAGACAAACTGTGGGACAACTTACTGTGACAGTTCTGCCTTTTACAAGTCCTGTATTTTACAAGTTCTTGAAACAACTGTGGGACAACTTTTGACAGCCTGTACATCCATTTACAAGTTCTTAATATCAACTGTGGGACAACAATTACTCTGACAGTCCTGTATTTTTACAAGTTTATAAAAAGTTTGGGACAAGCTTAAGGTGTCCAGTACTTTACAAGTTCTTAACACAACGTGGGACAACTTACTGTGACAGTCTTTATTTTACAAGTTTCTTAAAACAACTGTGGGACATTTTACTGTGACAGTCCTTCTTTTACATATTCTTAACATAACTGTGGGACACATTACTGTGACAGTCCATTTTACAAGTTCTTAAAACAAGTTGTGGGACAACTTACTGTGACAGTCCTGTATTTTACAAGTTCTTCTTAAACAACATGGGACAACTTACTGTGACAGTCTGTATTTTTACAAGGTCTTAAAAATTTCTGTGGGACAACTTTACTGTGACAGTTCTGTACTTTACAAGTTCTGAACACAACTGTGGGACAACTTACTGTGACAGTTCTGTATTTTACAAGTCCTGTATTTTTACAAGTTCTTAAAACAAACTGTGGGACAATTAAATGTGACAGCCCTGTATTTTACAAGTTCTTAACACAACTGTGGGACAACTTACTGTGACAGTGTTGTATTTTACAAGTTCTTAACACAACTGTGGCAACTTACTGTGACAGTCCTGTACTTTACAAGTTCTGACAACTGTGGGACAACTTACTGTGACAGTCTTGTATTTTACAAGTTCTTAAAACAACTGTGGGACAACTTACTGTGACAGTCTGTATTTTACAAGTTCTTAACACAACTGTGGGACAACTTACTGTGACAGTCCTGTATTTTACAAGTTCTTAAAACAACTGTGGGACAACTTACTGTGACAGTCCTGTATTTTACAAGTTCTTAAAACAACTGTGGGACAACTTACTGTGACAGTCCTGTATTTTACAAGGTCTTAAAACAACTGTGGGACAACTTACTGTGACAGTTCTGTACTTTACAAGTTCTGAACACAACTGTGGGACAACTTACTGTGACAGTTCTGTATTTTACAAGTCCTGTATTTTACAAGTTCTTAAAACAACTGTGGGACAACTTACTGTGACAGCCCTGTATTTTACAAGTTCTTAACACAACTGTGGGACAACTTACTGTGACAGTCCTGTATTTTACAAGTTCTTAAAACAACTGTGGGACAACTTACTGTGACAGTCCTGTATTTTACAAGTTCTGAACACAACTGTGGGACAACTTACTGTGACAGTCCTGTATTTTACAAGTTCTTAAAACAACTGTGGGACAACTTACTGTGACAGTCCTGTATTTTACAAGTTCTGAACACAACTGTGGGACAACTTACTGTGACAGTCCTGTATTTTACAAGTTCTGAACACAACTGTGGGACAACTTACTGTGACAGTCCTGTATTTTACAAGTTCTTAACACAACTTTGGGGCTGGAGCACACAGACTGAACAAGACAAACTTGTCATCGTGTATTTAATGTAAATTGCCACCAAACATAAATTTCAGTTCTGAGTTACCGTATTCTTAAGACACCAGGAACCACTTGTCGCCACCAACAGCACCATATTAACAACTTGTACTGAGAGGTTTCCAGTTTAAATCTAGGTCAAATATTATAAAGTGAAACCTGTCTTGAGGGACCACTCTTACAACAGACCACCTGTTTTGTGAATTCACATTCATGGAACCACTTAATCAAATATTCCTTTTGATAAAACCTTTTTATTATGCCACTTTAAAGCCATATCTAAATGTTTGTCTTGAGCACATTAACAACTTGTATTGGTTCCAGTGTAACAGTTTTAGTCTCACAAGTGAGAGGTTTCCAGTTTAAATCTGGGTCAAAGGTTATGACTGAAAATGAAACCAATCTAGAGGAAACACTCATATGACAGACTACCTATCTTGTGTGACAAGACTCTCATATACAATGTATTACACAAGTTCTACTGTACTTTTAACACAGGTAGTGTAACAATGGTGTGGGTAACATGCTAGCATATACAATGTATTACACTGGTTCTACTGTACTTTTACCACAGTGTAACAGGGGTGAGGGTATTATGCTAACATATACAATGTATTACACAAGTTTTACTGTACTTTTAACACAGGCAGTGTAACAGGGGTGAGGGTAATATGCTAGCATATACAATGTATTACACAAGTTCTACTGTACTTTTACAACACAGTGTAACAAGGGTATGGGTAATATGCTAGCATATACAATGTATTACACAGGTTCTACTGTACTTTAAACACAGGTAGTGTAACAGGATGAGGGTATTATGCTAGCATATACAATGTATTACACAGGTTCTACTGTACTTTTACCACAGTGTAACAAGGGTATGGGTAATACGCTAGCATATATTACACAGTAGTTGTTATGACATAAAACTACTTTTTGCATAATGCTCTTAGTTATCATAAAACTTGTATGCTACATTAAACACAAGATCATTAATCATAACAGCTGTTACAAAGAAACTGTAGTGGAACATTTGAATAGAAAATTAATACCATAAATATGTATCCCGTCTATATCTACAGCATGTATATTTATCTTTACATATGAATAGAAAATTAATACCAAAAATATATATATTGTATATATCTACAGCATGTATCTTAACATTTGATTACAAAATTAATACAAGATTATAAACATAAGTACATTGTCTATACCTACAGGCAATACAAAATGTAAAAATACCTTTAGGCACCTGTGAGGCTGTAGAGTAAAATATATAAATCCCAAACTTGAGCATAATCACAGATTTGAATTTTAAAAAACAATGAATACTAGATATTGATGTTTCTCCTATGTCTTAACAAGATACAGTGTATATAAAGTACAATTATATACATGATGATATCATCATCATCATTATCATCATCATTAAGAATAACAGTATCATTGTCATCATGATTGTCATCATCATCATGTTTATCATCATAATAAACAACACCATAATCTACATCTCCATCATCATCATCTTCATCATGTTTATCATCATTATCACCATCATCATCTTCATCACCACCAACACCATCATCATCATAAAAAACAATAGCATCCTTATCATCATCAGTTAATGATAATAAACAACATCATTATCATTTACACCAACATCATCTTCATTACTATTATCATCATTATTATCATCATTATTATCATCATCATCATCATCATCAACATTATCATCATCAAGAACATCATCAACATCATTGGTTAATGATGATTGTCATCATCATCATCAAGAACAACGACATCACCTTCATCATTACTTTTTAATGATGACGATATCATCGTCATCATCACTTAATGATGTGCCCGACAGTTAAGCCATTCATAGAAATGTTAAGTTCGAATTACTGTTAAATATCTTTCATCAAATACTGGTTATAATTAATTACCCTCTTTCCCACATACCAACTTACCAAACTTTAAGTAAAATTATGTGAATTTCCAGTAAATATCAAGAAGAATGGAAAATGTTGCATATTGACAGGTGGGCAAAAAGACAGGTGAAAAAACAATCATCTAAAGATTTTTATCTGAGGCAAAGCCATGAGGGTGAGTGAACATAATAAATTGGAACAACCATATATGAACAAAAAAAATCCTCATTTGTTTGATTTAATTTTGGTTTTAAATTTTGCTTTTTTTCAATTAAGTTTACTATCTTAAATATATTCTATCAGGCATCTATGAGTAAAAATCCAAAACTTTTGACCTAGGCTATATACATATGTAACTACAGTAAAATATCCTTTATCAAGTTGATAAAATCTTTCAGTGTTACAGTCCATTGCTTGGTATGTATTAGACGTAACAAGTTTTGAATTATCTCCCTTTCTTAAAAGAAATTCAAATATTCGCAAAATAATCAATTTTCTATCATAAAAAGTGAATTTATAAACAAACATTATTATTTGGCAGAACTACTTATCATATTTACATAACAAATTAGAATGGTATATTTGTATGACAAATTTATGAGAAGGGGGAAATTTACAAACTTTGATAAAATTTAGAAAAGAAGACATGTTTGCTACAATTAATCAAGTTTGCCTCAGAAACCTATCAATGAATGCTTTGAAATTACATGAAGCGAAAGCCATTCACATATAGATTTTGTTTGTTTATTTTTGTTACCATCTCACTCAAGAATCTTTCACTAATATAGAAACGTCACCAATTGGAGGTGAGGGGTTCAAATTTTGACCTGTGCTCAGCACTTATGGCTGTTGAGCAGTGAGGAATCTTTAACGTGCCGACACCTAGAGTGACACAGGACCTCGGTTTTTACTGTCTCATTCGAAGGACAGGAAACCAACATGCTGCCAGCTGGACTCAACCTCATGACCTCATGATCAAGAGTCTTGCGTCCTACCAACTGAGCCAGGCCGGCTCCATTCACATATAGAATCACCCAAGACCTTTATATAAAGCAAGGTTCATGTGCAATTTCCCTATTTACTTAGTCTGCATTTGTACAATAAACACTTTTGTATCTACTTTTGTGATTTTGACCTTTGATCTTTTCGAACGTACATTTTCTCAAAATAAATTAAATAAAAAAATGTTTTACCAATATCATTACTCACTAATAAACAGAATAAAAGTATGGTGCATTTCATGAACTAAATCATGTATCATTCACCATTCTAATTCTGACAAGCACAACCAAAAATCAAATATAAGCACCTCAGGAACATGTGATAATCAACAGTAAGATACGACAAGAGTTATAATTGTAAAATTAGCATTCATCTCTATACAATATCCCAAATAGATGAAAAAATATTACCATGTAAATGATTTAACCAACATCAAACATCATCCCCACTAAAGAAAGTTCTCAAACTGAGTACAATCGATAATTTTTTTCATATGATTGATGTCTGTTTGATATAATAATAAAAGCCTGGAAACAAGCCATTTGGAGTTATCTCCCTTTGATTTCTGTTTTGAATTGTTTGAATGGTATTTTACACCAAACACAAAGAATTTTCAATTATTTAGTGATGGCCGGTTTGTAGTGCTGAGGAAGAGATTCCTTTTACAATGTACCCAGGAAGAGACCACTGGACTTCCACAAGTAACCGACAAAACTTTCTCAACAAATCCGTTTGAGTTACAGTGGGACTCGAACCTATGCTGACTGGAAGTGAGAACTTTCATGGTTCAAAGCGCACGGCTCTAACGACACTTCTGTGGAGGCCCTTATCTCCCATTGATATAAAATAAGAAAGCTTTTCAGGTTCTCAGAGTCTCCACCTCTCAATACAAAACTTGGATATGTCTAGTGATATGGAAATACATGCAGAAGTCCTAAACTTGTCAAAACCAATAAATTGAACCTAATTTCTGGAAAAAAATGAAAAATACCTTTCTGATATTCCTTTATCATAACTACTTAAGTTTATCCAATAAACTGGAATTAGTTGAGTAATACAGAAAGAAACTTGAAAACATAAAAAAATCAAAAACTTCTATGAAAGAACCTTTTATAAAGACTTATGCATACAGTCAATACAGAATTTTCATATTCTTTCAAAAGCTTAAGAATTGTCATACCTTTTCAATTTTTGCTCCAGATAATGTTTTCCTGGAATATACGAACTGCTCTCAGTATTAAGATCAGATAGCTCTATAACTGTAGCACACTGGAACATGTGTGTAATGGCTCCTTCTGTGTTAAACCCTTTATCTTGACACCTGTAAATACCCCCCCCCCCCCAAAAAAAAAATATATTTATTTAAACATGTTAACTCAACAGCCCCTGAAGTCACATTTCAAAGTCAACTGTTAGAAATCTGGGGTGTATGATTCTGAATGTTTTACATGCAATATGAACTTGTTCACTCCTGAATTATGACAGTGTAACAAACTATTTATTGATTTGGACGAGCCTAAATGTGAGCGCAGAGGTTGGTTAGTTGAAGGGGCATTAGCTGTATTTTTTTTTCTAAACAATTTTTTCATTTTTACTACTTAGACTGATACACAATAAATAAAAAGAGATATACACAGGCATGGATTTTATTAAATTCCTTTATATTTTGTGAAAATTTTGTAAAAACCCAGTTTGGTAATTACAGTTATAACAACACTTAATATAACAGCATTTTCGATTAAATTAACGTCAGAAATTTCATGGGAAAGAATTTACATCCATGTTAATTTGTTTGATAAAACGGCATATTTGGTTTCCAGCTCCAGTAGTGTTTTTGGCAACAAACATGCATTTTACCTCTAGAATTAACTTGTTGTAATGGCAAAGCACCAAAAATAAAAAAATTGTTGTCATAATTTGTTAAATTGATAGAACAAAAATAATAATAAATACAATTTTATTTGTTGTAGACATTCTTTTTCATTCACGTAATCATGCTGAATTGACGTTTAACATTTAATGGGGGTATATCAACATATTATTTTCATGCATTCTTAGTTTGGCGCCAAACCTGGAAAATTGTATATAACGGCATATTTGACATAACAGCAATTTTAATGGATCCAAATCTGGCCGTTATGACAAGAGTTGACTGTATTCACTTGCAAATGATTAATGCAATGTTACTCTTTGGATATGCATACCACACTGGACCTGACCTTATTTTCACAAAATACAGTGAAACCTGCTAAGTGACCACCTCTATATAAGGATCACCTGTCTATAAAGGCCAGTTTTGAGAAGTCCCTTGACTGTATACTTCAACTAAATTGAACCTCTGTATAAGGGTCAATATTCTCTGGTCCCTTGGGTGGCCCCTATATACAGGTTTTACTGTATACAGGAATATAAAATTTGTATGCCTGAGTATAGCTCTTATTTGTTAATGTATATCAAGTAAAAGAAGTAAAACTAGAAAAAAACTGAAATAATTATAATCATAAACACAATTAATGCCCCCTTAATGTGTCTTAAATCAACAAATTTGATGATCAGAATGAGTAGAAATGACAGTAATGTCAAAAGCTGAACGGACGAAAAAAATATTGTTAATTTCTGTTATCTTGGTTAACGGTTATATCAAAGTATAACGGGTAGCCCAGAGGTGTTTACCCCTTTTTGACACTTTCAGTAATCATGATGATTTTTTTCAGTAATTTTGGCCATCTGTCAGTAATCTCAAATTTTGAACATATATATCGACCCCCCCCCCCCCATTTTATTTTAGGTACTCGCAAAAGGGGGGCTCTGCTAGAGAAAGCTGCAACTAGCAAAGTAAATGCATGCCGCTTTATTTAATCAAGTGTATGAATTGTGAAAAAATATAAGAAAAAAAATCAACATACACTCACTTGTCTGAATAGACCCCCCTTTTTCCTTGAAAAAAACTATGTCCAACCCTAAAAAAAATTTCGGCAGCACTTCCCCTAGGAAATAGGCTTTTTTACCCCCATTCCCACGTTTCCAGACCAAAAGTTTGGGATTGAGAAAGAAATTGAGATGATGTGGGGCAGATTCATTTATAAGAACATGAACCATACACCATCTCGACCTACAGATAGAATATATCTATACATGTATTATATAACATACCTTGGGCTATTTTTGAATCTGGAAAACATTATTTTAAATCCTTTGTTGAATGTGTCGGCTGCAGATATAGGTAAATTTAATTCTGCTATCAGTTCACATGTCAAAACTTCTGCCCTGGTCACAGCCCTCTTGTGAGACATTTCTAATTCTTGTGTATTGTTTTTCAAAAAAACAGACATGGACCTGTTTGAATTCTGTAAACACGACAGGTCCTTATGGGTTTTTGATTCAACGTGCCTCGAGCAGTCGTTTTTCCCGGCATGTGCACATGAAAAATCCGATGCACAAATTGTGCACCTTACGTAGTAGTCCCCACGTTGAGATTTTGTAAGGAAAGGCCACAGTTCGTGATAGCTAGTTTTAAATCTTTGCAACACCTTTTTTCTTTTGGGTGGCATCTCGACCAGAACACGTTCAACATCAGAAGCGTCTTCTGCTTTTCTTTTAGCAGACATCTTTCGGAGGACTCATGTAAAGGTAAGTCCAGAGAGACTCCGAATAACGGAAATCATAATCAAACTGGTGTTTGAATACACCAAATAAATATGAATTATCCCAAGCGCTTCAATAACCTAGGGAAAAAATAATTTTTGGCACAATATCGGAAAAGCGTAATTTCGGAAAGTGAATCCGTAATGCGTATTTTAGGACTCAAATCCGGAAAATCCGGGATGGTAAACACCTCTGGTAGCCCCATGAATTTTAATATAGCAAGATTTCACTGCATATATAATTTTATCAAAAACTAAATCATTAATTCTGATATTCACTCATGAGTGTCCAAGCAAACTGGGAATAAGCTCTTCACGATTATTAGTGAGCTTTATGGTAGGATGGACATGTTGGGAGATAATCAACATGAATTAGCGTCTTTTTGTTATGACTATGATTATGTTTGATGATCAGGTCGACATTGTTCCCACACTACCCAAAGATCTATGAAATATTTAGGACAAAGCACTTTCCAGATTTGGTAGGACAAAGCACTTTCCAGATTTGGTAGGACAAAGCACTTTCCAGATTTGCTAGGACAAAGCACTTTCCAGATTTGCTAGGACAAAGCACTTTCCAAATTTGCTAGGACAAAGCACTTTCCAGATTTGGTAGGACAAAGCACTTTCCAGATTTACTAGGACAAAGCACTTTCCAGATTTGGTAGGACAAAGCACTTTCCAGATTTGCTAGGACAAAGCACTTTCCAGATTTGCTAGGACAAAGCACTTTCCAGATTTGGTAGAACAAAGCACTTTCCAGATTTGGTAGGACAAAGCACTTTCCAGATTTGGTAGGACAAAGCACTTTCCAGATTTACTAGGACAAAGCACTTTCCAGATTTGGTAGGACAAAGCACTTTCCAGATTTACTAAGACAAAGCACTTTCCAGATTTGCTAGGACAAAGCACTTTCCAGATTTGCTAGGACAAAGCACTTTCCAGATTTGGTAGGACAAAGCACTTTCCAGATTTGGTAGGACAAAGCACTTTCCAGATTTGCTAGGACAAAGCACTTTCCAGATTTGGTAGGACAAAGCACTTTCCAGATTTGCTAGGGCACTCTGCTCATGGACTACCCCAATCTACTACTCACTAAGCCTGACGATGGCAGATTTCTTTGAATTGCAAAAGGTTACCTTTGTGATTCAAGTATTTTTATGATTAAAAGATACCTAAAGCCAGTACAGGAGTACTCATGAAAATGCTCAGCATGGAATGGCACTACTTCTTTCAAAATCAAACCGGCATTGGCTGCCATGGAAACGACCTGCCCACTGTCATGCCACTTTCTCATTGGTTTATCTGCCGGATTTCCACCTCGACCTTTGCACAATGTCATCATAATTTGACCATCTTCATTCAGCATTCTTGAGGCACTGAAAAAGTGTTTATAAAGAAAAAAAGTGAACACCTGTAAAATGTGGAGGGAACTTTATTACTGAATGCCTCATTGTTATTTTTTTGTTTGTTTGTTTTTAGAAGAAAGGTCTGGAAAATAATTCTAAATGTAAAAAGTTATGGTGAAATATCTACCATTAAGCACATCATAATTTTCATGAGTCCGGACTTTTCTTCCTGTAGATAGATCACATAAGCAAAGTTTTATAAGATGCTGACTAGCCCTTCCAGAGAAGTGCAGCCAAAGATTTTCAAGAAAGCTAAAGGGACTCACCCAGGAGATAAATCATATAATAGGAGGTCTAAAACATAAAAGGACACAGGTGAACGTTAAGAATATCTAATACAAAAGTTCCATGAAACTAGGGATAGAAGTTCAAGCTTAGAAGATGTAATAACACATATTTGCTAAATGAAAGTCAAAAGGGGAGATAACCATAAAGGAAATCTTAGTTTTTGCAGAATATGTAGATCATGTGTGCAAAATTTCATAAAATGCTGACTAACCCTTCCGGAATTGTGCAGCCCAAGAGTTTCAAGAAATGCAAAGAGTAGATAACCATGTAGTACGAAGCCTAAAACATAAAAAGACACAGATGAACAACATCTAAAATAAGAAGAATATCTTACACAAAAATTTCATGAAACTTGAGCTAGTACTTCAAGTTTAAGATGTCATGACAGGTATTTGTTAAAAGTAGGTTAAAAAGGGGGATAACTCACTAAATAGATTTTGGAAATCATAAAAAAATGCATAGATGCACATATGCTCCATATGTAGATAGCTAAAATCATGAAACCAAGACTGGTAATACCAGAGATTGAACCCCTGTGGTCACATTTAGACTCACCCAAATCAATAAATAGAATGGTCTACTTCCATACTTAAGGAGTGAACAAGTTGACATTCCATGTACAATTTGTGTAGAATTTAGATTCTGAATCATACACTCCTGAATTCTGACAGTGGACTTTAGCATTCTTTGAAAATGGATGAGTCCAAATTTGGCTAGAGGGGTTAATTAGTTAATGTCAAAATTTGTAAACGAGATATCTCCTTTCCATGTAGATTTCAAATATTTTCTTTTTACAAATATTTGATTAGTTTTAGCTCTATATATGTTTACATTACCATACTCTAATATAAGATACTCCACCAGTTGTAATTAAGACATTCATTTTTCTTTCTGTGAAGTTTATCTTTCCAGAACTAGGTTAACTTACCTGCTGAAAAAGTCATTTAAGAGTTTTGTATTTTTCTTGTGGTTTGACTTTCCCTTAGCATGTGGAAAGTTGAAGACGATTCTTTCCAGCTTCTGATCCTTAAAGTTGTCATTCTGATGTCAACTTGTGGCATCAGTGCTCAGATGTATTGTAACACCTGTAAAAAAGAGGGTAGGCCAATTACAAATAACACTGGTTACAGGTTATCAATATCTTTCAGGGATCAATATCATCAACATGTGGGTCCTGTAAAAGGACCCACTACCATTGCAAAATCATTCAAATTTGGTAGTAAACTCCCCCCCAAAAAGGAGAATTTAGTGTGAACTATAGTCTATACTTCCAAGTCTTTAGATCATGTTGTCAGTTAAATGAAGGAAGTTAAATGAATAACTAGTTTTGTCTTTATTATTATGAGTAAAGTGAAAATAGTTACTTTTTTCCCAATTTGGCCCAATATGATATAAAATTCCAAATTAGAAGGGTACAGGACCCTGTCACCAAAAAGGGTCTATTAACCACTGTCATTTCATGTAACTGATTAGATCCCTTACAGCAGTTTTCATTAACATGTTACTATATAGCAAGTTGGATCCCTTACAGCAGAAGTTGGATCCCTTACAGCAAAAGTTGGATCCCTTACAGCAGTCTAGCATTAACATGTCACTATATAGCAAGTTGGATCCCTTACAGCAGTTGTTGGATCCCTTACAGCAGTTTAGCATTAACATGTTACTATATAGCAAGATGGATCCCTTACAGTAGTTGATGGATCCCTTACATCAGTCTAGCTTTAACATGTCACTATATAGCAAGTTGGATCCCTTACAGCAGTAGTTGGATCCCTTACAGCAATCTAGCATTAACATGTCACTATATAGCAAGTTGGATCCCTTACAGCAGAAGTTGGATCCCTTACAGCAGTAGTTGGATCCCTTACAGCAGTCTAGCATTAACATGTCACTATATAGCAAGTTGGATCCCTTACAGCTGTTGTTGGATCCCTTACAGCAGTTTAGCATTAACATGTTACTATATAGCAAGATGGATCCCTTACAGTAGTTGATGGATCCCTTACAGCAGTTTAGCATTAACATGTCATTATATAGCAAGTTGGATCCCTTACAGCAGTAGTTGGATTCCTTACAGCAGTCTAGCATTAACATGTCACTATATAGCAAGTTGGATCCCTTACAGCAGAAGTTGGATCCCTTACTGCAGTAGTTGGATCCCTTACAGCAGTCTAGCATTAACATGTCACTATATAGCAAGTTGGATCCCTTACAGCAGTAAATATAATTCCCCTTTTATAATGCAGAACCAACATACTGCCATCTGCTGCCAACTGATTTTTCAGTGAAGATGGAAATGGCTACACCTAAAAAAACAGAAAACCTCGATATACATGCAAGTTTTAGTGCCAAACCTGTTATATACTGAAAACAAAAGGTGCTTTGTATGGTACATGTATTGGAGTCATCTTTATCTCTCAGCCAGATTATACTTTATAGGTGTGTGTACCTGTATATAGTGTTTGTATGTGTAGCTGTAAACAGTGTATGTATGTGTACCTGTATACAGTGTATGTATGTGTACCTATATACAGTGTATATGTGTGTACCTGTATACAGTGTATGTGTGTATACTTGTATAGTGTGTGTGTAACTGTATACAACATGTTTGTGTACCTGTATAAGGTACATTTGAATGTGTGTACCTGTATATGGTATGTATGTGTGTATACCTGTAAACAGTGTATGTTATGTGTACCTGTATATAGTGTATGTGTGTGTACCTGTATACAGTATATGTGTGTGTACCTGTATACAGTATATGTTATGTGTACCTGTATACAGTATATGTTATGTGTACCTGTATACAGTATATGTTATGTGTACCTGTATACAGTATATGTTATGTGTACCTGTATACAGTATATGTTATGTGTACCTGTATACAGTATATGTTATGTGTACCTGTATACAGTATATGTTATGTGTACCTGTATACAGTATATGCTATGTGTACCTGTATACAGTATATGCTATGTGTACCTGTATACAGTATATGTTATGTGTACCTGTATACAGTATATGTTATGTGTACCTGTATACAGTATATGTTATGTGTACCTGTATACAGTATATGTTATGTGTACCTGTATACAGTATATGTTATGTGTACCTGTATACAGTATATGTTATGTGTACCTGTATACAGTATATGTTATGTGTACCTGTATACAGTATGTTATGTGTACCTGTATACAGTGTATGTACATGTTTCTATATACACTTTGTGTGTGTGCCTGTATATAGTGTATGTGTGTGTGCCTGTATACAGTATATGTGCATGTACCTGTATACACTTTATGTGTGTGTACCTGTAAACAGTGTATGCTTGTGTACCTATAAAATATATAGTGTATCTGTATGTACCTGTATACAGTATCTGTACCTATATACAGTGTATGTGTGTACCTATATACAGTGTATGTGTGTACCTGTATACAGTATCTGTACCTATGTACAGTGTATGTGTGTACCTGTATACAGTGTATGTGTGTGTATACAGTATCTGTACCTATGTACAGTGTATGTGTGTACCTGTATACAGTGTATGTGTGTATGTACATGTGGATACATGTATACATTTTTGTCTGTACATGTTATGTTCAATGTTATTTCATATTTATACTGTATTTATTTCTGTGTATGAAATTTCTTGTGGTTTTCTTGATATATTATCTCCCTTTATAAAATATACTACATATGTAGAATGTTTGTAAATTATCTCCCAAGCCGGCCTGGCTCAGTCGGTACCGAGGTCCCGTGTCACACTAGGTGTCAGCACGTTAAAGAACCCTAACTGCTCAATGGCTGTAAGTGCCGAGCATAGGCCAAAATTTGAAACCCTTCATCGGCATTTGGTGATGTCTCCACATGAGTGAAATATTCTTGAGTGGGACGTTAAACAACAATAAACAAACAAACAAACAATAAATGATCTCCCTTTATGAATTGTGAACATTTATTTTTGTGTGTGATAATTTTCTAATATGAGAGTGATCTCCCTTATTTAAAACTTAAACTGTGATGCTATGTAAACAACATACAAAAGGTGCAGATTACTGGTAGGATTTAATTTATTTTTACGTTCAAAGCGCATATTATTTTACGGATACTAAAATAATGATTTTAAAAATAATTATTATATATATTTATAACGTGTCTTTTTTAAAGTCTTTGATGTAAAGATTAATGCGGAATGTTTATGATTTGAGTAAAGTATATGTTTTGATTACATGTCATCTGTCCATTGTTTCGCTTTGTTTGTACAGGTGTGAAATAACAGTCGTTCTGTGCCCTCGCCTTTTATAGCGGAATTGTGAGCCAATTTCTATTGATAACACTTAACAAAAATGTCTGCCTGTGGAATAATAAATGTTTCTAAAGCATTATAATTTTTTTTCAAATTCAAGACTTGTTTAAAAGTTAAGATGACAGCTTTAAGATATATGTTCTGAACATTATTATATATTCATAGCAGCATACACTTAATATTACATATCTAACTTTTATATGAATGTAAGAAAATTATGATATAAAGTATAAATTGTTTATTTATGATAACCATTCAAATGTTATTTTCTGTCTTGTCTATTCCCTGTGAACTAATCCATGTATTAATTTTATATTTCAGCATGGTTATCATTGCCTAGTTAGTATTAAATAGATATTTATTTTGAAATTATGAAACTTCATAAATTTATAAAACTTGGTCTTATACAGTGTATATATGTGTACCTGTATACAGTGTATATATGTGTACCTGTATACAGTGTATGTGTGTACCTATATACAGTATGTATGTATGTGTACCTGTATACAGTGTATATATGTGTACCTGTATACAGTGTATATATGTGTACCTGTATATAGTGTATATATGTGTACCTGTATAGAGTATATATATGTGTACCTGTATACAGTGTATATATGTGTACCTGTATATAGTGTATAAATGTGTACCTGTATAGAGTATATATATCTGTACCTGTAAACAGTATATATATGTGTACCTGTATACAGTGTATATATGTGTACCTGTATACAGTGTATGTGTGTACCTATATACAGTTTGTATGTATGTGTACCTGTATAGTGTATATATGTGTACCTGTATACAGTGTATATATGTGAACCTGTATACAGTGTATGTGTGTACCTATATACAGTTTGTATGTATGTGTACCTGTATAGTGTATATATGTGTACCTGTATACAGTGTATATATGTGTACCTGTATACAGTGTATGTGTGTACCTGTATATATTGTATATGTGTATACCTCAATACAATGTATGTGTGTATCTATGTGTGTTTACCTTATAGTATGTGTGTACCTGTATATAGTGTATGTGTGTACCTGTATACATTGTATGTATGTGTACCTGTATAGTGTATATATGTGTACCTGTATACAGTGTATATATGTGAACCTGTAAACAGTTTATATATGTGTACCTGTATATAGTGTATATATGTGTACCTGTATACAGTGTATCTATGTGTACCTGTATACAGTGTATATATGTGTACCTGTATATAATGTATATATGTGTACCTGTATATAGTGTATATATGTGTACCTGTATAGTGTATATATGTGTACCTGTATACAGTGTATATATTTGTACCTGTAAACAGTGTATATATGTGTACCTGTATATAGTGTATATATGTGTACCTGTATAGAGTATATATATGTGTACCTGTATACAGTGTATATATGTGTACCTGTATATAGTGTATAAATGTGTACCTGTATAGAGTATATATATGTGTACCTGTAAACAGTATATATATGTGTACCTGTATACAGTGTATATATATGTGTACCTGTATACAGTGTATGTGTGTACCTATATACAGTTTGTGTATGTATGTGTACCTGTATAGTGTGTATATATGTGTACCTGTATACAGTGTATATATGTGAACCTGTATACAGTGTATGTGTGTACCTATATACAGTTTGTATGTATGTGTACCTGTATAGTGTATATATGTGTACATGTATACAGTGTATATATGTGTACCTGTATACAGTGTATGTGTGTACCTGTATATATTGTATATGTGTATACCTCAATACAATGTATGTGTGTATCTATGTGTGTTTACCTTATAGTATGTGTGTACCTGTATATAGTGTATGTGTGTACCTGTATACATTGTATGTATGTGTACCTGTATAGTGTTATATATGTGTACCTGTATACAGTGTATATATGTGAACCTGTAAACAGTTTATATATGTGTACCTGTATATAGTGTATATATGTGTACCTGTATACAGTGTATATATGTGTACCTGTATACAGTGTATATATGTGTACCTGTATAGTGTATATATGTGTACCTGTATATAGTGTATATATGTGTACCTGTATAGTGTATATATGTGTACCTGTATACAGTGTATATATATTTGTACCTGTAAACAGTGTATATATGTGTACCTGTATACAGTGTATATATGTGTACCTGTAAACAGTGTATGTATGTGACCCTGCACACAGTGTATATATGTGTACCTGTATACAGTGTATATGTGTACCTGTATATATTGTATATGTGTATACCTCAATACAATGTATGTGTGTATCTATGTGTGTTTACCTTATAGTATGTGTGTACCTGTATATAGTGTATGTGTGTACCTGTATACATTGTATGTGTGTGTACCTGTATACATTGTATATGTGTATACCTCAATACAATGTATGTATCTATGTGTGTTTACCTTATAGTATGTGTGTGCCTGTATACTGTGTATGTATACACCTGTATACATTGTATATGTTTGTACATTTTGTGTACCTATATGTGTTTACCTTATAGTATGTGTACCTGTATACAGTGTATGTGTGTGCACCTTTATACATTGTATATGTGTGTACCTGTATACATTGTATATGTGTGTACCTGTATACAGTGTATGTGTGTACCTGTATACAGTGTATGTGTGTACCTGTATACAGTGTATATGTGTGTACCTGTATACAGTGTATGTGTGTGTACCTGTATACATTGTATATGTGTGTACCTGTATACATTGTATATGTGTGTGCCTGTATACAGTATATGTGTGTACCTGTATACAGTGTATGTGTGTACCAGTATACAGTGTATATGTGTGTACCTGTATACAGTATATGTGTGTACCTGTATACAGTGTATGTGTGTGTACCTGTATACAGTGTGTGTGTGTTTGTCTATATACAGTGTATGTGTATTTTGTATAGCATTTGACTTACCTTTATCTTACAGCCAAGCAATATTTGGTGCAGCATCTCTATGCCTATGTATTGCTATTTCTGTTTCAAGACTTGTTGCTATTACATTTTTACAGCCTTCTGTGTGTTCGGGAAACAGATTAGATGTACTAATGCCACAGATAATGAGAAATCTCCTTCACCAACGAGTAGAAGTTTTCCTTTGAATGGTCTGTCCATGCCTGTGTTATAGAAGTATACATACAATAACATGAACATGTACAGTACAACCTCATAATACTGAAACCATTGTTCAAGCCAAATTTGACATCATAAAGGGATCTGGGGGTAGGTTGCAGGAAACCAGGGCTTTTTGTAGTTTCCTAGGGGCTGAAATTTGGCCCCATTCCCCATGCAAAATATGCATGTATTTTTTCCCAATTAGATGGAAAAATTCCCAATTTGATACTGAACTTTTGACCATAATGAAAAATAATATTAATGTAAGGGCAAATGCATTTAAAAAATGCATCTAGATTTCCATGTGTACACATAATTTTTTCCATATGATGCAAATTTACATTAAAATTCACAATTGTGGTTCCGATGGCATTTTCTATAAACTGACAGAAAAAGGCCTGGAAACCTTAAATGGAATTATAGGGAAAATTGGAAAAGTGGACTTTCAAAAATTGTGGCTTATGGCAAACGAAACAAGGGGCATTATAAAGTCACAGGTGCTTGGGAATGGGAATTTGTATTTTTATTTTTGTTAAATCTTTATCATTACAGGGCGTAATCTAAACCGGTAAATCCTTGAAAATAAGCAAAATTACATCAATGGTGTCGAGTAATATTGCAAATGAGAAAAGAAAAATTCCTTTCCCAAAGGACCTGTGTATATAAAGTACGTCAACTAATGTCATTTTCCTGTAGCTTTCTATGTTAAATATTTTTTCTTAAAAAAAATTGTCTGACTTGTATATTCAATGAAATCTTATAAACTTTTGTGCAAAAGTCTACGGACTATCTTTCTAAACTAGTTTGGAATGTGTCAATACAAGTATGTTATATTCTAAACATTTTATCTAGGCCTACTAGGCTACTATATAATAGCCTGGGATCCTGGCTCACTGATGCTATTCTAGTAATTTCAGCATCAAGTATTTTTGGCACCGAGTAATTTAGGCACTTGTACTTAACTTTTCGGCATCAGGTATTTTCAGCACGTGAACAAGATAAGATAAGATAAACTTTATGTAAAGTCGGTATATGGTACAAAGAAAGACAGACATTAGCACTGTAGAGCTATAAAACCGACTACATATTATTATACGATACATATAAGATACATGTAATACATAAGCTAAATGAAAACATGTGCATACTCAATATAAATATTATAACATAAAAACAAAAGCCATGCACAACATGCAGGCACTACATGTATATAAACAAAGTGACAGCACTTATAAAACAGATACACACTACAGTTACTAAACAAGACAAAATTAAAGCTCGGGTTACTCTAAAAGTAACCATGGCACAACATGCCGGCACTACATGTATATAAACAAAGTGACAGCACTTATAAAACAGATACATACTACAGCTACTAAACAAGACAAAATTCAAGCTCGGGTTACTCTAAAAAAAAAAACATAACACAACATGCAGGTACTACATGTATATAAACAAAGTGACAGCACTTATAAAACAGATACATACTACAGCTACAAAACTAAACGAAAAACCTCAGGTAACTCTAAAATCATATGAAGCTTTAACAGAAAGCAGAAACACAGCAAATAGTGTACATATGTAGCATAATTAATTGCACACATGTAATACAATTACAATTAGAAAAAAGAAAAAAAAAGAAATAGCGAGACATAATAAAAACAAAACAATATGAATCATACGCACAGACAAGCTAAGTTTTACATGTAGCACATTTACATATATCTCCATTCCAACTATCTAAAACACTGTGAAATTGATTAAAAGAAGAAACTGATCTAAAATGTTCAGGCATGCTATTCCAAAGTTTAGCTGCACTGTGTCTTAAAGGTTTTAGCCTGTAGGTGGTTGTTTTACCTGAGGTATCACTGCTGTATTTTTATATCTAAAAGAATAAGAATTATCTTTAATTTAAATTAAATCATTAAGGTGATTCCTTATTTAATCATGAAAAATATTTTCAGGCTTATGGGTCTTCTTAATTTCAGAGTAGGTAACGAAAATTTTGCTGAAAGTAACTACTAATAAAATCATCATAAATAAATCTTAAAGCTCTCTCTTGAATTTTGTCAAGCTTATTTGTGTTCTGCTCACTACAAAAGTGCCATGCAAGTGGACAGTAATTAAGATTAGACATTATAAAAGAATGAAAAATAGTCATTTTCCCTAATTTACAAAAATGTTTCCTATGTGTTTTAAAACATTTAATTGCCTTAAGGCTTTTCGACAAATTTTAGAGATATGTGTGTTAAAATTCAATACATAATCTATGTCCACCGCAAGTAGTTTAATTTCCCTTTCAGGTTAAATAACAACATTATCAAAATTAAATATAATTTTCTTTCATGTTTTTTTTTGCCAATGGCCATAGCTTGAAATTTTTTCTGGATTGGCTTGCATTTTGTTAAAATGAGTACAAAGAACTAACAGATACAAATTTAAAAATATCATTTATAAAAACATTAAAAAGTAGTGGACCCAAAATGGATCCCCAAGGGACACCTTTCACCAATGGTTGGTATGAACTGCACAAGCCACCCAGTTTAACACATTGTTTTCTGTTTGTTAAATAGCTGTTCAGTAAAAATGAAGCATTTTCACTTAAACCATAAAATTTAAGTTTCAATAATAAAAGATCATGGGAGAAGCAATCAAATGCCTTCGACAGGTCCATAAGGACAGTTGCAACATAAAAATTTTCATCTAAAGCTTTAACGCCAATCTTCTAAAATTTTCAATAGAACATACCCAACATCCATAGCCAGGTCTAAAAGCTGACAGATGGGGGTCAAAATGTAGATTAAAAAATTCAGTTAATTGGTTAAAAATAGCATGTTAAAAAACTGTGGAAAAAATAGGTAAAATACTGACTGGTCTATAATTACTTTTTGATTTTTTGTTTTGTTTTTGTTTTTTGTGTAAGGGCACTACCTGTGTCAGCTTAAGCTTATCAGGGAAGACAGAACTTTCTATTGTTTTGTTGAGAAGCATAGTAATCGGTTTTACAATAGACCCTTTCACAATAACTGCATTCCTACTAATTTCACCTGCGCAGAATCACTTCTGAGTTGAATCACGAAGTTTCGTGCTCAAATCATTTCTAGCCATGGCAATCAGTACCCAATTAAAGACTAATTGTTCCCTGTGTACGATTTAAATTTTATTGGGTATAATTTGTGTTCAGTACGAAACTTCTTGTTACCACTCGGAAGTGATAAGTGTGCAGGTGAGATTAGTAGGAACACAGTTCTTGTGAAGGGGTCTATGGAAGGCTCTGGCAATTTGACAATTTTTGCAGAGAAGCCATCAAAACCAGTTGCCTTTTTCACACTTAATTTTCTAATATGATTTTGGACTGTATTAAAATCAATGTTAATAAAATCAAAAGCATTAAAAGACATATTTTCTTCTTCCACCCTGTCACTGTTGATAGCTTGTATACTGGGGTGAGTATGATCAACTATAGTACATTGGCATACTTGCCAACTCTCCTGATTTCCGCGGCAGACTCCCGATTTTGGCCCTGTTTCCCAACCTCCCGATCATTCTTTTAAAAACCCCTCTTTTCTCTCCATATTTAATTATTTCCTTCCAAAAAAGATAAATGTCCTGAAATTTTAAAAACAACACACAAGATTTACACCGCATGAAACAATACACTAGTTTTAAAAAAAGTTTATTAACCAATCAGAGGCTGGTTTGTACCCCTCGTCGTTTTAATTGGTTTTAGCGATGTGTTGTGGGAGTGACTAAATGCTGTCATGGAGTACCAAGAGCAGCCACGATGCCTCAGATGGAGAAATACGTTATCAAACAATAATTTCTGGAATTTATATTAATTTTAACAGAACAAAAACAAAAAATATTTACAGTATGTTGATTAATTTCCACTGAAAATGCCTCATTTCAAGGAAGGTTCTGCCATTTCCTCCACCATTTTTCTTTACTTCTGATATGGTAAATTATCAGAGAAACACCAAACCCAATTGATGAAAGATATTATTTTTAGATATGCTTTGAAAATTTTAAAACAATGTCAGTAAATTGAACAAAAACAAAAATGAATTTACAGTAAATTCCTTGATTCCATTGAAAATGCTTGACAACAAAGAATATTCTGTGATTTGCCCTTCAAGATTCATCTATACATGTACAATAGGTTAATAATACAATCGAATTCACAACTGAGATCATTATTGATTGAAAACAACTAACTGACATATCTTAATTTTCATAGTTATAAAATATTTTATTTTTTATATTTATATAAGAAATAAATTAAACAAAACAATTCTTTATGAAACATTGTAAGAAATAAACACTTAACAAAAAAATAACCTTTGAACACTGGTTGTGCACAGTCTGGCTAAATACTGAAATTTTTTGTTGTGCGTTGTCTCTCCCATGAAAATTTTCAAATGTTGGCAAGTATGCATTGGGATCTCCAATATTTTTGGCAACATTTACAAAAATGTCATTAAAATTATTACATACTTCAGACTAGTTACAAAATAGCCTTCCATTTTCATTTAAAATTGTATCTCTTTGTACCAAGGTACCCTTATTTGTTAAAAACGGTTTTATGGTAGGCAAGGAATTTTTACATTTGGCACCATCAACACATCTTTCTACAAAATACTGATTTATAGACTTCCATCTTAAACTTGTAACTAAATTTCTCCACTTTCAGTAATTTTCCCACTTTTTGGAAGTTTTACATTTTAAACACTTGTTTTGTGACATTCTTTTTTTTATATACATGTATATAGCTTGTTTCAAAAGTTTATTTTTAAAAGGTGACGGTTTAGCCATAGGCTTCTTTTGTTTAATTGGCACATGTTTATCTACAACATTTTTAAAAGCATTAGTAAAAGAATTATAAGCATTATTTACATCTGTAATTTGAGTGTAAAGTCATTGGTATTGCAATCAATATTTGCAAGTAACATCAGCAGCAAATATTTATTGAAATAAATGAATTAATATCTCATGATGAATTTTAATTCCTAAAAATAGTTTTAATGCATATTTTTGGAAGTGCCGAGAATACTTGTTTACAAGTGCCAAAGTTACTCGGCCCGGTGCCGAAATTACCTGATACCTTATATAGTAGGGAGATGTACATCTCACCACAAAAGTGAAATCTATAAATACGGAGTATTTCAAGGCCGGTATTTCAAACCTGACTGATTTTCACTACTCAACTGGTTGCTTTACATTTTTCATTGCATTTATAGAAGGCGAAGCCCTCATATATGTAGAGAAGCTCACATTTTTTATTCCTACTACATCCGGGGACCTGTACTACTAATGGTAAAAATTTTGCCCACATCGGGAATTTGCCGGTGACATAAACAAAATGTCGGAAATGCAAAGTCATTACTTAAAAGCTCATTGCAAACAAAGTAATAAACTACCACACTAAGAAACATTTTGTAGACCGAGACTAGGCCATAATGACCATTATGACTGGTAATGTGAACTGCGCGAAATGATAGATATATATAGCATAAAAACATGTTTGTGAATTTCATGGCTAATAAATACCACACAGATTCTACTTAAGTTTTAGCACTAAGGAAACAATCAGCCAATAAATATTTTATTTAAAACAATGAGTGAATGATCGGGGCATTTACGTGATAAAAACACTGAATGTTAATCCCTTTGCCTTTGGTGATTCTGTCGTGTTGCCCCCGGCAGAATCCCTAAAGGGATTAACTGAACATGTAAAACTGTTGACGAATACCTTCGCCCTCTCCATAGGTTTACCTATTTATTATTTATACATTTAAATCTAGATAAAAATATGAAGTTTTGTATTGGGTAACCAAAGCATGTTAAACTTCAAATATGAATATTACCAATACACCTTCTTTCGTTTTAGACGTATCTATGACTTACAGGAAATTGCCTTTTACTGATATTAGAAAAACGGACTCGGTCATTGCCGCCGGGAATTTGGCAAACATGCTTCCTAAGCATTCAAACACAAACATTTTACAAACGATTTTATTGTCAAAATAATGAAATAAATGTTGAACTTGATTATACTGAGTAAATGGTAACTTGGGGCCCTGGGAGACGGTATGATAAGTGTGCATAAAAAAAAAAATAAAATAAAATAACCATATCATTTCATTGACTTCTACAGAAATATGGCATATATACCACCACAAAAGATGAAGTAAAGGAAAAAAGAATAGAAAAGAAAAAAAAACAAAAACGAAAAAAACAACCCCCATCCAAAAAAATAATGTAAAAGAGAAAAAAAAAAAGAAAAAAAAAGACAAGCAAACAAAAAGTTTACTATGGATTAAATGGCACCCGACCAGTTATTGTGTGAACGACTACTGTCTATTAATATTCATGGATACATTACAGTATTCAAAACTTTAGGCTAAATATAGCCTACAACGCATCTTCCGAGAAGTCTACTTTCGGTTTTAAATAACAACAACAGTACAGCTACAAGGGCAAATAGTTCAAGTTTTATATACCGACAACACAGGTACGTAAAAGTCATTGCATCAAATGAAAACCTTGATCTGTTTGGCAATTGTTTTGTCTTTTTACCACAATGAATCACTACTGTTGTATAGTGCTAGATTGCTACTAGGTAGGCCACTGTAGTACGTGGTTGTCGGGCCCGTCGAATTATCCCATACTACCACATAGCACCCATACTACACTATAATACCACATACTACCCCATATTACCACATTTTACTACTTAATAAGTCATTCTGAAAAAATTATGAAATTATTTACAAAAAGTTTAATTTTAGCAATAAATCCGAGTCAGATACTAGTAACTGTAATCCGGAATTGTTTGTTTTTGTTTACCTCGCTACCACATGCTATCCCATAATAGTGCATACAACCCCATAATACCAGATACTACCCCGTAATACTAGGTACTACAACTAACTTGGTTATTCTGACACAAATTTACAAACTATTTCCCATCTTAAGTGGATTTTTGATGTTTTTGGATGGATTTTTTTGGACATTTTCTTGAAATGTATGATAGTCAGAGAGAAAGTGAAAGAAGTAAAAAGGATCATCACACAAAGATCTACAAAATAGTCTTAGGACTTGTTTCCAATTTCAAGGTCATAGGATTAGAGGTCAACGTCACAGACACCTAAGTAAACGTAAAATGTTTTTTGTCAAATTTGAGACATTTTCGACTTCCCGAGAACCATTTCATTTTAACCAAACATGACAGGATATTTTTCTCAGGTGACTATTATGGATAACTGGAATTCTTGTCTTATGCTGCGTTTTACTGTTGCCACTGCAGCATAATGAAATGGCATACCACAAAATCCATTCGATTTTTATAAATTTTAATTCATCATGATATATTAGTTGATTTATTTTAACCACTATTAGCTGCCAATATTACCTGTTAATTCCTGCCAAAAATACCAGAAACTGAAAGATAAGTTCCAAAGTTACTATACAAGTGCCAAAATTACCCTATTAATAGTTCATCCAAATTGTTCAATGCCTTTCACAGACAACAGAAAATACACAATACATTATACACATATTTTAACATTAAACATCCCTCTATACAGAAACCTATGTGGAATTGAGAATATTTGATCAGACTTTTGATAAAATTTTCTAAAACTTTAAAAAGAAAAGACAGCTTTGTACAAGTTCATTAAATAATGGGTACAGAACAACATTATGTGTGTGAGAGAGAGAGAGAGAGAGAGAGACAGACAGACAGACAGAGAGAGAGAGGAGTTGTTCAAAACTGACAAAAGTAAAAAAGAAATACAACCCACAGATGAAAATTTGATACATCTGGGGCAAATACACAAGGGAATCATCCATTTAAAGTGTTTCACAACCTTGGAAAAAATACAAACAAATATTGGGGATATAATTGATCTTACATTTGTGGAGTATTATGGTATTGATTAAAATAGATTGACTATGATACCAGGTGCAAACTCAAATTATAACCTGAAAAATACACTACAACTGATCCCATTATTCTGCAGAGGGCCTTAAAATTATCTAAAGAAAACAGAAACTGAGAAAGAATAGATAATGGAAATTATTCGTAAGTGGTTCCCTTTACAAATATTATAAACATAATACCAAAGTTATAAGGCTCAAGACAATCGTTTCTGTCAATTAGACTTCATCAGTTGAGCTACAATTTTAAATATTTTTTTATAAAGAGAACGTGGTATCAGACAAGGCCAAATAATATATCTAAAGGTATAGCCAAAATCTGTACAAGCTTCACAAAATTCCAAACTATTTTGGAAAAAAGAAATACAGAGAAATGATGGCCAAGAATGATCCATTAAAATATACATACACATGTATGTAGCTGACAAAATTTATTTATTGCTCCCTACATTAATCTAATTTTATTAAGAAATATATTTACACTAAAAAAGGAAGCAAAATTTAAGTTATTTTACACAAAGAAGACCAATTTCAGAATCGTAAATCAAATTGTATTATGAAAAGTGGCAGTATAGCTGATATGGGCATAGGATCATATTTTGTTTTTGAACTAACATATATAAATGGAAGACAGCAATTTAGATTGAAGAAAAGGACAACCCCATTATGCTTGGGCCAATGATGCATTTCCAAAGCGATTACAACACATATTTTACCTTCATCTGTCATATAAACAGGAGGCTGTGGAAATTGTGCCCGGGGGAGGGGTCATGAGGAATAAAACAACTCATTTATTCATAATGTTTTTTTTATATATGCAACACACATTGTGCATACCATCACAAAGACAATATAGGATAAAGTCTACAAGACGAAATTCGTTGTTCAAAAGAGGACAAAATAATAATAATAAAAAAATTGCATATATTTGAATAAAATGGTGGCCAAAGAAATAGTGATAATTCATTTTCTCTTAATACCCGTTCTTCAAGAAGTATCAGCGATTTGAAACCTTGTTCAAATAAAAGATGCACTAACTTTAATAGACCATGTGATTCGACAAATTAACATAAATATTTTACAAATAATAACATATGATGAGTTAATGGAATCTTTGAACTACAGAATTGAAATGCAGTGTGGATGGAATTCTCAAAAGATGTCATCCCTAATCATCGCCTCACACAAAATAAATTTATCATAGTTTGAGAAATTACGCAAATGTTTGCATTGTTCAATCAGTTACAAATTACCTGACCAATTTTCGCAAATTTATTTTAGTCAGTCTACATGGATATCTCAAACACTGAATCTAAAGCAGCTACTAATCCATTAATTTCTGAAAGCCTGCAAAGCTAACAAAAATATAAAGAAATCCAAATATAATGGAAACTTTAAAATGTGCAAAACACAGAGGCAAGCTAAATCAATTAAAGTCGACCCCATTTAGAAAGAACAATACCCTTCGTCAATTTAAAATATTTGAAGAATAGCTTTGACAAATTAACATAAGTAAATAAAACCAACAGATGAAAAGGTACTTTTCATACTCGGTGAATTGAATCGGGTGGATTTTGTTCCTTGCTAACCAAACGACCTGTGGAATTCATGTGGCACAAACAAACACTGCTGCTGAGTCTCTGAGGGTATACACCCAGTACCGGGTATTTCAGTATCAGCCGATTACCTTATGCTAAAGTAATATTTCGCTCAGATATCATCATTCAAATAAATATGGAAAGCGGTGTAACATTAAAGAAAATGTACTTTTAAGGGCATGTAAAAGGCGAAAATTCAGCTTCCAACTTTCCGGTAAATTTCATTGTCTCTGGATGTTCCATACGACTTCCTGTAAAAAGATGATTGCGCGAAATACGCCAAAAGGTGATAAAGATGATATTAGCCGGTAATATACAGACGGTGGAAAATCAGTTAGACACTATCGACGTCCAGACGTTCAGATCCGCCATCGTAGAGGAGCAGATGAAATAGTTCGTCGAAAATCATGCATTCAACTTGCCCAAACCCTTTCTCCTCATTCAGATCAACAGCCATCGACAGAAGCATTGGCCAACAGAACCCATCACCACTGAGTTTGAGATAGACAACCAGTTCGTAGACGTGGACGACATTTTTCAGGGGAGGCATCCAACTTTATGTCGCACGCCACACCTTTTTGACGATTAAGGCTCGCCTAGACCTTCTCCGAAGTGTCAAGCAATGATAAATGGACGGGACGGGGCGTTCAAGGTGATTGGGGACACAATAATGCAGCTATTCCACGCCTTTTTCAGATGACAGACTCCTCCAAGCATGTTCTTCTCATCTATATGTTGATGTCCAGACGTCGAAGAGAGCTAGGTAACTACTTCTGTTTTAATTTTATCATGTGCATTAATTTTGTAATTTGAAAGTACACGTACCAGTGATCCAGGTAATAGAATCCTGTCATGGCAATGCGAATAACATACTTATGATCAAGTTAAGACTTAAACATGCATAATGATTATTTTCTTTTTCAGCAACATGACACTTTTCTTATTTTATCTTTTCTGATTTTCAAGCATGGGCGAGAGCTTATTCCAGATACTATCATCAATGGATTCTGCCTGGACTAAGAAGTTGCAGCATGAAGGGCCACCCTGAACGTGTTTTTCCCGACACCGACACCAAGGAATGCTTGTTTCATTGGGGACAGACAGTGTTGAGGAAGGTTGCCATCTGTGGACTACGAATCACCAGTCTACAGCGGGTGAAAATCCACCTGCCCACTCATTTGGAAGTGTTTGTAGTCCTGTTTCTGCTTGCAAAACCGCGACTAACGAGGTCAACTGCTACTACTACTTGGGCCTACGTACAGCAACGCATGTTGTGCTGAACAATGGTGTGTGATTCGGCAACCAGTGAGGACAAACAATGACATTGAAAGTAAATAATATTTGTTTCTATTTTCAGACCTATAGTATTAGAAAATAACGATGCATTAGCTAGTCTGTCATTATCAAACGGCGACACCGAATGTAAATAATGTTTTGTTCGGTTTAAGTTCATTAGATAAATGAAGAAGTACCAATGAATATTCCATGTCCAACAGAATACACCAGTCTGGATATAATAACGGTCTCAACAGAAAGAACATATGCAAAATAACAAGTCAGTAAAATAACAAGTCGGTAACTATTCTGTTAATAGCAAACAACAACACAGAAGTTTTTGTTCTGTTTTCGTTCATCATACAGTCGAACCAATGATAAAGTGAAATCCTACTTTATTTGAAATGATTTTGATTCCACGGTTTATTTCCTTTATTACAACTATAACCCTCTATTTTTGAAAACCCTGTTTATTTGAAAGGAAAATCCATTCCCCTTCAAGTTCAATATATCCGGGTTCGACTGTTTAATATAAAATAACGGTCATTAGCATCTGACTGCAATGATACATGAACGTATTTGTTAAATGCATCCGATAAAATTGATGCAATATTGAAAATCTTGTACAAAATATAATTTTAATTAAATGTTTTACTCTTTCAGGCTGGTACCAAAGATTCATAGCCGTAACAGGGAGATCAAAGTTTTCATTCTACAGACATGGTCCAACATCTCTACAATAGTCAGAGATGGTCGTTGTCCAGATGCGTCTCGTGGGAGAGCACCAGCTATTACAGAACCAATTGACGACCTATCGACGTATACAGGGGAAGAGCAACGACCATTAGGACCAGTATGAAGAAAGGCAGATGCAGACCTCAATTATAGTTCATCCCTGCCGTGGGTATTCTTGTATCCAAATCCGTTCCTGCCACTGATCCAGATACAGTAAAAATGTAGTGTGTATATATACATATATATATATATATATATATATATATATATATATATATATATATATATATATATATATATATATATATATATATATATATATATATATATATATATATATATATATACATACAGGTGACTCTCGATGGGTCGAACGTCGAAATCTCGAAGTCCTCGAAACCTCGAAGTTTCGTACAGGTCTCGATTTTTTCCTTCATAAATTAAGTAAATTAACTCTCGAACGTCGAAACTTCAAAGTCGATTCGAAGTCCCGATTTATATATTCCTTTATATTTCACTCCCGAAACTTCGAAGTTCGAGTAATAACCGGTGAATTCATTAAAAGTCAATGCCGTAAACCAAAACGACACCGGGATCCTTATGTGGAAGATTAAACAATAGGTGTTTTGATAACCGGGTGACAAGTAGTCCCTGACCAAATCGAGTAGTAATTGACAGGATTGTTAATTAATTAAAAGCTATCAAAACAGAAGAACTGTATAAAGATGCGCCATAGACTACAATGTCGAGTACAAGTGTCACAGCTAAGTCAAGTGGTAGTTAAACTTTTTGATCGAGCGGTATTATAGATTACTGAAGTAGTAGTGAATGCTATGGCAACATTATATACCTTATATGTCGACGACTGTTTTTATCAAAATCAGATACATAATAAAGATAACGTATTTACCGTTTTTTTATTTTTGAAAATTAGGTAGGGGATTGTTTATGATAAAATTCATACGAATTACGAAAACAAAATTCCTGATTTTGTGTAGTATTAAGAACCTATATCGGTCGAAATGAACATTTCCGGAACTATCGAAACCTCGAACTCTTGAAACCACGAAGTTTTTCGGTGGTCCCATGGACTTGGAGGTATCGAGAGTCACCTATATATATATATATATATTATATATATATATATATATATATATATATATATATATATATATATATATATATATATATATATATATGTGTGTGTGTGTGTGTGTGTGTGTGTGTGTGTGTGTGTGTGTGTGTGTGCTTTTCAATTATCTCATTTATACATATGCATTGTTATAATCATTATATTTATATGTTGTATACTTTGCAATTACTTTGTTAAATATATAGACATCATGGCTGAAAAACATTCAATAAAGTTGACAAAGTTTGTATATTTAATTCGTCTTTAGTTCTTTACTATTACGGAGCATATGAGATTAATAGATCGACGCCACGCAAGAATGCGCAACATGTATATGGCATATATTTATCTTGGTGCTGATAAAGAAATGTATGAGTAAACATTTAACAATATTTTCATTTGTTCAAGATAAATGATATATTTTTCACCGATAGTGAAAAGCAGTGACAGGGTAAATATATACCATTAATAAAAGATTGTGATACTTAATTAAATCATAAATAAAGGCCCATGACCGGTTGGTTGTTAATTTTGTTTTAAATGGCGATATGCTTTGTAAAATGTTTATATAAAGTTATTATCTTCCCATTGATAACGCTTGTGAGTGATTCTCTGTTTTCTAGTAATCTGAAAAATATGATTTTTACTTGTAAAGACAATAAATACAAACGAAGTTGCGTAATATTCAAGGCAATCTCAGATGAATAAGTTCAACATATAGGTTAATGTCATCTCGTATCCATCACAACTCGTACCTAAATGAATTAGTTGACTCGTACCCATGTTTTATCTGACTCGTGCCCATCGATTAACTCATTCGTACCCATCGCCTGTTTGATTGTAGAATTATTTATGAAGGTATACATATATTTACCAACAAGGTAATTACCATAATACCGTTTGGTATTGAATTGACATACAACTACCGGTGGAAATGAATTAGCTTCAGAAGTACTTCGCTGACAGAGGTATTGTTCACTTCACAAAATGTGATAGGCGGATTAACCTTTTGATTTGATATATCTTACGGATGATTCTACTCAATTTTTTGTTTATGACAATTTTTATGGAAAAAAACATTATATTCCCCACTTAATTGATACTCGTAGGTAGGATAACAAGAAAGAACGATTATTCTTGTCAGTGTAAATTTAATGTCGCTATTCTTTATTACCTAAAATTTGAACGTGTCCGGGTCAAGAAATTGTTCACGAGACTACATCTCACCAGGTTTTATGGATATAAGGCAAAGGGGTCCTTATAATTTTCGAACTTTTGGCGATTTGATTTTGGTTTCGAAAACAAAATATTTAGAACCCCCCGAATTGCATAGATGTTTATATAGATGGGCGCTCTCATAGTCGTAAAACCATGGTCCGGAATCGCTATACACTTGCCTACCCGTGGTTACATGTACCCGAATTCACTCGTAGCTAATGAATATTTATAAAGGAGTAAGTGTGTTCAATTCATCCAATCACAGTAGTTGTGATTGGCAACGGAAGTTATACTGAAGTCCGTTGATCTAATACAATTCTGAAATTGTTTAGTAGTCTCGATGAAACTACGGGTAGGAAATAGCATGGTTTTACGACGATAGGCTACCTATACTGTTTGTTTACAGTTCATGGCAAATTTAGGAATCACTATGTCGGATTTTTCAGTTGTTTATTTGACAGGAGAGAAAACTGTCGTGTCAATTAGTAGTTGTTTTAGAGGAACCATTAAAGGAACATACTATTAGTAGGATCGTCATTGCACGTTGTAAACTTCTTATGCCATCGAAAACGTCGTAATTTTCAAAAGGAATTGCATTTCTTGTAAACACCACACAATTGCTATGTATATAGCTATAATTTCAGCCTACTAAAACACGTGTAACTTGTACGATATAGACATTATTTACTGTTAAAAAGATTTTTTTCTATTGTGAAAATATACTTGGGTTAGTTTCCTATGGAAGAAAACCCTGGGTCATTTTTCTATAGTGAAAAATAAAACTCTGTATTTTCTTGATCCGTAAAAAAGTTATATGGAAAACGGATAATTTTTCCTACTGGTATGGGTCAATAGACCTTTATGAAGTTGATTCTTTCTGTTACCGTTTGTTCTAATAGTATGCAATCTGTTGAGGTCACATGATATGAACACTAAACTATTCCCACAAAACTAGGGAATGGAATGGAACAAACGGAAAATGCGAAACGGATATTCATGATTCCTACGTAGAAAAATGATCGAGAACCGGTAGTTTTTCTATGTGCTTGAGAACTGAGTCAACTATGTAACTACAATTCGTACGTTATTGTGTACAAATTAGTAAACGATGGGTATGACTCTTCCAATTGTTTTGGTTACAAGTCAGTCAATCATTGGCATGATTTAGCCAAAGAAAGTTGAGATGGGCACGCATTGAGATGGATCCGAGTTTACCAACATTCCACAAAGACGCAAACACGTTTTCATACAGGTAGCAAACAAACAAAACACACACACAAAAACACAGAAAAAAGAAGAGAAATAGAATCGATAAAGAAATTGTGATGTACGTTTAGGAACAGAAACAGAGCGTTGAAATGCTTTGAGGAAGGAAATGAAGCTGATTACAAATTAATAATTTGCCACCCTTCTTTGAATTTCCCCTGAAGCAACCTCAATCTGTCGAGGCTATCTATATAATACTTCTGTTCAATCGTAGAGTCTCAATCTGGTCGGAGAATACCAATACAGTCTTTTTTTTATATGTTTAACTTGAAAGTGATAAAAGTATATGTATAGAAATACAATACTTTTGTTTAGAAAAATGAATAATTGCAGTTTTCGATGAAATACTTCCCATGAATTGACGTATATTCATGTTTGACATGCTTTCCATATCGATGTAACAGCAGTGAACGGTACACGAGCGATCACTAATTAGGGTTGTTTGAATCACGTTGTTTTTATCATTTTCTGATTAATTTGCAGTGTATGTGTGCACTAGTTTTGATCAGTATATCTTTAAATTGTATAATGTGTGAATCGGAGAACTTTTTACGATATTTAATCTAGTTCAATATTAGCCGGTCATGGGCCTTTAACCATATATAACGATAGGAAGTATGAAAAACAACAAACAAGCATTGTCTAAAGGCCGGTACCTACAAAATAGTCCGACAAGTCTGATCTGGGTTATTTGTTATTGTTTGTAGTATAGTTCAGTTACATACCTACACTATAGCAAATTGTGAGAATTTGAGGATTTTAAACAAAATATGTAAAGTAAGTAACAATCACCAATTTACGGAGATTGTATATCCCAACACTAGAACAAAATTTATTACTGCTTCATATATGTTTCAATAATCCTTCCAAACGTCGAAATTCACTCAATTTCTCAGGTAAATTAAACTCTGTACACAATCGTCTGCCATTTCCTATATCCGACAACCAATCAAATCGCTCAGAAGTTTTCGGGAATTGAATTGACATCGTTTGATTGCGATTTGATTACCCTGTATTGTAATAATACGAAATGTAATTGTATTACTCTAACCGTCGGTCATTGCAGTGTCAAAACTACAATTTTTGTATTATTGCAGTTCATTGTGGTATCAAAAACAACATATTGCCATATAGATCAAGATGACTTTAATAATTCTTAATACACTTGTTTTTGCTTGTCATTGCCGTATATAACTATATTGGCGTTCATTGTAGTTCAGTGTAA
Source organism: Atrina japonica (assembly GCA_030159075.1). Lineage (NCBI taxonomy): Eukaryota > Metazoa > Mollusca > Bivalvia > Pterioida > Pinnidae > Atrina > Atrina japonica. Next base: position 73,699 of record BROG01000170.1, read on the forward strand.
TATCATAGTTGTTCGAAAAGACATACAGAATTAATAATATCGGGCATGCAGATCAAAATGACTTAAATGTTTTTTGAAATACCTGCTGTTGCTTGTTATGGCCTCATTTAACTATATTGTGGTCACTGTAACTCATAGTTATATCATAGTAGTTAATTCATTGCGGTATCAGTTGTTTTTGCTTTTGATAAAGTTATCATTAATGGGGCTACTTAAAGGAAATTAATCGGATGACTAACCACACCTATGATATCTCTCTCTCTCTCTGCTCTCTCTCTCTCTCTCTCTCTCTCTCTCTCTCTCTCTCTCTCTATATATATATATATATATATATATATATATATATATATATATATTAAAATGATTCACAAAAGTACTCAGATAGATAAAGAAAATCACAACGCCGATATAAACCGCATTCATTATTATCATCAAGGAGTTTAACATTATATGGTTACACATGGAAACGTCAAATAGCAATATAGGTGACGTTACTTTTTACACAATTAATAATGACGTCATATGATTATTGTTCATGAAGTAATGCACAGTTAAGTACGACAATCGGATGACAAGAATTCAATAAGAAATATTGTTTAGTATCCGTCAATTTGTAAAATACATCCGTTTTAATGTGGCTATCGTTTTTGATAACCAAGACATCCAAAAATTGTAATTTTTCTCTGCTAAAATCCTTAGTAAATTTGATGAAGTTCAACGAATCCCATTAATTTATCCTCACCGTGGTCCCATGTGATGAAACAATCATCTAAATAACGTTTCCATGATTTCCTAATGTATATCTCATTTTTTGCCAAATGTTTCCTTTACAGATGTAAATAATTTTTTTTCTAAGAATCCTAGAACAAGTGTTGCATATGTCGGAGCAACCTTAGTACCCATTACTGTTCCCAATTTTTGTCTGTAATATGTCCCGTTAAAATGAATGAAATTATTTTCCAGAATAAATCGGAGACTCTCTATTATGAATTCTTTTGAAAATCTTGTATTTAATAGGTTAGGACATTATTCAATCCAGTATGTTACTGCAGAAAGTCCAAACTCATGGGGAATATTTGAATATATATCAGATGAAGCTAAAATGGAATCCGGATTATTTTTTTCGGGAATAGAATTAAGTAAATCTATTGTGTCTCTGATATAGCTTTGTACTTCATTCACATAAGGTTTTAAAAATATGTCCAGCAAGTTACTAATACGATGTGTTTCACATGCCGGTCCCGTCACTATAGGTCTTAGTTTTAAATCTCCCGGTCGTTCAATAGTAAGATAAGATGATTTCATGTTATAACATTTTTCATTTATTGTTGAACTTTTGTGTATTTTTTGTAAGCCATACAAAATGCAGGGTTTTAATTCAAAGGGCAGAAGATAATCCGACTCCTTCTTTGTTAGTTTGTTCCCATGGTTACAGATTATTGTATTGAGTTTTCTCATAATTTCTTTTGGACTATATATTTCCTGTGTCTCATAATATACATTATCTTCTAATATGGAAAGACACAATGATTTATAATAACCACGATCCATAATAACGACTGCGTATATATATATATATATATATATATATATATATATATATATATATATATATATATATATATATATATATATATATATATATATATATATATCATGATGACGATGCTTGAAGAGGCAAAAAAAAAAACCCAACAAAAAACCAAGCATAAATATCACTACAACATTGAACATTTACTATGGACCTTGGATGACAAGTGATGATATCTGCGTAAATAAATCCTACATAAAGCTCAAATACATTACAAGGCACCTATATATATTAGGTCACATTTTTTGTCCTGTTAACATTAGAAGCACCCGTGTCTTGTTATTTGTCTTATGTAGGGGCCTGGGGATATCTTTGTGACATAAGTAGTTTGAGTTGGTAATTCTGAAATATTTAGATTCGATTTAAATCAAGTATGTCAGAAAACAGTTGACCTGGTATTTTTTGTTGTTGCTAATGTTACATAATTTTTTCCGTCTTGAAAACCTCTAACACTAGTAACGGAAATTAAATGTGTGTTTACTACATCTGTGCATATTTACCCAGAATGCAGTGTGCTCTTTGTAAATGGCGATTTCTAAAGATGCTAATTTCATGGCTGAAGGGATATTCTTCGCAAACATTGATATTCCAAATTATATTACAATTTTCCGTGCAACAACAGTAACACTAGCACAAGTGTAACATTAGCAACAAATTTCCTCTTTATTTCATATAACCTTTGTGTAACATAAACATGGACGGAATTATTTCAGTCGGACATATTCTCTCCATATAACACTAGCACTTAAATAAAATAATGCATAAACCCCATTGGCCATTGTTCACTTGGAACTGATTAATTCAACCTTACTTTTTATATGCATACCACACTGAACAGGACCTATTTTCACAAAATATATAGGAACATAGGATTTTATGCCCGTGTAATGTGTATAGTTCTAATTTGGTATTGTATATTAAGTACAAGTATTAAAGGAAAAGGAAAAATTCGAAATAATTTCTTTTGTAAACACGACTATACCACTTTAAGATAATTTGTCGACTATGGGTTTTTCTCCTTTATGGTATAATACTTTAAAAATATAAAAATTATAGTTTTGCAAAAACAAAGGCCAAAACAAACGCCAAAGTTTCTGTTCATTATTCTAGCTCGAATGTAAAATAAATAGAGTTCTGAAACAAAAAGTGGTATCATACAAGATAAAACATAACTGAATGAATCATTAAGTCCGTCTAAAAGTAACCACTGTAAAAAGTAACTTTCTTAGCTTTCGAGAGTTAACAATTTAAACTATGCTGTCCATTGATGATTCGAAATATTAGTTATGTATCGAATAACCAGAAGATATCTTTCCGCTCTCATGATTATTTTGCAGAGTTATGGTCCTTGAACTAAGAACATTTATGCAAATAATCATTTATTCTCTTTTTTCTGTCATGCATGTCTTTTAATATTTGTTTTATTGTTTTATTAGCTCACATAAACAGAATGTACAAGTGAGTTTTCTAAACAATTTTCTAAAACGGCTGAAGAGGTTTTGATGAAACTTTAAAGGAAGAAAATACTCAAGGTCCTTTATGTGTGTTTTTCGGCAAGATCGGCACAGGGGTGGATCGGACTCATCCAGAGTTGGGCAAATAGGCCTCAGGGTACCCTCTTTGAAAATATTTTTTAGAACCGCTGCATGGATTGAAAAACTAACTGCATTTGAGTGACCTACATAGATGAAAGAGGGGTGTCCCAAAACTAATGTCACTGGCATTGCTTCTCATATAAATATACTACAAATGTTTTGATCATTTGATCTTGCTGTGCCCTTCTTATTACTCTCCATCTGCCTGAATATACCTTTTGAGCCTGTCAATCCATTTTTGAAGCACAGTTCATACTCTTCAATGGGGAGACTATTCAGATTCTAATAAACAGCAGATCCAAGGATATTTTTCGATTTGTATTAGATAGATGGTATTTGAATTTGGGAAATAAAAACAGTCGTATGAGGCCAGGTTTGATGAATGTGGAGGATGTCGAAGGACTGTAACCTTCTCTGACTCACAAAATAAGAAAGAAAAATCGGTCACAATCCATGCCTTGTAAGCGAGTGCATTATCATACCATTTTCGGTCGGTGAATTTTGTAGTATTCAAATTTGATTTATTTTTCCAAAACTTTCCTGCGGCTCTCCTGCCTTTTTTGCACCGTAATGTACATGACTAGACCCTTGTTATCGAAGAAAGTACATACAAAACTTTGTTCATCGTGCGTAATCGCTTGGCGTCTCGTCTTTTGGTGTTTCAAATTCCTTTGGAATTCTTCCGCTTTGGTGCAAAGTAGTAAACCCAGGTTTCATCAATTGTTGAAAGTCATTAGAAAATTATTAGAAGTTACTGTTTCCTGACTAAACACCAGCAATCTGTTTTGGGCCCTCTTCTATTTCTATTGTACATAATTGATCTTGTTGATCCTATGAAGACCGTAGTTAGACTGTTTGCTGATGATTCTACTCTTCATCAATCTTCAACAGACTTAAAAAAATTGAATAATACATAAACCATGAAATTCAACGTTTAAAAGATTGGTCAAGATAATGGATTATGCATTTCAACCCTGCTAAGACAAAAGTTGTTCTTTTCTCTTACAGATCACTTGAATCCCTTCCTTTTCCCGAATCTCATTAACGACATTTCTCAACAGCAATTGCAATTGGTACAATAACATTCACCATCTCATTAAAACAGCATCTTCTAGAATAACTGCATTTAAACAACTAAAATATAAATTTAGCTATGATACATGGAGCTCCGGTCGAATATGCCTCCTGTGTTTGGGGTAGTTGTATTGAATTGTCAAATGTCTTGGGAATGTCCAGATAGAGGTCATTAGACTCGACTCTGGACTATCCTCTCTAGCCTATCGCCTCGGAACTGGCAGAGTACCACTTAAATCCAGACTTGAAAGATATTCAAACTCTGTACATTCTATGAAATTCACAATAGGCTAGTTCCTGAATATTTACATAGTTTACTTACTCCAAATAGATGGGATCTGAGCCATGATTTGCGCAACCCCGTAACTACCAAATACCGAGGTGTAGAGAAGACATTTTCAAAAGGTCATTTATTCCATCCTATGTAAGCTTATGGAACGAAATTGATTATAAAATGAAAACATTGCATCTACCTCTGTATTTAATATGAAAATATCACCTAAGCCACCTGATTACCCACATATTTGAAAGTAGTACGCAAGGATTTGAATGTAGTACAAGTATTCGGTACGGTTGTAGTGCTTTAAAATTGATTTATTTCGTGTAAGTTTTTGTCCCACTACTGTCTGTCAGAGTGGTCATGGCAAGAAAGATGCTATCTTTCTAATCTGTTCACAACATTCCATTTGGCGAATTTCTCTGTCTTATACTCTCATGGAAATTGGTATTCACCCGGTCAATATGGCAAGTTTATTTCCATGGAGAGATCCCAATCTTTCATATCAAATATTATAAACAAACTACCAAAGTTATAATGCTCAAGACGGTATCGTTTCTGTTAATTAGACTTCATCAGTTGAGCTCCAATTTAAAAGTTATGTGTATTTTCTAAAGAGAAAGTGGTATTATACAAGGCCAAATAATATCTCTAAAAGTATAGCCGAAATCCGTCGAAGAGTAACCACTGTAAAAAATGACTATCTTAGCTTTAGAAAAAAACTTGAATTTAAATGATGTTAACAGTGCCAAATATTACTTTAGTATAAGATGAACAGCTGGCACCGAAATACCAGGTACTGGTTTATATATACCCTCGGGGACTCAAACGGTCCACCAGCAGTGGCTAATGTCAAAATTCTACTGGTCGTTCAATCAGTTATCAAAGCATCAAAAGGGTTCAAATTCAACTAAGAATAACTATTCCAACAAGACTCTTCTATCCTTTCTACTTTAACTTTCTTCCTTTTTCCTATATTTTCCATCTTTACTTTATTTAAGTTTTTTTTACTAAAGAATATCATTACTTGTAAATTGTATTGAATGTCATCATTGTTTTATTTCAACTTATATATATATATATTATTATTATTATTATTATTATTATCTGGAGAGGGCCTAGTAGGTTGTCAGAACTTGTTCCCAATCCTTTCGATAAATGAATGTTCAATAAAGTATGTTTATACCAAGGGTACTGTTCATGTCTAATGACCCTAATAGTATAGTTTCGAACTTATAGAACAATACACTTCTTATATAATATATATATATATATATATATATATATATATATATATATATATATATATATATATATATATATATATATATATATATATATATATATATATATAGTGCCCCTGTGGTGAGTGTTAATTTCTTCGGGTTGGTTGGTTTCAATATTCTATATACGTTGTCTCGTTTATGCTTTTGATTGGGTATGTACTTAAGCTTATACTGGTATATATAAATGCTATGTATATATGTTAGAATATAATAATAATAATAATAGTAATAATAATAATAATAATAATAATAATAATAATAATAATGTACTCCCCTTATGTTTTAGAGTTCCAGACAATGGCTTGGATATCCCTATCATCAGGCTTATTCATCAGGTGTTTGGAGATTATCATGACCTGGACATTGTACTTTTCCGGTTATCTGGATTCCAAAGTTCAGAATGAAAACATGCCTCTTTTGTCTCACAAGAATCAACAGGATCATCTCTATCATTATCTTTTTCTTAAATTGTTTATATTTATAAGATCTTTAGTGATTCTTCTGATGGTTAGCGTTTGTTGGGCAACATATCAAATACCGAAACTGAAAATTAAGAAGTACAACATTTTTTTGCTACATGACTCCTTGTTTGATTTGATGTTACTAACGCTGATGTATGTTTCATTAACTTATGACGAAATGAACGTTTCTTTATGTATTCCGTTTGTATGGATAAGCTACTATCATTACGTTAAAGAGGAAATTTTGTTTTTGATAAAGATTCTCTGCAATCAACTTCTGAATTTACTGAGCCGATATGTTATTTGGAGATTGTTTTTATATATAGGCAGTGTCATAGTAAACGCATGCGTGTTTGTTTACATTGTATCCACAGCATTGATATATACGCAAACTGTTATACAAAGTGTCCTTAATCAGAAGAATGTTATTACGACTGTTGATGGTATGTCACCAGTTATTTGGCAAAGTACAATCGCCGTCCCTCTGAATGAACCATTACTTGAAACAAATTACAAATTTACACATTTTGCTATTGAAAAACATTCCATTCATAACGGAAAAGCAGTTTTTAGTCCCTATATTCGTATTAAAGATACGGTTACTGTCAACAGTGGATCCGTATACCCTCCTTTGATACGTGAAAAATTCAAACGCCATGAAGGAGATGATGTGTCATTTTCTTGTGCGTATCATTGGTACAATGTTAGTTTTAATGACGACAGTTACCTTATCGACTTTAAAATATCTTGGACAAAAAATGGTGTTAAAATCAAGGAATCTAACCTTTTGAGGCTCAGTCAAACAATTAATATCAACGCCAGTACAATTACAGTTAACAGCCAATTGAATATATATGTGATACAAGGAAATGATTTTGGAAGGTATGACTGTATACAAAGTGAATGGAAGCTGTGGTATAGTTCTTCGTTAATTAGAAGTTCAGAATTAGTCATGGGGTCATTTTATCTCAAGAAAATAAACCCAAGACAGTATAGATACTTTGTGCCATTAGGAAATCATTTGTTTTTGAATTGGGGCGAGTTCTATTTCAACCAACACTTAAGTAATGATAATAACCGACTTTATTACACTATAAATGACGAAGATTTTTATAGTTTAACAAGGAAGGAACATCCTTACTGTCCACCGTCTGTTCTTCTATACAAATATATCAATGATATTTTAGGGCAATACGAATTTCCTAAAATCGATGTGGAGAGATATGTGCCACATTTCATGTTTAACACTGAAACAAATAAGTACAAAGCAATGTTGTATATCTGTGCCTTTCCCGGTATATACGGTGTGCATCGTGTTACTGTTTATAGAGAAATACTGAATACTAAGACAAATAAAAGCGAACTGCATGCTGTAAATCATGGTGATGAAATTATAGTTTTACCGGATACACCCTATTTCACCGAGCGAAATGGTTCGAGTTATAGCAAATTAAAGGATGATGTAGAGAAACATGGATTTATGACTACCAGTTACATTTCGCGGAACGACATAATCATATGGTGGAGTCGTATCATTGTCGAATTGATTTTATTTTTAGTTTGTGTAACAGTAGTTCCCATTTTTATCAAATATGCGTACACATGTTATACAGTTGCACTTGTACAACCGATCGGGAATGCCATTCTAGAGGGGTTCTCATGTCCACAAACAGCCCCTCTTTGCGACTCGAAGTACCAGCTATGTGTATTGAGTAGTGAGGATGACACAAACGCTGTCGTAAATGATATAGTGGAGCCAATTAAGATTAATTTAGATATTAACCTGTGTTGCTTTAATAGAGACACAGAACATCTTGGTGGATTGCCGAAAACTAAAGTTTATTTCGAAGTTTTCAAAGAATCGAGGAAAGTTTTGCTTTACCTGACGAGAGCGTTTATTCGTGACCCAGAGTGCATGAGACTACAGTTTGAATCAACAATGTCAAGGATAGCCAATGGCGAACTCATGCCAAACGATGTAGCTTTAGTACTGGGTGAAAATTGTGAACTACCAGACGAATTTAAAAACATGTTACAAAACGTTGAAATTCACGATTGGACGCAAGTAACATCAAACGAAAAAAGAATATCTCGTCTTTGCAGATGGGTTTTAGCCACAGAAATTGGGGTTTGTAAAGTTCACACAAACGTTTATACTGTTTTAATTTGAAAGCAAGAAGTGAGTTTCTTTCATATATTCTTGACTTGCACACGTGACGAGAAGAGATCGTGGCTATGTGAATGTGGTTACTTGGTATGTGTTGAATTTTTCAAAATATCACGACTCTGAATTGTAATTATGTCCGGTATGTGTTTGGTTTCTATTCTGTGTCATTCCGAGAGATACTGTCAGTACTGTCACAAAACGTAGTCAGTACTCAAGCTCAGTCTTTAAAAAATATTTTTACTATATTTTCGATTTGCGGAATACATAGTAACCTCACATGTGCAAGGTTTGTCTTTCTTTATAGCAGATATCTTGTATTTAACAAATAAGGCGAAAAACTACTTTGAACTTTTGCTGTAAAAAAATGAACAGCCTGGCGGATCCAGTTTGACTTATAAAAAATGAACATATGAGGTAATATGTAAGGCGTATAAGAAATGTTCTTTCGCAGAAAAAATGCCCATATACGTCTTTATAAGATACCTGCAATAAAAAGGAGATAACTCTGCAAATGGGAGATAAATCCTGAATTGAATTGGATTATGATTTGTTCACATCAAAATGAAAGTAATTCATTTAGAATGGTACAAAACATGTTGTGTACAGGAACAATTGAATTTAATATTTCTGAAGTTTTCATCAAATGACTAGTAAGTTGCATTATTCAAAGGACATTCTGTTATCATGTTACTATATTTAGCCATAGGGACTTTCCGGAAGGTGCTGGAAAGACCATTTTCTTGAGTACTCCTATCTAGTGATTTCTAGAAACTGTTTTAGAGTATATATACAGAGATGGTCAGCTCTTCGAGCAGAACTAGTTTAGAACAGCTGAGACTGTTTTAAAACCAAGTTACAGGATAGCAGACCACATTTTTATATTGGTATTTATACGAGAATAGCGCACATCAATAGTACATAAATTGGAATTTATTGTGTATTGAAGTAGATCCTTTTAATATTACATTCGGATTGGAATTCATTGTGTATTCGTGTGGATATCTGAACTGGAATGGAATTGAAATGTGATTTGTGATTTTAGTTACTGTAAAATGTCATTTAGATTAAGTTTGATTTTATTATTGTTAGTAAAACTTATGTTGGACGTTTCACTTCAATCCGGAGAGAATCTCTGTCACAAGTATGGTACCTTGATAATCATAATCACAGCTGATAACATCTATTTATATAATATGTATATTTTCATTTTTGTATAATGTCGTATTTGGTGTGATTTATATTTTGTTAATGTATTATGTTTATTTACATAGTCAAGAGATTCACATTGCCAGAAATATTAAATATCTAATATCCTTCTCTGATTATTGTCAAGTTCTTTCATTGTTAGAACTATGAAATATCTAGCATCCCTCAGCTTCACCATGTTAGTATTCAAAGATAAAATAATTACAATCAAGTGACAACCATGACCAAGTTGCACAATCGACAGTTAAATTTAACCTGGAATTAGTCTTAACCTTAGGTTAATTTTTTTTCTTTGGGTTAGCAAATCAGTTGGTTAAAATCCTGTTGCACAAAGTAGTGGTTGGCTACCCAAGAGTTAATTTATTTAACCCTAGCTTAACTTTAACCTAGCGTAATATGATTATGACGTCATAAACTTAGCAGGTCCCCGTAATCATATTTTGGCAGAGTTGGCAAACTCCTTGTTCTTATTGCTTTTTGACCTATGTTTCTCTGATGAACGAGAAATTAATATTTATCTTTTTTCTATAGATTTATCAATCAAAAAATGAAATATGATTTATGGTTAAAATATATTGAAATCAGATGTTATTTCATTTATTCATTTGTAATATTTTAAAATGAAATACTTCACATCAAAATGTCGAAAAACATGGGGGTAATGTTGTTGTAGCGCCAAGAAACGAATTTCAGGTTATAAAAATGAATCTATTTATATGGATTTTAAATATGGATTTTATATATTTTTATATGGATTTTACATCAATCTAGCGTTTGACCAGCGTTTTGTAATGCTATAAGTTACGTATGCGCTTTTGAATTATTCATCTTTCACAAAGTTCAAAACAGTTAATGGGAGACAGGAGATTGTGTACATGTGGATAAGCGATATATTATTGACAACTTTGACTGTTGTCAGTGTTGTGTTAGCGCTGACAAGGAATGAACACACAGATGACATTCTAACTTCTTAGTGTGCTACTGGTAAATGATACCTCAATTTCCATAATATTATTACTTCACATGCCAACAAACAGTTGAAACACCTTTTCAGATCTGATATATAGGCGCTTATCATGACATTTGGTTTCGGTTCAAGTCTTGGCCCACTTATTATGCCATGCGCTTGGCCACGAAGCTGTTACTACAGTAAAATCCACATAACCGTGCGTGGAGTTTTGTGAACTTTTTTTTTACCTGGACGAGTTTAAAGTTTAGGTAATAAAGCATAGCATTGCAATTACACTGAGAGGAGTAATTGTTCCTTTTGTCATAACTGTAAAAGTGAGGAGAACCATCCGTATGATAGTCAGAAGTTTACTCCGCCCCGCTATCTTATTTGAATCCGCCAATACCTTTTTAAGTTTTATGTATGATACGGTACCAGGTTCGAACCAACGTTACTCTACCTCTACCACTAGGTTACCTGTGGTAACATTTAGACTCACCCAAATCAATAAATAATATAGTTTTTACTAGGGTTGGTATTTCTGTTGATTTCTGTTACGACGTGCGGGAAAAAATGAGAATAACTGAACCTATGGATGTTTCAAATGGACATCATCTCATCTTCCTTAGCAACGTTCCAGCAACAAGGGACACAAGGAATTAAATCTACTACTAGACATTTATTTACAATGAAACATTTAAAACGCATTTAACAATTTGAAAAAAAATACTCACAGTCATAGTGTACAGAAATAAACATAAATTCAAATTTGTTTTTGAGACATAAAGTCCGTAAAAATAAAAATAACGAAAGTCCATCTTTTAACATTTACATTTGCACAATCTCAACGGACAATGTGAACTGACAGCAGTTCAATGTTTAAAAATCTTCCTTATATGTGCGCTTGATATATATGTTGTATCTATTAAACTTATAAATATATATCAATGTATATTCTTGATTGTCAATATATTAAACACACAATCTGAGTATTAAATATGTAAAAATATTTTACCACACCAAAATTACATTAATAAGTAAAACCTAGTTTTTCTCAAGTTAAACTTGTTTAAGTGATAATCGCAATATTGTCTTTTTTTCCCCGAGATAAACATTGGTTTTTACAATTAAATCAAATTTTTAAACCTACTTTTTCGCCAGAAGTTTTTCTCGAAGCCTACATCAACTGGTGAAACATATTAATAATAATAATTAAAACCTAGTTGTTGAACAAGGGTTTTCTCGATTCATTTTTGTGATTATGGCGCAGTTATACCTATTTTTCTCGATTAAACCTTGTCTTCTCCAGTAAATGTGGATTCCTGATAAAAATAGATTAAATTAGAGAAAGTCTCTAGGTTTAATTGGAAACATTCTAGATTGAACGAAGAAAAGCTCATATTAATTCATTAATGTGACTTTGGAGTGCGATAACAAAAATACAAAATACACTAACATCTAAATAAACGTATGTGTTTTAGCATTTAACCGACCTTAATGTTGGATAAATGCAAATCTTCTGCTTACCTCATATAGGTAATCAGACATGCGAGCCTGGACAACTCCACATTAAACACTTTGGCTTTATCATTTGGCTAATGCATTTCTTCCATCTATTTGGCAATTCTCTATAAATAAATATCATATTTTGACTGTCCATCAAAAATGTGTGGCCTTGAATCTTCTAAATTCAAATTCTTCAAGCCGTTGTGACTCTGCTGCTGTGCCTCCCTCCCCACCTTGGACCCAAGGACCCTACTTACACCGGACCAGAGCCACGAGATACTGAAGAGCCTCCGGTAATCTGCAAGAAGGCCCATCCCATCCGGAAGCCGAGGGCCGACCATCCCAGGGAGAAGAGGACCCCAAACCGGCCAACGCCACAACCAGATCCAGCGCTCAAGCCTACTTCGTAGGGGCGAGCACGTGTAACAACTTCCATCACGCTTGCAAGTTAAACACAAGGAGCATCTCCGGAGCTACAGGGGTAGCCCCGGCATGTGGCAAGGGCTTTAAGTAGTCACGCCGCACGTAAAATCAACTCTGACTGACTGACTGCGATAAAAATTGGTATCAATATATTCACACAAAGTACAAATAAATACCTGGCAACAAATATCTAAAATTTGATACCATACATTCCTTTACTTTAAAAGCTTAATATTCATGATGGACCCTGACGTTTAACGTAAATACAATACTGTCGAAAAATAAACGTTCTCACTTAAAGCATTGGTAAAAGGATATGCAGGTCAACGGGTAAAACTGGTGCTGGTTTTATACCAGGTAATGCACCCAATTTTGTAACTGATATCATATATTCAATACCTTTCAACAGTTTCATGTATGATATATCAAATTCATTTGTATCATAAAATGAATAAAAATATTTCTACACCACCTTTGAGAGCTCGTATTATATCAACACACCTACATGTAGGATAGAGAGAAAAATGTAAGACAAAAATTGTAAACAGCAACCGTAAGACCAACTCAGTTATAAATGTCATAATTCATTCAGTGTTAATGATTTTAAAATGATACTAAACTGTATGTTACTAACTTACTGGACAGTACATAAAAGTAACGGAAAATAATAAAGTAAAATTTCTCCGATTCCTTCAAATGTTCGAATTCCCTGAACGGAAGTAAACAAAAAGTTCAAGGTTCAATGGTTGAAATGTTTACCGATCCCGAATCAAGTAAAACACACAAGTTTGACATTACGCGAATATCAATCGGGGTCCTATGAATACACAACAATTGAATTTCGAAGTTTTGTCTTCATTTATCAACTCTTGGTCTCACTTCCCGGTCCCAACGTGCGTGTCATTTTGTCTTGACCAATAGCTGCTTGTTTATTTTGATTTTAACCAATGATATATTATAATTATAGGTTATGACCTTTTTGTGTTAATAGCCAGAAGGTATACTTTTACCTACTTATTTTAAAGCTGAAAACTGAATGTTTATTTCATTTTCATTAAAGCTGAAATACAAATAATTATAATATCAGATCAAAATAAAATTATCATCATTTTATTTACGCTAACATATATATATATATATATATATTTATATATATATATATATATATATATATATATATATATATATATATATATATATTTATATATAAACAGTGCGACATTTAACTCCGGACAAGACAAAGTCCGGACTTTTAGCTATCATTTCCAATAAAGCTGCAGAAGATTTTTTGTGGTAGATGGTGGGATTCGTGACACATATACTAAAATGTAGGTTTTACCTGTTGATACCTGCAGAGATATTGATTTTCAAAGGTACCACACCCACCGAAAATCCCATAGGCAAATGTTTGGGAGAAAAAAATCCATTTAAGACTTTTCATTTGTGGGATTATATTTACCATAACTTATTGTGTATGCATATGGTGGCAGGGACTTATCAATGTACACGACTTATTAAAATGTAAAAGAAATAGATCAAATGTATTTAATCACTTCATGGCGTGTACAACACATCAAATGTATTTAATCACTTAAGGGCGTGCACAACATATGAAAATTTCATATACAGAGGTAAACTACTCACTAAAAGAAAAAATAAAGACAAAATATTGACACAGGAATATCGAAAACCGCGTTTAATGTCAACGTTCCGCAAATTTTATTGTCGGTATAATAGTCTTGTTTGCCTTTTCGTTGGCAGTTGTTGAGACGTCTGTACCAATTGTGACGAGGATACACTCCTCACGTATTTCATTGGATTTGACATTGAACTCAGGGCGGGTGTGACCGGTCGACAGGGGATACTTACTCCTCCATGGCACCTGATCCCACCTCTTGGTTTCAAGAGGTCTGTGTTTGTCCATTTTTGCCGGATTTGTATCGAGAAAATATTAATATATTTATTTATTTGATTTTCATTTTTTCTTTTAATTTTTAATTTTAATTTTATAACTACAAATTGAAAAAAAATGTTAATATTTATTTAATTCATTTTTGTATACGACTAAGTATTTTTTTGGATTTGTTGGTGTAGTTTATGTACAACTTTATTTATGATCAGGTATATTGTGTATGTTTGAAGTGTCTATGAAAATATATATGTGTGTTGTTTTGTGTATAATATAAGTTCAGTGTGTATGGTACTTGGCCACCAGTAATCTAATATACTTCTTTTCCAGGTGAAGATAAAGGGTATATGTAAATCTCCTGACCATTTGCCATGACAAAATGTCACATGTACCTCACTTGTAATCATAAAATAAAAAAATCATGGTGCTTATTTAAATTTAATCTAAAAATTTGCCATTAAAATATCTAAAACTTTTATTCCTTGAAAAGTTCAAGTTCGTGTACATATTCCCGTACTCATCCTGTCATGTTGATTTTTCATACTATTATCCTATTACCATGTCATAATGAATAATTTTAAATTAAAATCATATTACCACAACTCCACACTAAAAACTTTACAAAAACATGTCCACCTCAATGAACAGATATTCATTAACAGGTAAAGTGATAAGCATTCTTTCAATGTAGGCCTATGAATAACCACCCGTACATGTAAATAATAATGTTACAAATATGCTTGAAAAAAAGTTGATTTACCTTTAAAAAATATCGTATGTTATTATTACCGTTCCGTTCCGTGCGTAATGTTGTGCAGCGATTAGAGAAACTGGAACTGTAGAGACAACGCTAAATTCATTTGATGGGAAACTTTTAAAAGTGGATAAGGATATGAATACCATAAGACTCAAGATTACCGAAAATCTCAAGAAAACAACAGAAATGGTCACCACGGTATCTAACCGAACTGACAATATAGAATTTCAAATGGGCGAAATTAGCGACCGAATTAAAGAACAAGAAGCCAAAACGAGATCATGAAATGGGATATGGTCGACATAAATAGAAGATCCATGAGAGATAATCTGATCTTACATACCAGAAGTCAACAACAAAATACCTGAGGTAACGGAGCGAATCTTGCGTGATTTCATGAAGGAGAAGCTACGCATGAGTGACCAACAGGTAGGGAATATTAAACTGGATAGAGTACACCGAATTACTGGCACATCCGGGACGATAGTCGCCAAAGCTACTGAGTATAAACAGAAAGAGGAAGAGGAGTCGCAACTATGAGGAACTATGAGGATCTAAGTTTTTCATAAAATGATCAGTTCCCACCGGAAGTGTATGCACAGCGCAAAGAGCCCATGCGAATTATGAAGTAGAAACGCGATGAGGGGTGCCATGGGCGTCTACCATATGACAAGTTAAAAGTTAACCATGTTCTACACAAACCACCTATGCCACAGTGTAGTCGTTCAGTTACTGAAGAGGACAGGGGGGAGGTTGAACCCCCTTTACGCATTATGTTGGAATGTTAACACCAAACAGAAGGTATGTGACAATGAATTTGTATATATCATATGTGACATTGATATTATTTTTCTCTCAGAGTGTTGGCTAACTAACCATCAACACTGATTTATTATGTGACTTTGAATGTATGCAATTTTAATTTTGAGAAGTTAGGGGGGTGGTTTGTTGTTAATATATCGGAAAAGCATTATTCCTTACGTATCCTTTATTAAATGTGGATTTTGTATCTCTCTGAAAATGTCATGTGCACATGTAAACCTCAGGGGGAACTTCCATAGTCAATTTCGAAAAAATTCCTTCAATACATTCTGAGAAATACATACTTCCATTGTCAAAATCCAAGATGGCCATCTGTCGGCCATGTTGGAATAACGTCTCTCTGAAAATGTCATATGCACAACTAGACCTCACGGGGAACCTTTATGTCCAATTTCAAAGAAATCCCTTCAGTACTTTCTGAGAAGTAGCGGTAACAAACTTCCTTTGTTCAATATCCAAGATGGCCGCTTGTCAGCAATGTTCGATTCCGACCTGTCTGGAAATGCAATATGCACAACTAGACCTCAAGAGAAACCTTCATGTCAAATTTCAAAGAGATTCCTTCAGTACTTTCTGAGAGGTAGCGGTAACAAAACTTCCTTTGGTCAAAATCAAATATGGCCGCCTGTCGGCCATGTTGGATTCCGATCTCTCTGACAGTGTATTATACACAACAAGACCTTCATGTCAAATTTCAATGAGATTCCTTCAGTTCTTTCTCAGACGAAGCGGTAACAAACTTCCTTTTGTAAAAATTCAATATTGCCGCTTGTTGGCCACGTTGGAATCAAATTTCTCTGAAAATGTAATATACACAACTAGACCTTTCATGTCAAATTTCAAGGAGATCCCTTCAGTCCTATCTGAGACATAGCGGTAACAAGGATGGACGGACCATGGATGCAAGGTCATAAAAGGTTAATAATATAGCTCTATTTCACAGTATTGAAAACCATATAGCTCAATATTCTTGTGTTGGTAATACTAGCAGGTAACCTAAACTGCAGAATAGGTCACATAATGGATTTTATTGAAAATGTTCATATACCCGAATAATTTGTAAATATGTTTTATTATTTTTTTTATATATGATGTAGATGTTATTATGTCTCAAAGAAATTCTGAAGATAGAACTATAAAAATGTTTGGTATACGTTTGATTGAATCATGTAAATCAGTGGTATGAGAGTTTGTAATGGTGGGAAAGCGGGTGACTTAATGGGAAGATTAACTTTCTTTAGTCACCTAGGTGCCAGTGAAATCGATTAATCTTCAGTCGGGAATAATTAGTTTTGAAACAGTCTCTTATATGAATGTATGTGATTTTAAAACATTCTCTGATCATGCACCTACGATGGCATGAAACTGCCATCGACATGTTGAGATAATCTAATTAGTTTGGCACTGTTAACACCATTTAAATTCGAAAATTTTCAAAAGCTAAGACAGTCAGTTTTTACAGTGGTTACTCTTAGACGGATTTGGGCTATACTTTCAGATATATTATTTGGCCTTGTTTGACACCACTTTATCTTTAGAAAAAACACATACTTTTTAAATTGGAGCTCAACTGATGAAGTCTAATTGACAGAAACGATATCGTCACTCCTTCATGGCACCTAATCCCACCTATTGGTTTCCAGAGGTCCTTATTTGTCCATTTTTACCGGATTTGTATCTATTGTCCTGGACATTCTATTGATTTATACTTTGGTATCTGAAATTTTTATATTATGTCGACATAACTACTTTATGTAGCATTTGGAGGAACGGAGTGGTGAAGGACTTGTTTCTTCTATTTCAAGTTTATTTTAGTTTCGCACAGGAAAGGTTTAGGGTTATGCTTATTTTCCTTCTTTAGTATTTCTTTTATGAATTATAGTTATACCACACTGTTCTAGAATTTTCAATACTTTCGCGCCAATGCACGTTAGTTTTTTAAATCTTTTTATATATGATACATATGTTTGGCAAACGTTTGATTGAACTATGTAAATCCAGTGGTATGAAAGTAAAACAAAATTCTGCAGTTTAGGTCACCGTTTATGTGTAGATGGTGTGGCACACTATGATTTATACCCAATTCCCCACCATAGATGATCCAATATTTGTACAATGAAACCTGTATATAGATAGGGGCTATCAAAGGGTCCAGTTAATATTGATCTTTATGTGCAGGTGACCCTTATACACAGGTTCAGATTAGTATACAGTCAAGGGACTTGAAAAAACTGACCTTTATAGACAGGTAATCCCTATATAGTGGTAGCCGTTATAGCAGATTTTACTGTATTTTAACTTATTCAAGAATCCTTTTAAACGTCTAGGCTAATTTTACTATAGCGGTAACTAAATACTGCCTTTTTTCTAGTTCGAAGTGTTTTATATAGCCTATGTTCATTTTAACTACTTTATTTTTATTATATTTTATTTTTTCTTTCTCTCTCACCCTCTACTTTAGTTATATGAATTTACTTATCAATGATTGCAATTGATCCACATAAGTAAAGGCTATTGGTAGTCCATATTGCCCAACACCCGGCCTTTCAAAATCATTCTCATTCCTAGTTGGTAGTGTATTGGGTGAACATTTCATTCTCATATAGCAAATACATCAAATATATTCAGTAACCAAGGCAATAAAATTGCATTCTATTTAAAAGTACCCCGATATGTAATGCTTGTGTCTTAGACAACTTGTCGTGGCAGACTAATGCAGCAGAAATTTATATATACCCCAAGTAAACATAAAAGTTAGACATCTATGAAGTATACTGCATATGAACTAAATTAAGAAAACCTCTGAAAAAAGGATAGCTGCCACGTATAGAGACCTTTATACAGATTCAATTGAAATCAGGAATTGTGGTCATTACATTTAATGCTGCTGCATATGAAATCTTTAAAAAACATTTAAATCAATATCTCAACACAAAACTAGAGTTTGCAAAATTACATAGAGAACATACAAAACATATTGCCGATACTCTTTGTCTTTGTGTGATGCAGGGAGTGGAGCTCAATTGTATAGAATAAACTTAAGCACGCGACTGGTAAAATTGATGTAAATGGGAAACATTTAGCTGAATTTATGATCGATGAACTCCTGAAGATGCTAAAATTTCCCCAAACCATACTCTCAGTGCATCCAGAGAGTGTTTTCTCAATGACATCTAAGAAATCTTGACTAGATGGTGTGGTGTCATTTAAGACCTACTGGTGGCCAAGATCAAGTTCAATTGATTATAGATCAATTCAAATTACAATGGCTAAGGCTTGACTCTGTATCGTCTGAACACAACTGTAGACTGATATGTTATAGCGTACATTCAAGCAGAAATAAACAGATATCTATGCTGCCAACTCAGAAAAGGTTTGTGCTGTAGTGTGCCACCCCCTCCCATTATACCCTGCATGCTACAGATTTTATTATAGGCAACTCAAGCTTAGTTTGACCTGTATATATAGTAATATATCTTAACATGAAAACTCCGTATAAATAAAACTCACATTTTTTTCCTCCACTGTATATAATATAGGGCTGTGAAACTTATTTTACACGTACAAAGTTACTACTCATCAAGAGGTGCTCCGAGAACGGAGGGAGAAAAACACGGTATGATAATTAACTGCATTTTTATTGACAAAACGACTTAATTTTGACGACATATTCACATAAACTATGTCGACATAACCTCATATTTTTCTCAGCATGTCAACATATTGATATGGACTTTATCGACATTATGTGACCACATTATACCAACTTGTCGACAAAAAGTGTTTTTATGACACTATATTTTGCGAAATAAAACGATCACATTATGCGACAAGTTGACATATCAATACCTACATTTTGCGATAAATTATCACATACCAGTGGCGTAGGAAGCAATTCGAAAGTGGGGGTGGGGTGGTGGTGGCTATTTTTCTTTCTTTTTTTCTGTTTAAAAATTATACCTTGGCATCTGACATCTTTTATATTCTTATACTTTTCAGTTATCACAATTTCTATGGGGAAAGGGTTTTAATCTTCATTGTATACTGGTAGGAATTGTGAGATGTAGGAACGATAACTCTTACCAATGTTATTGTGATGACGTTGTGTTTTATTACCTAAAACTTAAACTTGTTCAAGTAAAGAAAAAATCCCAAGACTGCCAGGTTATATGTCGTTCACTATTAGTAATAATATACATCTACATGTCAAACATATATTCAGGTGTTCACAGTTCAGATGTTCTGGCAATCGGCTGTCGCGATAAAATATCAGAGCTCGAAGTCAAATTTACTCAATACTCAAGCTCAACTAACTTTTCATGATTTTAAGGCAAAAACCTGTCTGTAACTTGACATGTTTGTATATTGATGCCATACAATAGTAAATAATGGTAAACGTTATTTCTCATTTGAAGAAAACTTCAGAAATATAAAAAAAAATATTTTGAAAAACGTACTTAAATTTTGAGAACCGCATTCATCACTTTTTTACAAGAAAATTGTGATATTTTATATATCATATATGTGACTAATGTAAAATTATCATATGTTTCCTATTCACTCAAATTTGAAGTTTTATGAGCGACTATATAGTCAAAGTATTGAAATAAAAACGAGTTTGTGTATTGATCACCTCAGGCCCAGAAACTACAATTTGGTTTAAACTGTGTCCTACGCCGCACTTAACATTTTCCCCTTATATTAATATGTTTATCCGAATTATCATTGATATAATTTGTTTATGTAAATATTCTTCAATGTCCATGCACAATCAAGACTTTTTGTACCTTGCTTAGTGCTACAGTGACTACAAAGATAATATGATTTATCTACTTACCATTATCGTATTATGTTATCATCTCTTTTCAGATATAAATGAAATTCAAAGGTTGTAATTGAACTTGGCAACTACGGACAATTCACCGGCAGTGTCAAAACTGGTGCACATTGTGGATTAAGGACCTATTTTCATGTTAAGATTGTTCACGTGATTTACTTTGATCACTTCTGTCCATTGCCTTATTTGAGTTTTTTAGATGGCAAAAGTAATTTACCTTGGTAAGTTATGGAGGTATTTTTTATTTCTATTTTTGGGATGACTCAAGTGATGGCCTTTCGTGTGGACAGCACATTGGCCTGTTTCAGTTTGTAGATTACCCAAGGGATATAAATAAGTATTTTCCGTCCACTTTGCAAGTGTTTAGATGGCCCCAGTGAGCAATTTTGGTTCGTGATATATATATATATATATATATATATATATATATATATATATATATATATATATATATATATATATATATGTAGATATTTAGTAAGATTTTATTTATGAAGGCATTTTAAATTTTTTAATTAAATCATATCAGCAATCAGCGTTTTTTATTTAAAATAAATTAGGATGAAAGAGGTAAAATGTGTGTTATGGTATAAATGACTTGGACTGAACATAATGTAAATGTTCAAAACCAACCAGAGGCAAAGAAACCGGGTAACCAGCAAGGTCCCCTACAAATGTTGCTGACCCTTTTTTGTTGGTCTTTTTGGTAAACTTTTGACTTACATGAGAATACCCTTGGTTTAACTCGTTTAAAAAAGGTCATATTCAATACATTTGATACATAAAGTAAAGACTTCGTCTGATCCAAGAACTTGGTTTAAGATTTGAAATTTGGGTGTCTTTCAGACAAAACGTTTGTACCATTCTAGATTTGCAGAACCATCAGTGGATCAACTTCATTAACTACCGCAGATAAATTTATAGACCATTTGTAGGGCAAAACGCTAAATAGCGTCTCGCAAAAATTTCCAATTATACGTTATTTGTCGTTTTGTGAAAGGTCACTAATTTTGTCTATTTTCTAACTCTTTGACGTTACAAAGCATGATGATTTACACCAAGGAAACAAACAATTACCGTGCTATAGCTCACCTAGCGGTGGATGTGGCTAATGCTACTCTTCAAGAAAAGCTTATGTGCTGTTTCCCTGGTTTGTCCTTTGAGACTATCTTGAATCAGGAAAAACATAACATCTTGCACCTTTGGTTACCTCAAAATAGATGTTGTTGTCCAAGTGGAACGGGAAGTGGTGCTGGATCTACTAAGAGTAAAAAATCAAAATGGTTGAGTGAATTGCAGTGTAATTTAATGTTTGATCATAAACCAGCTTCTCCCTGTTCCAACAAAAAATGCTGTTGTAAGTATGTCGCTAAAACAAATGCGGATCCAAGCGTGCTGGACGTCACACTCAAATCGTGCCTACTGTTAAACATTACTAATATCAGTGATTCTGAGAGGATAATTATCCGGAATACTAGACAATTCAGAAATGATTTACATGGTCATGTTACCAAAACAACGATCTCGGATGATGATTTTCAGTATTACTGGCCCCACCTTTCCCGTACTATCAAGGATCTGGCAGCAGCCTGCAGTCCGAGCTACAGTTCCAGGGTCCAGACTATAATTAAAAAACTGGAGTCAGAATACAACTTACACCGTATTCGGGTAAGATTGGATTTTATAGTTAAATATTTACCAAGAAACAAGTGGGAGTGAATGTGAAGCATCATCTATTATTATCAACTATGTTATAACAGTAAAGATTTTGTGTGCTTCATTCTAGATGTATTGTACTACAGGCATTTGTTTCTATCTCTTATGAATCTTCAAGCGGTGTCAGATGACTTTGTAAACTTTGTTGTTAGGTTTCGTGTGAAAGCTCAGGTTTTTCTCCATGGATCCAGTTGTTAAGTTTGTATCGAGAGGTAATATGTTGTGTTAATTCTTGTGTGAAAAGTCAGATGAAGTCACGGCTCTATGCTATGTACTCTCGTGTGAAAGGTCAGGTGATGCCATAGCTCTATGCTATGTACTCTCGTGTGAAAGGTCAGGTGATGTCATAGCACCCTAATATTGAATCTCATGTAGATGTCAGATGATGTCAACGTACCTTGGTATTTAGTTTTTGTGTGAAAGTTAAGTGATTTCACAGCACCCTGATTTTAAGTCTTATGTGGATTTCAAACAATGCCAACGTATACGTACCTTGGTGTTTAGTTTCGTGTGAAAGATCAGGTGATTTCACAACACATTGTTGCAAAGCCTTTTTACGTAAGTTCAGGTGATGTCGCAGCAAACACTTTAGTGTTAAGTGTCTAGTAAAGGGTCTGGCGTTGTCACATAATTTTTGTAATCGGTATATAATGTAAGGTCAGTTGTAAGAACATTGTCAGATTTAAAGTCTAATGCGAGAGATGTGTGTGAATCAGTATTTGCAATTTCTCCTAGGTATCAAATTTGAATTATATATTCCTGTCTGTTAATAGACATTTGGCATCAGTACAGACAAAATTACCGTCGAAAAGTCTAACTACATTTACATTTATATAGTTTGAAACGTTTTACAGGTATTAATTATATTCAAATAATTTCCTCAAAATTCATATATCATTTCACACAAAATGTTCACATAAAATCTATATGTATTTTACATCAGAGTCATTTCTAATAACCAAGTCAAGTAATAATCATTTCCACGTTAGTAGCATGTACATTTCCACACACCCACAACATAGAAATTCTCCCCACAAAAAATTACTGTTAAATTTCATGAATTTTGTTTTACATGAATATAAATTTATAAGATCTTGGATACCAAAGTGTAAACCTTAATGATGTTCATGATACATATAAAGATATAAAATCTCAGATATCAAAGTATAAATTGTCAGAATGTCCAGTATACATATCTGTTGAATATTGGACATTCACGTACCTCTGTAAATACAGAAGTGGGGTCAGGTGTCATGGAGGAGTAAGCATCTCCTGTTGACCGGTCACACGCGCCGTCAAATATAAATGAAATAGGATGAGTTGATTTGGTGTTGCCCATGAATAATTATGATTTTCATGAATTCAGAAAACATTTATTGGTTAAGATGGATTCCAGACTTAGGGTATTTTCTTTTCCATTATGTAATAACAGGAAAAATTAAATTCCATTAGAAGTTGAAATGAACACTCCAAGTCGTGGTATTAGCATCAGAGCTTTTAGAATGATATTTTCGTATGGTTCTGTAGAACTCAGGCCAAATTTCTGACATGTTTTAAGTTGCCTTGTTGCCCGATTTGACAAAAAAAGTAACTTAAAATTGTAACAGAATTTCGGCCTATGTGAGACATGGCAAACACTAAAAAAACGGTGACTAAAACTTCCTGTTTTAGAAATGTTCATCTAATTTCTTTATGTACCTCACTTTGCCAAATTAATCATATATTTTTACTTAAGTTTACCTAAACGTTTCCATGGATACTCTACACAACAAGTCTCTTACCCAAGACTAAACGTGTGGCTTTATATTGCTGATTGAAGATGGTGATGTAATTTTTGTTGATAAAATATATTTAAATCACTTTAATCTGATACTACATACATTAATTTTTCAATCCATTTAGTAAAATACTGCAGGCCGTTTTTGTCACAAAAGTGTTGACAACTTGCCTGCAAAAATATATGAGTTCCATGCAAAAAGCCAACTTATACATAAAACAATTCTTTTTGAAAGTAAATAGTGACTTTGAACGAACAACTATCTTTTGCATGAAACTTATAATTCAAGAATATCGTCCTGTAGGCAATTTTATGCATGTTAAACAAGATTTTCTAAGTACAAAGCATGCGACACTTAAGCTTTGGTATGCACGTGGACATCACGCATGATCAATACGTTTGTGATCTTTCATATTAGAGAACATATAATATTGAAAACATACATATTTTTGAAAATTATAGAGAGAGAGAGCAAGAACGAGAGAGAGAAAGAAAGAGAGAGAAATACTAAAAACTAATAAAAAATTTGATAATTGAAACATTTCTCCCATTTTTGTAGATTTTGAAGAGGGAATTAAACGACTCTGAAGTGAGCTCAAGATTAGATCAAATTCTACAAAATACCGGTAAATATTTCTTGAATTCAGACACACGACAACAACAACAAAAAGAAAAAAGAAAATAGTTTCAAAACATAACGTTGACTGACCCAAAAATGTTCCCGATTTCTACTGTGATTTTTATTTGTTTTGTGGTGGGCCTAATGTATGGCTTTCAAGATTAAATATATGAGAAATAGACATGTGCTATTCTATTCTATATTGATTCGTTCATATATTCTTACGCTGAAAAGTAAAGCGGTTAATACACGGGGCACGCGACTACAAATATACAGTATACAATATATCGCTGTATATACTTGCATTGAAGGGAATTGCAGTCAATTTATAAATATTTCTAGCTGATCATTCCATGACTTATGTTACTGTAAGAAACACGTAAGGGATAAATAGATTCCCCATCCTTAGATGAAGTGTCACATAGTTTTATGGATACACTATGAACCTAAATGTTGCACATGTCATGCCAGTCTCGACAAGAAGCCCCAGGCCTCTTTAGCCCAATAAAAAATACATCATTTGACAATATCTGTCAAATATTGTGTATGTTTCTATCAACATTTGATCACCAGATTTTACTTTTCATTTTTCAGTTCCTGCAGAGAAGCAAAGATCGATAAAAGGTATCGTCTTTTGAAATTAACACAGACTTTATTATTTATATTTCATTGATTTTTTTTACTTACTTTTATAAAATGAAAATATAGTTGTAATTGGGTTAACCCCAAATTATCAAATAATCGATAACATATTGTCTTATCAAATATTCCTGTTTACATCTATGAATCGTTAAAAAACAGAATACAATTCTTAAAAAGGTATAGAGCCTTCTACTCTTCTTTTAACCTTGGTGCAGGAATTTCAGAGCATGGGGTGGAGCCAATTTATCACTATAATGATGACATACTAGTCCTAGAAATTCTTTCTTTCTAAATCTATGCATTTTGAGGAAAACAAAATAATATATAGATTTTCCCAGATTGTTTATTTTTCTCACAAAAAGGTGTCATTTTGCCTCAGGTGACTTTTGAGGCCTTTCGGGCCTCTTGTATTGTACTTTACTTGAAGATTTTCTCTCATAAGGTTTGAATTACATTTCTGGAATCCTTATCTACAAACAATATTATTTGTGTCCGAATCTGTAGTGTCCATTGTTATGCAATTTCAGTTACCGAATATTAATTTGCTTTCTTTTTTTTTCTTACAGATGAGATGAAAGGATTAATTAAAGGTATAATCTTTTTAATTGAAATAGCCTTTAAAATGTATAGTCTACCGCAGTTTATATTTTTAGATTGTTATGAAATAAAAAAAAAAGTTGAAAATATGTTAACTTCCAATTATCAACTAATCGATAAAAGATAAAATATTGATAGATGCATAAAATACAATTGATGTTTTTGTCATAAATGTTGAGAATTATATACCGGAATATTTAACAAAAGGAGTCAGAAATAGTGACGGAAATCTGAAAACAAATGATATCACAGGTTACTGGAAAGACTACAACATATTTATTAAATGCGTTGCTTTATGATCATATCACATTCTTTCGCTAGCACTTGCTTACTATTTCAATACTGTTGTTAGGTATTGAATTCCTAGTTGTTATATTTACACATTTTGATTTCTGTTCACCATTGGACAAACACGGACCAATTGATATCCAGAGATGGGGTAAGTTGCCAGGGAGGAGTAAGCATCACTTATTTACCGGTCACACGCGCCATGCGTGTACAATAAAACTCAAATGAAGTAAGTGATGGCTAAATCTTTGTTACCACCGGTACAGACGACTTATCGAACAGTACTGTAAAAGGATTACATTGTAAGCCAGTTATATCAGGAACAATGCCAAAATGACCATGTCAAATATTCGAAACACAACAAAACAATTCGGTAGCTGTCGCAATTGTATATGCTTATTGATAGAGTCACTGTGTATCTGTTGGGTATAAGATAAGTAAAAACTTAGGACCCGTGTCAAATTAGTTGTAACGTTTATGAAACCTATCTGCTCAATGGCTGTAAGTGCCGAGCATAGATCAAAATTTAAAGTCCTTCACCCGCAATTGGTGACGTTTCCATATGAGTGAAAGGTTCTTGAGTGGGACTTCATACAACAGTACAAAAACAAAAAACAAAAAAAAAAAAACTGTGAAGTTTAGTAGAATAGTTGTCACAGGTCAATGATTCTGCTGTTATGTTTATTCAACTTTTTAGTGCACAATTTCTGCGATAATTCATGAATTTAAAATGGATTGCTGATTTGTATATATTTTTTTCTTTCAGATTTACAAATGCATCCCCATGTTGATCAAAGAAACCGAGAAATTAGTAAGTAAAACAATCAAGACAACCGTGCTCCAAATAGCTTGCTCATGTTTTGCAATAAGTCCATTGGATGTTAAAATTAAAATCGTTGTAAATTGGTAAATTCTTTAATAACATTATTTTTCTCGCCGTAAATGATTGACTATTGATTATGTTCTGATGTAGTCTTGACCATATAGTTTGCTTTCTGCAAAAGTGTATAAATAAATGAATTAGTGAGTATGTGTTTCGCTAAACCAAATAATTACACTAAATTCACTGCAAAATGTAAGCAACTTGTACAAAGTCTTGCCCCCTAGTTTATATATAGAAACAAGTTCCTTAATTACCCTTAAGAATAAACAACATACAAATATTATAAACATATTACCAAAGTTATAATGCTCAAGACGATATCATTTCCGTCAATAAGACTTCATCAGTTGAGCTCCAATTTGAAAAGTATGTGTATTTTCTAAAGATAAAGTGGTATCATACAAGGCCAAATAATATCTCTAAAGGTATAGCCTGAATCTGTCTAGGAATAACCACTCTAAGAAATATAATGACTCTCTTATTTTTCAAAACTTTCTAATTTAAGTATCGAAAACCGCGTTTAATGTCAACGTTCTCTATAATAGTCTCGTTTACTCTGTTTCAAAGTGAAATGTTGAGTTGCTTTACTAAATCAAGACTGTAAGTATTCGAAAATTAAAAAAAATCCTTTTTTCATTATAGACACCATATTCCCTTCTGTTCTAGTTTCAATGTCCACAATTATCTGCCCCTTTTCATTACTCTTTCACATCCGCACAATTACATACGTATCTTTATGTTACTAGTTCTGTCCGTGTTGCTACTTTTTTCTACTACTATTATTGACAGTGGTCAGTCAAATGAGTACAGAATTTTTACCTGTGATAATCTTGAATTAATTAAACTTCAAGTACAATATGGAAGAACAAAAGGTAGTTTTTACACTCTCTATATACTGCAGAGCGTGAAATTTTTCACCTGTTTCCTATGTACGTTGTCCTATTAACATATGGCTTTGTGTGGTTTTGTTTTTTGCTGTTTTTTTTTATAGTTCTCCCCTCGAATAAATCATATATATATATATATATATATATTAGTTTATTCAGAGCACGTTGGTTCAAATATTTTTGTTTCAAAAAATTTTAAAAAAAATTATTCTTTTTTTCATTATAGCTTATCACAGACTGTTTAAGCCTGCATATTCCCAGAAACGTCTTTTCTGGCATTGACAAACATTGGCAATGTTCCTCTTCAGTCCTGTATTCATATTTTAAACTAAGATTGCATTTCATATGCTATACAGAGCATCAAGCTATTCAATTACAAACAGGTTTTGCAGTCCTAGCATCAACCATCTTTACACAACACTGTCACATTTCATGTGCTCTTCCTTTCACAATGCTATGATGTCATGGACGTTTCTATTGTTGAAAATGAAAGCCTCAAAAATCTTATTTTAAGGGGCCCTAAATACTGGGAAGCCCGTTCCTTTACAGAATTTCAGTTTAGTTATGGACTGTAAGATATCCAGACGATGGGCCATGAAGACGAAGAACCAGACACTTTGAATGGCTGAAAGCTACGATGGTTGATAAAATCATAAAACATGGGACTATGCACGTTATCCCTCTGTGTTTACTCCAGAAGTAGTCTGAACTGGATAGGTTGCATGACGTACTGGTACTCAAATAATATTTTTTATTTGTAAGGCTTACTATAATTGTTTATTAGAAGAACTTAATTGATCGAATCAGTGGGACGAAATCCTTCAGTCAAATGGATACCGATTTCGAGCAGCCAATTTTATTGGATACCTGTGATACATAGCTCCAGAAATTACCAAACCTTTAAACTATTGACAGCCGTTAAGGAGAAACTTCAATATGGATTCCAGAAGCAAATCAGATGTGGATACTTAAAAATTCTAAACAGTTATTTTGAAGGCACTTTTTCTCGAATACAGCATAAAACTTATGACTGCACTATTCCTCATGAGACGCATAAGACAACTGCTTTTTCATTCCACCCTTAAACCCACTCTGATTTACACAGAAGTTGATATAAAAAACATGCTGGAATTTCTATTATATTTGTAATGTTCGGAGACGTGGTCTTTCAACAAACTGTCGGCATTCCCATGGGATTTGTGCTCCTTTGTTGGCCGACCTGTCCCTTTATTCATGCAGACTTCATTCAAAACTGCTGAATCAAAAGAAGAAAAAGCTATGTCTTTTAATTTGACATTTGATGTCGGTTTTGTTTTTTATGCTGCGATTTTTTTTTTCATTTAGCCATTTTATTAGTTAGCTACGAAGCTATACGATAAACGCAACGAATCGTCAATCCATATTTTAAGTAGTAATATACCTCAGTCATCTGCATATGGAGTTTATATTTCACAAATGATCCGATTGCCAGTTTATATACAGAGCACTCACTGACAAATGACACAATATCGAAAACCGCGTTTATCAACGTTCCGCAAGTTTTAGAAAATAGTCCGACTTCTACTATATTGAGTTGCCTTTTCGTAATCTGTACCAATTGTGACGAGTCAAAAACTTGATGTTCACGGCGGGTGTGACAAGGGGATAAAATTCTTGGTTTCCAGAGGTTCCATTTTTTATCGGATTTGTATCTATGTCCTGGACATTCTATTGATTTACGCTTTGGTATCTGAGGTTTTTATATTCCAAATGTAGAAAAAGAAAATGGAACAATAATAACTGATCAAAACCAAATATTGAAAGAAGCAAATATTTTTTATTCCAACTATTTACTAAAAAACAAAAAATTCTAAAGTTAACCATCAAAAAGAATTTCAAGATTTCAATATACTTACTCTTACTGAGGCTGAAGCAGATAGCCTAGAGGGGCCAACAAAACATGATGGAATTCTTAAAGTATGAAAAACAATAAAAGCCCTGGATCTGCAAGTTTTACAGCCGAATTTTTAAAATTCTTCTGGAAACAGCTTGGAAATGTTATTGACAAATGTTTAAAATATGGTTTTGAAACAGGAGTATTATCAGTTACATAAAAGGCAGGGATAATCGTATGTATCGTAAGATAATAAAAAAAGACTTTTTAATTTTTTTAAATTGGCGACCAATAACATTCCTATATATAAGTACAGTGTATAAGTTAGGATCTATAGCAAATAGAATCAGTACAGTTTTATTACAGGAAGCTGTATAGGTGAGAATACACAGAGGAGAATGGTTACCAGGGTTACTTTTGTTTTATAGATTTTGAAAAAAGCAATTGGTTGTGTTTCTTGGAAATTTTTAATCAGTGCTCTGGATTTTTTTTTTTGATTTGGAGAATATATTAAAAAGTGGATAAAAGTTTTTTTATAGTAATATCACGTACATTAAACCAGGGGGCAGTTTATCAGATCAATTTTACCCTAGTAGAGGCTGTAGGCAAGGAGACCCTACCTCACATAATTTATTTATTATTTGTGCAGAAATTCACATAAAAATAAATTATCACAATATGCTGATAATACATCACTTATCTAAATGGCAGCGAAGAATCTTTGAATGAATCCCTTAAATTTTTAACATGGTTTGAAAATATTTCTAGGATTAAAATTAATTTTGAAAAAACACAGGTAGTATGGATAGAAATAAAAATATTGTTCAGACAAACTCTGTGATAAATGAATGTTACAGTGGGGTAAAACTACTAGGTTAACTCTTTTAGGAATAGCATTTGATGTTTTCTTACATAATATCTGTGAATAAAACTGCAAGAAAAAAATAGTAAAGATTGAGTCATTACTAAAAATTTGGAATAAAAGGAACCTTACACCTATTGGTCGAAATACAGATGTAGAACCTTATTCATTTCACAGTTAAATCACCTTTTTATGTCCTTGCCTAACCCCCAACACATTATATTAATTAATATAAAAACTTCAGATACCAAAGTGCAAATCAATGGAATGTCCAGGACACAGAGACAAATCCGATAATAAATGGACAAACACGGACCTCTGGAAACCAAGAGGTGGGATCAGGTGCCATGGAGGAGTAAGCATCCCCTGTCGACCGGTCACACCCACCGTGAGTCCACAGTCTCAAGTCCAGTGAAACACGTGAGGAGTGATCAAATAATTTGATTCATACATTTGTGTGGCAAAATAAATGAGACAAAATAAAAAGAAGTATAGAATATAGAAACAAATGAGAAGGGGATTACAAATAAATGGGAAGGGGGATTACAAATGATTCATCTTGATTCATATATCAAAGCTCTTAAAATAACATGGATTCAGCGACTACTAAATACAGAAGGGACATGGCAAAATTTGATATTTCACTCTTTAGATTTAAAATCTCTTTTGTATTTTGGTACTGAATACTTAAATAAGTGCATTAATAAAGTTAAGAATCAATTTTGGAAAGAAGTTCTTCAAGATTGGAAAACACTTCAGTGTAAACAAGAAGAAAAGGATAATTATTCATCTAATGAACTTAAAAAATGGTTTAATGATAAATTGAGATAGGTGGCAAAAGTGTTTTCTATAAAAAATGATATGAAAAATATAATTTTCATAATTGACTTTTTAAAAGATAATGGTACCTTTTATAAAATTAATGAATTTAAGGATAAATTTAACATTGAAATAAATTTTCTCGAATGCAATGGAATTATTTCTGTGATACGACAATTATTGCAGACAAATAGCTAAAATGAGCTAAATAAAGAATGGAGACTGATATATTGTAGACACTTCTTAGTTACTTCAATAATAACACTATTTTCTATAAATTTAGAAATAAACTAGAAAATTTTCCTTCTCTGTACGGGTAAATCGTCAAAGGAAAATTTAGAAATGTTAATTAATTTAAAATACTTTATCTATGTGAGGAAATACTGTAAGGAGACACCTTCAATTCTTGCCTTGAAAATGACCTCAAGCAAATATATTTAGGTTATTTAGCTGTCAAAAATAAATGAAATGACTCATATAACACAGAATTTGTTAATTGGAAATTAACATTAGATATGTGATGCTAGATATCTTTATTTGTCAAGTACATGTATATGGAACTCACTTTCTCTCTTTTTTCTTGCTCTTGGCATCCTTACTTCATTCAGCCTTTTTCTCCTTATCTTGGATATCCATTCCTTACCTCATTCTGTCTCTCACTTTCTTCACTATAAAAAAATATGTTTTTCTTCAGGATATTTACTTTTGCGTAACAGTAAAAAGTATATACAAGTGTATGTGCATGCATGATGTATGTGTTTCATGTTAAGGTTTGGGTATTATTCATACATATTTATTTTTGTGATTGTGAATATATGTATATGTAACATTGTAGGATACATATATACCGTGTATATACACACATATATATACCTATGTATGCATGCATATTAAACAATTATATGTACACCAATGGGTGTAATAAATGTTTACCCAGGTATTAGAAAAAAATCTGTGTAATTATATTCAATATATGTATATATGTATGTATGTGTATATGTTTATGTCATTGTATGTATGTATGTATGTATGTATGCATGTATGTATGTATGTATGTATGTATGTATGTATGTATGTATGTATGTATGTATGTATGTATGTATGTATGTATAAACATATATGTGTGTATAAGTATATATATGCATGGCACTGTAGATAGATATTTATATATGTATGTACGTATGTATGTGTGTAAATGTATGGTATATGTGTGTATATGTATATTATGTACGTGTTTAACATGTTGTGTGCTTATATGTGTATGTATATGTATAATTGTATGTATGTATGCAAAATTAGTGTCTTGAACTGGATATTTGTGTAGTGTGTTTAACTAAAGTATAAATTATTTCATGATTATTTGTCCTGAAAGAAAATGAAATAAAATAGTCTACCGAAGACTGCTGCGGGGAATGTAAAGATTTGGTTTTAGTACCAATAAGTCGCCACATGTCATTGCATATTATGTTAATACGTAAATTCGGAACGAGTTTTTTGAAAATTCCTGTACCTTCTACATATAAAAAATATCAGATACCAAAGTACAAATCTTAAGAATGGCAAGGATATAGATAGAAACCTGGTAAAAATGGACAAATCCGGACCCCTGGAAACCAAGAGGTTGAATCAGGTGCCATGGAGGAGTAATCATTGAAATTCTAATTATTCTAAAGCTAAGATAGTCATCTTTTTACAGTTGTTACTTTTAGACGGATTTTGGTTAAATATTTAGATTTATTATCTGGCTTTGTATATCACCACTATCTCGTTAGAAATAATTATCTTTTTTAAATTGGAGCTCAACTGATGAAGTCTAATTGAAAGAAGCCTTCGCTTTGTGCATTATAACTTTGGTATTATGTTAATAATATTTTTTGTTATTTTTAGAACTATCTACCATGGAACTAGATACAAATCTCAAAAACTCAAAATTTATCGAGACACGGGCCTTTCACTATGCTGTAAAGAAGATTAAGAATGAAAAAATAAAGGGTCCCATAGTGTTCCTTGGTCTCCCTGGGGATGGCAAAACTACTCATGCATCACGCCTGATTCAAATGTTGATGAATGGCCACAACTTCCAAAGAACCAGGAAACAGCCACTAATAATACATGGAGAATCTGAGTGTAACAAGGTCAAGCTGATTGATCCGGACACGAATATAGTCGTTTTCATAGATGACATGTACGGCAAATACAGTG
This sequence comes from Atrina japonica, assembly GCA_030159075.1. Taxonomy (NCBI): domain Eukaryota; kingdom Metazoa; phylum Mollusca; class Bivalvia; order Pterioida; family Pinnidae; genus Atrina; species Atrina japonica. Next base: position 107,724 of record BROG01000170.1, read on the forward strand.
TACCACGCCAAACAGAGGAAACGTGGAAAGGATGCTTTCTTCACATGGAGGCGTGCTTCAGCGACACTTCAAGTTCAACTTGTAATGTGTTGATTGTAGCAATGCGGAAAGACATATACAAGATATGTAAAGATTCATTAAATGATTTACCAATATTTAAATCCTCAGTTATCATTGATTTGACTTCTGATGACTTCAAGTTAACTCAGGAGGAAAAGATGGACATATTTCGTAGTTACGTACCCCTGTCAGATATCGATGACAATCAGGCACAGGAAATTTGTGAGGAAAACAATCAGATAGGTTTTCCCCAGTGTTGCAGATTTTATTCTGAGAACGAGAATCTTCAGGTCCTGAAAGCAGATTTTTTCAAGTATCCAACAAGATACTTAAAAGGAGACTTAAAAAAGATGTTGGATGGTTCCGACAGAGAAAAACAAAGATTTTGTGTCCTTGTTCTAATTATGCTGCATGGTGGTTGTTTAAAGGTTGAACAATGCTTTGAGGACAGCAGTTCAGAGAAAGAAACCCAAACTCTGAAAAATGCTGCCATGGTTTGTGACCTCCAGTATTCGGAGAACCTCGGTAATCATTTACTGAAGGATGCTAAATCCTTTCTTGGGGTTTATGTGAAATGCAATGATGATGGAGGGCAATACAGATTCTCACATGACTCCGTTGAACAAACAGTCGTTAACATCATGTTTGAGGAAAATGCTCATTTTATGATAAAAAATAGCAAGTTTGAGAACTTCTCACAGTTGTCTTCTGATCCGGAACGACATCCTAGTGTCTTCAAACCAGAAAAATGCCATTACAAACCAATCGTAGAGCGAATATCTAAGGAAGTGAAAGATGAACAATATAAAATCTTTACAACACTGGCAAATCTAGATCTATGGAATGAGGAAGAATTCCGAGACCAATTTTCAGTTTCTGTTAGGCTTGAAGATATAGCGGCAAATACAGGTGACAATATGTCTCTACTTGAATGTGGAGCTAAGGCAGGGAATTACCACTTGGTAAAGTATCTGTGTTCCTATAGATGTGATAGAGACATTGTAAAAAATGCGCTTGACACTTCTGGGCGTTTTGGACAAGAAAAGGTTTTCTCTGTATTATATGAACAAGAGGGAATTGAACCGAACATACGTACCTTTTTCTGCGTTATTAAATCTGGAAACATGAGCCTTTTCAAATTATTGTTAGAGAGCAAAATAGAATTTCATGAGCATTGTCGTGGTGATTTTCTACCATTCCCAATCAGTGCTTTTGAGCAAATAAGTCTTACTGGGAATCTAGAAATGGCACAAGAATTTGTGTCTAAATTCCCTGCGTTATTTGAATCACAAGATATATATATCTCTTTATATTTAGCTGGTTTCAGTGGATCAAAGGCATTTGTAGAATATTTAGTGGATTTAGGAGCAATTTTGGAAGTATCAGGTGTACTTCATTCTGCATCACAAAGTGGATCCATAGACCTTGTTAAATATCTCATTGAGGATGAGACAAGATTCAACGTCACACAGCTATTTATAGATAATATGACAATACTAAACACAGCCTGTCTCTCAGGTAAAGTTGAAATGGTTAGGTACCTTGTTGAAAGATTCCCTGATTTGCTGCATGTAGTAAGTAAATTAGAACAGACAAATTTACAATTTGCTTGTTTTGGAGGCTCTGTTGATGTGGTTAAATATCTGACAAAGCAAAAGGTGGATGTGTACCATGTTTCTAAAGACAGGGAAACAGTTCTACATTTTTCATGTTTAAGTGGCAAATTAGAAGTGGTGAAATACCTTGTTGAGAATCATCCTGGTTTGATAACAATGGTAGATGAGTCAAAAATGACAGTCCTACACTATGCTTGTAAAGGGGGCTCTGTTGATGTAGTTAAATATCTGATAAAGAAAGGTGCGAATGTATACCATGTTGCTGCAGACAGGAGAACAGTACTTCAATGTGCTTGTTTAAAGAACAAATTAAAAGTGGTGAAATACCTTGTTAAAAATCACCGTGGCTTGTTAGACAAGGTGGACGAGAAAGGGCAAACAAACTTACACTATGCCTGTCTGGGGGGTTCTGTCGCTGTCGTGAAATATCTGATAAAGAAAGGTATGGATATTAACATAGTTGCCAGAGACAAGAAAACAGTTCTTCATTCTGCATGTTCGGGCAACAAAATAGATATTGTGAAATATCTTGTGCAAAATTATCCTGACTTGTTATATATGGTAGATGAGCGAGGGAAGACAAACATAGACTTTGCTACCGATAGTGACTCTTTTGAACTGATTGAATATCTGGAAGAGAGAAATACAAATGTAAAGGTTGTTGCTGTCGTAATGTGTTTATCACTGCTCTTTTATCTTATTTGTTCACATATCACAGGTATTAAGTAAAAATAACGAAGTACCAATTAATAATCGAAGCTCAAGTCCATTAGAACACGACGAATTAGATGTCTCAACATGAAGAACAATTGCGAATCCCAATGGGATAGGACCAGGTGACCGTAAGGAGTCAGCGTTCTGTGCTACCATGCCACACCCGTTAAAAATATTCTATGGAAACCTTTCTACTACGATGAACAGGCCAAATTCGGTGAAACGGTCAAGTTTGGTGAAGAGATCAAGTTTGATGAAAGGGAGTCACTGCCTGTGGCCGTGCTCCAGAATACTAACTAATATATTGAGAGAGGGACATCATAATGTTTAACCATAAAACTTCTTAAACGACGACTCCAAGCGTCCAATAAAGCAACCTTGTGTAAGTACTTTATGGCGAATCGTTTCGCTCTCATAATAAAACATTCGTAAGAAGAGCACGCCCTGACATAACGTACAAATTGTGAAATGAAAACGCCATAGTCCGGAGAAGATGGAACATTACTACTTAGAAATAAGAAGTTCGTGATATGGAAGTTGAAGTCATCGCGTTCGTCATTAAGGGATGTGTGAAGTTGACCGTTCTTTCCAATCGACAGGAGTAAATCGAAGTAAGAAGTAGATGTATTGCTCTATGCTAAACAGAATATATCTGGCCGAAGTAATTCTGAACTTCTGAATTATTATGGATAGGACGTCATCGATATCCCTGAAAGTAAAATTTAACCGAAAACTGTTTTAACTGTTTGTTTCCTTTGGAGAGTAGATACTATAAAATTCCGCTTCATGTGAATATAAAGAGATGTCAGTCAAAAGAGGTGCACAACTGGTACCCATTGAAATGCCGACAATATGTTGGAAAACTTTTCCCGCAAAAACCATAAATATGTTGTCCACCCAAATACAAGCATCTTGATAATATCGTTCCTAGTGTACTTGTTACTGGAATCGGAGTGTTCCGTCACAAAAGGTTCGTCATGACCTAACACTAAATATTTAAATCTGCAATTTCCATTATTGTGTAAAAAGGAGTTTTGTATAGTAGATGTTAACCTGTTTTTTGAATTTTAATGAGGAATTGTTGTGTAATGGTTCGAAAAATCAAAAGACTTGATGCTTGTAATATGTTTGAAATTTGGAGACTTTAAATGTTCCAACAATTCCTTTGAATTCTTTAGGATCCACATATGGCTCCACTTCTCGTTGAGGCCGTTGTACAGTACTTCTGAAGACCTTATTTAATATATGTAAGAAGTTTGATGAGTAAAATAGATAAAGACTTGGTGGAACACTTAGATGACATCTTTGGAATCCAACAAATGTATGGCAATTCAAGCTCCAATCACTTGTCGGTATTCCAAACGCTGTGAGAATGTATTTATGATTACCTAACACTTCAGGGTTAGAGAAATCGTTGACAGTGTATGTATGGTTTCCAGGAAGTGTGTCGAGTCCAAGATCCTGTTGTGGAATGCTGAAGTAGTATCGCCTACAGGCAAATGTGAAGCTTTGTCAGCAAGGACGATGATACAATTTTGGTGGAGATAGGGAAAGTTCTCTGACAACATCAGGATTACGAAAAACTGAATTGTGTTTTGTGTTGACACAATGTTTAAGTCGTCGAATTCTTTGTTTAAGAACATTACAGAGAGAGAGAGAGAGAGAGAGAGAGAGAGAGAGAGAGAGAGAGAGAGAGAGAGAGAGAGAGAGAGAGAGAGAGAGAGAGAGAGAGAGAGAGAGAGAGAGAGAGAGAGAGTGAATTACACAAATGTTGCTATCCGTATCATAAAACTGCACGCAATCTTCCTATCGGATGAGTTGAATCCATCCCTTACAACGATATAGTGCAGTCCGATGATACGGATAGAAACATTTGTGTGAGTATGTATTGATTACATTCCACTTGTTTATTTAAACGTTTCCACAGATTGAAAATTCCTCTTTTAAAGATGACATCAAATACTGCTTTGTATCCAATCAGATTCTTACGTAATCCATTTTTGAGTCTGGATTTTTCAATCGCCGATTCAACATCGTTAGACCTAACGATTTCCGGTTTGTTCTTTGCAGTGATCAAGAAATAAAATATAGTGATATCTGAAGGGCAAATTATCGTCACTAGTCTATTTATGTCAAAAAGAAATTTACGTTAACGTCTACACTCTATATCAAGTATGAAATATTGTGACATTTTTATTTACTGTATGAAATCATTTTATTTCTTGATCGACGCAAATACACATACCGGAAGTAGCTAGGGCTAACAAAGTTGAAGCGGTGCAAAATCTGGGTCCATAAACGGATTTCTTAAGAACTTGAAAATGGTCTATTGAATTGCAATATAGTGTTGTGCGTTGCACGGGTGTATTGAACTCTGCATTATAACTGTATGATTACCCATCCATTTAACAAAGGATGGGATATCAAATGTCCATATTACATGTATAATAATTTTTATATACTCGAAAGACAAAACGCAAACATTGTTTCGATTGCAACACTTCTGTGTATCGACAAACAATTTTCGAAACAAGTGTTTTTGTTTTTCTTTTCATCAATTCAGCAAACGCCCGAGTCATTATTTTGAATATCCCAGTATACTTTATTGTAAAATTGTACAGTACCATTCTGTTGTTTGCGTTCTCGCCAACTGACGATATTTCTAATGTGTAATTCCATATATGGTCGATGGAGATGGATTGTCGTTCTGGTGTTGGTGGTATGCATTATAATTGTCACAACCCTGCTAATATGGAACGCAATACTTCAGTGGTACTGCATATGCAAACACATCATATGTAGTAGGAGCATATTAGGCTTGTAGAAATTTTACATGCTTAATTTCAGATGAAAACTGTATTATTATTTTTATACAAATTTATGAATGAATGTTTGTGAACATGTTCATATGATTGATGATATTAACTATGAACCATTGATACGACATATATATTACAACATTAAATTATATATATATATATATATATATATATATATATATATATATATATATATATATATATATATATATATATATATATATATATATATAGTGGATAATCAGACTTTCAATTAATATATGCTTTATTCCATTAGCGCTTTCACCATCTACTAACAGTCCGTAACAACAGTTTCCATCTGAAGACCAGTTTCCTCTGAGAACCACGATGATGAAAGCGCTAAGGTAAAAAATAATATGATTATATAATCATCAATCTTTATTTCCGTATTTCGGTGTTAAGTTTTTTATTGTGTCGCAATTTATGAATCAATTTTTATTCTCGATTTGTAAATATAGAGTGACCTCCCATTTGCAACAGTTGTCGTTCTTAAGAGTAGGTATCTTGTATTGAACAAACTGGGCGGAAAACTACTTTTATTTTTGCTTTAAAAATTGAACAGCCTGACAAACCCAGTATAAATTAAAACAATCATGAAAAAATAACATATGAGGTAAATAAATTTCACCTAGGCCTGTAAAGTGTATAAAATTTGTCCACATATGTTTTTACAAGGTACCCAATTTAAGGAGAAGATAACTCAGCAAATGGGAGATAAATCCTGTAATCCACAAGTATGGAATATGTATATATTTTAAAAATAGCTTTGATGACTAAGTTTTCAGGCTAGGTGGGAGATTGTTATAGATAGGTTTTGATTCGCCGAATTGTACAACTTCAATATAACTAGCTATAAGAAAATATAAATCGAAATACATTAACTGAGTTAGATTATTTAAAATTCTTTTTAATTTCATGAAAGAAAAAAATTTGTGCATGTATATTTGTCAATCATTGAGACATACTTGTTTTTATTAATTTTTTTTCTTGATATCTGTAGAACGCATTTTTCCAGAAATATGCAATGAGTCGTAAAATAGTAAGTTTAATTTAGTCAGTAATTTCTGTTTAATTTTTCTCTACACACTTCGCATAGTGATAAATATCCTTTCAGGCTTTTGTAAATTTCGGTATTGTCATAAATGTTTTCAAATAATTTGTTAATTGAGTTTTGTAATGTTTTCAAATAATTTGTTCATTGGGTTTTGTTTGTCAGATAGTCTCCTTTCATATGTTTGATACCCTAAGTACCAAGTGCAATGCAGATCTACCAAAGCTAGATAGTTAGCATGGGTAACACTTTCTGATTGGATGAAAAGAAGTCTTAAGCGACCCAGAAAGTGAACTAGTAATTTCATTTTCCTTCTGGAATCAAAATAAAAAAGTTATTCAGGTTTTAAAATTTTTAATCATGCATAAGGGGAAAAACTTGGTAGAAAGCAGTTGAGTGGGTGCTACCGCTAATTTCTGGGAAAAAAATATCACTACCTACCTATTGGTGGAAAGCATACAGTTTTTTTATTTGTTTTTATCGAAATCGCAATGTACCACTTTATTTTTGATAAACTTATACTTGGCCATCAGGTCAGAGCATTTCACTGTCACTGTACGTATCTATAGTCAACAAAGTTTGAATTTGCCAGTTTTCATGCGGAAGGTCGGTGGTCTTTACCCGGGTAACCGGGGTTTCTCCTCCACCAATGAAAAATGGACGCCATCATATGACTAAAAGATTGTTGAGTATGACGTAAAACAAAAAATCAAAATAAAAACAAAGGTTGAGTTCAGGATTGTTGATGATCAAACATGTAAACGTTTAAATGTTTTTCTGTACTAACCATCAACAATAATTTATTTTAAAAAAATCTTCCAACCAGGAAAATTTGCTGTTCAGAGTTTAATTGTAATACTGTGAATGAATTGTACACCAGACTAACTGATTCCTTCATCAAGAAAGAAATTACAATTATTGTTGTCTGTAGTGTTGGTTCAGATATAAAAACTTCAGATACCAAAGTGTAAATCAGTAGAACGTCCAGGACACAGAGACAAATCCGATAAAAAATGGACAAACACTGACCTCTAGAAACCAAGACTGTAGTACTGACAAGGTTTGTCTGATATAAATACTTTGTATAATTGTAAATTCATTTGAAATTTTAAGTTTTGTCATAATATTTTATTTGCAAGTTTGTCTATCATAAAATGTTTTTATTTATTGAATAATGTATTTTGTTGAATTGTTTTGAAAGTGATTCCACAAATAAGACTTGTTTGTTTGAAAAATAAAAACACAATTTAAGTTGTCCTTTATCACAAAGATATATATAATGCGTATGTTGAATCATAAACTCGTTTATTTTGAAATACATTGTTTACGATATTTTGAAATAACATTTGAAATCGTCACTAAGGAAGTTTTCTGGTGGTACGGGGATCTTGTTAAACAAGTCCCCCACTTGGGAACGTTGGACAGTATTCTGGAACACGACCATATACAGTGACTCCCTTTCATCTGTCATATCTAAAACTAAATGATGACATTTTCACCGAACTTGACCTTTTCACCTAACTCGAGAGGTTTCCATGGAGCATTTGCGACGGGTGTGGTATGCTGGACGTTGACTCCTTCCTAGACACTAGTCCCTGTCCAGTATGGGATTCACAATAGTTCCTAATGTTATGACCATATGTATATCCAATGTGTCGTGTTCTAACGGAAATTAAGTTTCGATTATTCATTGATACTTCTTCCTTTTTACTGTATAAAAAATCTCAGATACCAAAGTATAAATCTTCAGAATGTCCAGGATACATATACAAATATAAAAATCTCAGATACCAAAGTATAAATCTTCAGGATGTTCAGGATACATATACAAACTCTATGGTTATTTTAAAATATCGTAAACTCTCTGGTTATTTTAAAATATCGTAAACTCTCTGGTGATTTTTTAAATATCGTAAACTCACTGGTGATTTTTTAAATATCATAAACTTTCTGGTAATTTTTGAAATATCGTAAACTCTCTGGTGAATTTTGAAATATCGTAAACTCTCTAGTGATTTTTGAAATATCGTTAACTCTGGTGATTTTTAGAAACATCTGCTTATGATTCTATTAATTATCTGGAGATTTATTTGGTAAACTCCGTGGTTATTTAAACAATGTTAATCTGAGTATTTTCATTGCAAACAGTATGGTAATTTTTATTGAAAGTGGTTATTAATATCGCAAACTCTGGTTATCTCATTGTAAACTTTCTGGTTACTTCTTTCGTAAACTCACTGATTTAATACATTGCAGTCGCTGTGGTTGTATTCAACACATGAAGTTTGCCATAAATTGAAAATAAAATGTTTGTCCATATAGGTCAATCTGTGTAAAAAAACAACAAAACTTTGGGTTTGGATCTAGTTGTTTATAACATTTTAGACGTGATAAAATTCTATTGAATAATATTTACAAAATAAAGTTGTGTGAATAAATTGATATTTTTTGTTAACTTTTTAGCTTACCGGCACCATTTGGCCGTTGTCGTGGCCAAATGTCCGTAATCGTCTGCCAGTCTGTAATATAAAAAGTCTCAGATACCAAGGTATAAATCATTAAGATGTCCAGGATATCGGTACAAATCTGGTAAAAAATGGACAAACACGGACCTTTTGAAATCAAGAGGTGGGATCAGGTGTCATGGAGGAGTAAGCATCGCCTATCGACCGGCTACACCCGCCGTGAGTCAAATTAAAATGAAATACGTGAGGAAAGAATCCTCGTCACAATTGGTACAGACGTCTCAACAACCGCCATCGAACATTTAACTCAACATTTCACTTAGTGAAACAGAATAGTCGCAAACAAGATTATTATATCGACCGTAAATTTTGCAGAAATGTGACATCAAACGCGGTTTTCGATATCCCTGTGTCAATAATTTGTCAGTGACTAATTTACCTCTAAATATGAAATGTTCATATGTTGAACACGTCTTGGCATATCGGATCATTTGTGAAATATAAACTCCATATGCGGGTGATTGTAGGATATTACTGCTTAAATGTTGAAAATTAACGACGGGAAAGTCGAAATCGTCCCGTTTGTCGTAAAGCTTAGTTGTTAATTTCCCGTCTGTGTCTATAGTTAATAAAACGTCTAAGTACGAAGCGTGTGCGCTTGATTCTATTGTATCTTTACTTTCTAGTTCGCTGAGATATATCGCATTGACATATGTATGAAATATGTCATTATTAATTGACAAAACGTCATCGATCTATCTAAATGTCAAATTAAAGGACACCGCTAACTTTTTCTTCTCTAGATTCAGCAGTTTCTGAATGAAGTCTGCTTCATATGAATAAAAGAATAAATCAGCCAATAAAAGAGCACAATTGGTTCCCATAGGAATACTTTCACATTTATACAACTTTTCATTGAGACTCAAGGAGCACTACAAAATTCAAAGAAAGCAAGCTCATAGAAAGGGGCTTCGAGTTTTGCAAACAAAAAGGAATATTCCAAAAGGGGAACCAAAAAGGGTCATATCTTTGACACAGCTTTAACATTCAACTCAAGAACCAATTGTCAGATTTCTTTCAAATTTAGTATAAATGTATATGATTGTGAAACCTGAAATAAATACTTCCATAAATGAATAATAAGCTGCACATGATATCGAAATCTCCTTGTAAACGTACCACTTTCATGATATTCTAAAACTTTATTAAATCTTATAAACATAATACCAAAGTTATAATGCTCAAGACGAAATCGTTTCTGTCAATAAGACTTCATCAGTTGAGCTCCAATTTAAAAGATATGTGTATTTTCTAAAGAGAAAGTGGTATTATACAACACCAAATAATATCTCTAAAAGTATAGCTGAAATCCATCTTAGAGTAACCACTGTAAAAAATGACTATCTCAGCTTTAGAAAAATTTTGAATTTAAATGATGTTAACAGTGCCAAATATTACTTTAGTATAAGATGAACAGCTGGTACCGAAATACCAGGTACTAGGTTTATGTATACTCTCGTGGACTGAAACGGTCCACCGTCAGTGGCAACGACCTAGTGGTTATAGATCTTATAAACATAATACCAAAGTTAAAATGCTCAAAATATAATGATTCTTTAGAGTTAATAATGTTCCAATTACTTGCTTCTCAAAAAGTCAATTTCTCATCCTCTATTATGTTCGACTTTCAGAAAAATCACTAAACCAAATAAAGCCTGTCTAACTCTTAAATCATTTTAAAGCATCAATACTTAGCCTAATATAGCTTTAAATTTTATTTCTGGTTAATGGTTGTTTTAGATCTGAAAATATCTAAATTAATTAGATTGTATCCAAGTTATGAAGATGTCATCAACACAGTGGATGTCAGAGACCGGTGAAGTAGATTCCGAACATGTTGCAAAGACCACCGTCTAAAGCATCCAGTTGTTTACATATTTTTAGCCCACCATCAAGAGATAGTGGGTTATTCAAATCACCCTGCGTCCGTGGTCCGTCCGTCCTGAACAGTTCTTGTTACTGCTATTTCTCAGAAAGTATTAAAATGATCTCCTTGAAATTTGACATTAAGGTTGTCTAGTTGTCCATATTGTCAGGAGGGTCGGGTCACAAAATGACTGTCAGGTGGCCATTTTGGATTTTGACCGAAGGAAGTTTGTTACCGCTTCTTCTCAGAAAGGACGGAAGGGATGTCTTTGAAATTTGACATGAATGTTCCCCTTGAGGTCTAGTTGTGCATATTACATTATCAGACAGATCGGAATCCAACATGGTCGACCGTCTAGATATAAAATCACAGATACACAAGTATTAATCAAAAGAAGGTATATGATACAATATAGAAATCCGGTAAAAATTGGACACCAACGGACCTAATAATCCAGAGAAGGTATCAGGTGCTACGGAGGAGCCATGCCATTCCACAGTTTCATTCAAATGACTTGATTGAGGACATAATTCTCATCATTATAGAACACACTAATCAACATTTCACTCAGTGAAGCACTGCAACTGCAAATTGCAAAAACAATTTCATTAAAACCGTCAGAAGAACTTTCAGTGTTGACGGCAAACGCGTTTTCTTGTATTACAGAGGTAAACAACTCACTGACAACATATTTAAAATTACCTAACTCGGTCACGTGCCCTGTTATAATAACGCCTATTTAGACAGTTATAATGGGGTTTTATAATTGTCTACCCCAGCCACTGTGATCTGTTATTATAACGCTTATTTAAACAGTTTTAATGGATTTTATAATTACCTATTACCTACATTGGCCAGACATCCTGTTATTATAACGCATATTTAGACAGTTATAATGGAGTTTTATAATTACCTCCCACGGCACCTGTCCTGTTATTATAACGCATATTTAGACAGTTATAATGGAGTTTTATAATTACCTACACCAGCCACGTGTCCAGTTATTATAACGCTTATTCAAACAGTTATAATGGATTTTATAATTACCTATTACCTACATTGGCCAGACGTTTTGTTATTATAACGCCTATTTAGACAGTTATAATGGGGTTTTATAATTAACTACACCAGCCACGTGTCCTGTTATTATAACTCCTAACTAAACAGTTATAATTGAGTTGTATAATTACCTACCCCGGCCACATGTTCTGTTATTATAACGCCTATTTAGACAGTTATAATGGAGTTTTATAATTACCTAACTCGGCCATGTGTCCTGATATTATAACAACTACTTTCACTTTAACAGTTCATAGCAGCAGTATGCCTTGAATTCTAATGTGAATGGACCCTTATGCATCGATCCATTCAATAGAACATATTAAAATCAGTAGCACTTCATTTTACATTCCAATAAAAACGGCATCGATAACAGTACTAAATACCTAGAAAATTTCGGTCCTGGTAATTTTCGCCTTTGTTTGTCAGTAAACATATTCACCGCGTTTTGAATTCACCCTTAATCACCATAGGCTCACTCATGGCATGTACGTAGGTGATTCAATTATTTAGCTTGAAAAATTCGCTTTCATTTTAAAATCGCCCTCTCATCAAAAGACGAAAATAGTGAAATTTAACGAAAGAACATGTCTAGGTATGCAGTTTTACAATTATGTTTAAAACTAGATGGTGGGTCAATATTTTAGAAGTCTGTGTATATATTATTTCAAAACGCTTCCAAAACTATTTGATAATAGTAGCTAAAAGTAGTCACGCCTCTTAAAAGTATCACAGAACCTGACCATATGGACTATAGCAATGTTTGAATAATTGTGATATTGTTTCCATGGGAGATATTGTTTCATATAAACAATTTCTGCATGTTGCTGTTCACATATAATTGCATCAATGTTTATATAAAATGACTGATATTGTAATATGAACACGCAAAATATTTTGTTTTTTGTAATGTTCACATTTATTCTAGTATTACACTCATACCTGGTAGTATGTTCATGTTTGTTTTATCATAATAATGTCATATCAATTTTGAATCAAGTTATTTCGATGTTAATTCAGATGTTTACGGATGATGATGATGATGATGATGATGATGATGAGTCTTTCGCCCGTTGTCGTCTGTTATACAGCGTGTGTCTTTTTTAAGTAATTGAACCTCCTTTTCACATTTGGAAAACCAATTTGCCAATAATCTTAATTTTTTGTAAAAATGTTCTTTAGGTAAGGAAAGCACAAAATCGTGCATTTTGGGTTCCTTACACGAAGTCAGAATATTTACTCAGTACTCCAGCTAAACATTTACATTATTATTCTAATTTCAAAATCGTTTGTAAAACTTTTGAATTTCTGTGATTAGGAAACACTTTAGCATTTTACATCATTCACATTTTAATGTTGGCGTCATGCTTATGTGTTAAAATCATGAATAGATAGTTGAGAATGAGTACTGAGTAATGTTAATGACTTCGGGCCTTGGTTATTTACATTGTATGACTTGATGTGTAAATTATCAATATAAAATTAATATTTGTGTTCATTTTAAGAAAAGGGCTACATCAAAGTCTTCTCGTGTACCAATGATCAGATTTCTATTAAATTTGGTACACTGGATTATTGAATTTATAGTCAATGGTTTTAAACAAGTGGCTTATTAACTCAGAGTTGATGGACATTTGTGTACAACGGGTAATGTTAAAAAAAAATTTTAATATTCATCTAAGGATCATTTTGACAAACTTTGCAAATGTTTTTCTCCGCATTTAACATTTTATTTCAGTTATCCGGTGGCAGCCAGTTTTTTTTATGCCGGAGGAGATAACCCGGTTATGGTGTACACCGACTTTCCGCAAGTAAACTGGCAAACTTTTCCCCAAAAACGCATGTCAGTTTCCTGCAGAACTCGAACTTGTACTGACAGGATATGAGTTCATACCTGTCAATATTATAAAGTTTGTTTGGGGTAGAAAATGCCTACAAAGGTTGAACGTTTTATGGATGTGATGTCAGTCTCATATACATGTGTGTCGGAGGCCCCGGATGTGGTACCTATAGCAAACAAAGAGAACTGAATAGAGCACGAGAGAAAGATTCTTATTGGTTGTTTGTTGATAAATCTCGTGCTCCGAAATTAATGTTTCATGGAAGATAAGGACACTATTACAGCAACCACTGTTGCATGGGTTATAACAGATTAGAGGTTGTCAATATGATCTAAGGTTTCATCTCAAAGGTTTCTATAAAAGATTTTCAAGGTTCATCTAAGATGGAGTGCCCAAAACAGAACATTGATAGGCATTTGGAGGGAACTAATGGAATTTTATCAACAACTTTTAATGTCGCTTATGTACGAGTTGATTTGTATTTGTTAGTTTAAAGGCATACAAGCTGTAATTTTGATAAACAAAATATCCCGCGATTAGACTAAAACCTTGATTAAAAAGGATAAAAAGAAATATTGCCGTTGAAAACATTTAACGTATCATCATTTATGCATAGATTGCCTAGAATTAATAATAAACGCCGACGAATGATATTATCTCCATCAGTTTAAGAATACAAAAGTTTGCTTGCCCATTATTCACATTCGATTTCACAGGTGCGACATTATAACATTTTTTTAAACCCGGAATTAAAAATTCGTCGAATATTTAAAACTTTAAATACAGATAGAAATCTCCACGTTGACAAATTATATGCCTTTAAGCAACATAATAAAATCTAAATGACCTGTTTTATCAAATCAGTATTGGCCTTTACAAACTGATATCAGAGTCCACCTACCTTGCGGACGACCCAGTGTAGCGCAAAATGTCATATAAAATATCTCTGCATTGCATTAAAAATCTCCGATAAGGAGTTATCGCCCTTTGCGTTCTATTTTATGTATAAAATTCCGTGTCGAGTAATTCTTATCAGTGTAAATAGATAACAATTCGGCCCGTGAAATATTTTTACTTTAGTTGTTTAATCAAGATGGTAAGCGTTGTACCTGAAGTTCCGCTTACAGCAACGAAAACATGTCCTGTTCTCGGACTTGGAACGTTCACATTTCAAGATAGGACGGTAGGTTTTTAAAATGCTCCATTTGTTTTCGAATGACAAATATTACTGCAAGCAACCAACAAAAAACAATTCCATTGAAATCGATGACCTTATTAATATGTTATATGTGTAAATACGTATACATGTATTTACATTTACGTTAGTACAACGGAATGGAATAGTTGATAAACTTATTCGTACGTTGAATACGTGTTGAGTGAAACATTTGCGACGGGTGTGACATGTTAACAGGGGCCGCAGACTCCCTGATGATCCCTGGTCCCATCCATTGTGGGATTCACAATTGTTCTTCGTACTGATACAGTTTTAATATCTAATGGACTTGGAGTGTCCGATATCCATTGGAACTTCTTCCTTTATAATTTGTACCACACTATGAATCTTAGCATAGTCAGTGAGAATGTTTAGCTTGATCCAGAATGATAACATCGGTACTTACATTCCCATGCCAAGAGAGAGTCATCTAACGTCATTTTCCCGCAGCTTTTTTGTGATCAATGAACCCTTTTTTATAAAAGTAAACCTGCCACCAAGTAACACGTGTGTCGATTCTTGTCAAAATTCACATTTTTATAAAACAATAATTTGTCTTCATCTAATATAAGCTTTACACTCCTTTGAAACTTTCTTGTTTTAGAAGCAACAATTTTCCTTTGCAGCAAGTAATTTGTTGAGGCCATTCACTAAAATCAACGAAAATGTCGCTGCAACTTTTGCTTGTCACTTACAGATACTTGCTGTTTTCAGGAAAAGAAATTGACACATTCCAAACCAGTTCAGAACGATAGTCCATATACTTCCGCACAAATGTTCAAAATTTTAAAAGATTCCATTGATTAAATAAGTCTAGCCAATTATTTATCTAACATAGAAAGGTATGGGGAAATGACTTAGTTGACTAACTTGTGACATGGTGCTATATTTATCTTCCAGTAACCGCTATCTTCCCTCTAACAAACAGTATTGTGTTTGTTTATTTGATCTAAAAATTAGATAGCAAAGTATAAATCTTCAGGATTTCCAGCATACAATGTACAAATCTTGTGAATACTGGACACGCACGGGCCTCTTGAAATATTAATTATCTACAATAAAAAAGAGAAATATCCTCTGAAATGCGCGAATACATTGTAGGAAACGTTTTGAAATACTTTTCTTCCAAAGTATTGAACCTTATTTTCATCATAATCACTGATGAAGATATGATATATATTCTACCATACATACAGTTTTACTTACATGGCTGCGTCCAGGATTACAGGAGAGAGCCTAGTTTCGATGTAAATAAGCTCACAAACATTACATATTCAAACTCAGGAATTCTATCTGCAGACAAACGCTCTTCACCTGACATCTGATTCCATCGCTTTATTTTCCAGAGGACAGCGTTTGCTTCATACTTAATATTGTTGTATGTCGGTGGACTTTTTTATGGTTAACAACTTCGTATTAATGTTTTTGATTTGATTTCTATATTAATGCAAATATGACCCAACATGACGGGTCCTTATGACATATTTTGATCACATGCAATGACCTAAGTGTTACAGTAGAGCAGCGTTCGACTCACAAGCAAAATGTTCCAGGTTCGATCCCCGTTACAGTTCATACGTTAAACTGTAAAAAAAAAAGGCGTGATTGTTCCTTTGGTAACAGATTTGAAAGTCACGGATCTTTCCGATAAGGCTCAAAACTAACACGACAGGTGTGACACGAAAAGGAACCTCACTGACTGGAGTCAGTTGATTGCACAGGTCAAAATTTGTGCCACTTTAACTAAAGCTGGTGGCATCTCCAAATTAGTAGAAAATCATGGCGAAATGTACAACAAGAAAACACACAAAGCAAATAGATTATCAAAAGTCCTAAAAACATTTTCCTATTTTATAAAACAATAGTTCTGAATGTCATGTGCAAGAGGTCACTTCAAATGTCAATTATGCGATTAGCACAGAGGTAAATGCATTCACCAATGCATCCCAGGTTCTAGCCCCAGACTCCGCAGGGAGGTATGTGAGATAATTTGGCTGTCGCCAACTCGGACGCGTGAGCCTTTCCCGGGACCTCCAGTAGCCTCCCACAGCAATCACCTCCTCATGCCAACATCAGTGTCAACAAGCGATATTGAATTATGTTCTATAACTTGTTTGTTATTTTTTGTAAGGAAACAACGTTAATTACGACATAACATCATGGTAAGACATTATTGTAGGGGAGTAAGGAAGTCCTCACAGAAGCTGTAAAATTTGCAGTATCTATCGGATATCGTCACTTTGACTGTGCGCAAGTGTATGGGAATGAGGAAGCTGTTGGAGATGGTATAAGAGCCAAAATAGAGGACGGCACAGTCCGGAGAGAGGACATTTTCTTGACAACTAAGGTATGTCAAATACAAATTATCCATATTAGTAATCAAACGAAGTACCACGGTATATAGAACAAAACTCACGCACACATCCTCCACACACACACACACACACACACACACACACACACACACACACACACATATTTCGCAAATGTGACCTCCGTATATACGTATCTTTCCGACTTGATGTCACACGCGGTCGTCCTGATCGTATATATATATATAATATATATATATATATATATATATATATATATATATATATATAATATATATATATATCAAAATACCAAAATGTTCTTCCATTCCCTATATAAACGAAATACAAACACACACACACACACACATACACACACACACACACACACATATATATATATATATATATATATATATATATATATATATATATATATATATATATATATATATATATATATCGTTATTATTTACAAATCTAAGTAGTTTTAAAAGAAAAGATTAAAAAAATACAAGCTGATGGAAAATAAATATATCTTAAGTATCAGAGAAATATTGATCAGGAAATCGTCGACTTAATATGATAGAAGTACTGAATTTTAACATTTTTTTTCAGCTTTGGAATACGAGTCATAATGTAAAACATATAAAAGCCAGTGTAGAGAAATCATTGAAGAAGCTTCAATGTGACTACCTCGATTTGTTGTTAATGCATTATCCAGTCGCATTTAAGGTAATTATTTAAATTATTCATATTGCTGTGCTTCAGTATAAAAAGTGGAATATTCCAAAGTAAAGGCATATATAAATATTATAAACATAATACCAAAGTTATAATGCTCAAGATGATCGTTTCTGTCAATTAGACTTCATCGGGTGAACTCCAATTTTAAATAGATTTTCTAAAGAGACAATCTGAACGTATAGCCAAAATTCGTTTAATAGTAACCACTGTAAAAGATGGCTATTTTAGCTTAAAAAGAATTTAGAATTTTAAATGCTGCTATTAGAGCGAAATATTACTTTAGTATAAGATTTTGATTTGCAACGAATGTATTTCATGAACAATACTTTAGTCGCAGTTTATTTCTTTTTGTAATACATTTGAACTCATCCGTTTCAAAGAATGGTTCAATATATTATAAGTTATAATGCTCAAGACGATCGTTTCTTTCAATTAGACTTCATCAATTGAGTTCCAATTTTACAAAAAAAAGTTTTTCTAAAGGAAAAGTGGTATACGACAAGGCCAAAAAATAAATCTTAATGCATAGCCAAATCCGTCTAAGAGTAACCACTGTAAAAAGACGACTATCTTAGATTTTGAAAAATTTAGAATTTAAATGGTGTTATCAGTGCCAAATATTACTTTAATATAAGATTATCAGTTGGTACCGATATACCAGGAACTACATTGTCAGATTTCAGGAGTGTTTGATTAAGAATCCAAATTTCAAATGATTTTACATGCAATTTTAACTTGTTCACCCTTGAATTTTGACAATAGACTGTACAGTTAAATGTGACCACAAGGGGTTGATGAATTACATTGTAAACTTAATTGTTCAGCGGATTTCATGACTTTTTCCTTATATTATTAAAATGTTTCCAGTAACTGAAAAATATAGTTTAGTCCATTGGATAGAAATTACAAATTAAGATGTGCAGGGGGGGTTAAAAGGAGTTATTCTGTCTAATTGGCTTTGTGATTTCATTACATTGTATATACACTTTGTAGAACCCGTACAGAAAAATGTCAAATTTGTTATTTCCATTAAGTACATTTTTTTTTATTATTTAAAATTTTAAATAAAGCTTTTTCATGATTTTATGTTAAGAGTACATCCTTAATTCTTATTCCTTAAGTCCCATCTTTCTATCAGGAGAAAAACTGCATAAACGACAGAATATACACAAGACATTTTACCAATTTTTACAAATGCAACTTTATGAACATTTAAGTATTTTCCTGGTGTGTTTATATAAGAAAAACAAAAATAAACTAATACAAACCATATATCTAGCACTTACTTATAAATAACCTATGATACACTAGTTTTCGCATTGATGAAAATCAATGTTCATGTTTAACTATTCATTTAAGGGCCATGTTCCATATTCCCCGCAAGATGTTTTTGTTTATTCAGTTTCATGATCTCAAAATCGACCTGTCAGCGGACGCTAAACAGCGAAAATGCCCTAATGATGTTCATTCCATGAAATAATTACAAAATGACTAGTTGACGGATTTTGGTTATACGTAGAGATTTTTTATTTGGTCTTGTCTGATTCCACTTTCCCTTTTGAAAATCTGTTTAAAATTGGAGTTCAACTGACAAAGTCTAATTGACAGAAACGATCGTCTTGTGCATTGTAACTTTGGTATTATGTTTATAATATCTAAGTGGAAATTAAAGGACACCTGTGCACCTGTGTTGGAAAACCTTAACGTTACAAAATATCGATGATTTATATACCTTAAAATCTATTGAGCACACTGCTTTTTGAGGTTGATGAACCAACTTTTCGTTGTGATTTTCAAGCAATACATCAATGCTCCAGAGGTTCCCACACCTCCCAGACACCTGATTCGACTTCTGAATTCGTCTGGTAAGCAGGAGCTTGGATCATATCAAGTACGTTTAAAGATAGCCGAACATCAAGTGAACGCATTAACAAGTGTTTTTGTCTTATGTGATTGCCTTTCCCAGTGTCACGGCAGGTACGACAATTTAAGAGCCCGCTCTGCATATACGTCAGTCCATAGTACAAGTCAAAATTAGTGGCACTGCTCATGCTGACATCTCCATATCAGTGTAAAATTATAAGCGTGATTAACAACAATCTAAATTTTTAATAGATATACTTGTCCATTGTTATAAGACATTCGATCTTGTATTTTAGACCTTGGTAATATTATTACGCTTAATAATTCTCAAGATTTAAATAATTCTTTTCAGCTGAAATTAAATGTATTATATATTTAATTTCCAGGATGGAGATAAATTATTTCCAGCTGATGAGAGTGGCAAAATGATTTTTGCTGACCACGACTACATCGATACTTGGAGGGTAGATGAATTCTATCTATCTATCTATCTATTTATCTATCTATCTATCTATTCAAATTCAAGTCTCTATCTATATATCATTCTTCTATCTGTCTATCTATCTATCTATCTATCTATCTGTCTGTCTGTTTGTATATCTGTTTCTACAACTATCCACCACTGCATTTGTCTGATTACCTGCGTATCTGTTTGTCTGTCATTCCGTCCATTCCATCCATCTGTCCGGTCATCTGTCATTCAATCTTCTAATCCATTAGTTCTATCTATCTATCTGTCTGTCTGTCTGTCTGTCTGTCTGTCTGTCTGTCCATCTTTATATCTATCTATCTATCTATCTATCTATCTATCTATCTATCTATCTATCTATCTATATTAGAATTTATTTATATAGGGCATGGAAGAACTGGTTGATTTGGGCGTCGTGAAAGTTATTGGCATTTCAAATTTTAACATTGGACAAGTTACGCGTTTACTACAGAACTGCCGTATAAAACCAGCTGTACATCAGGTATGTATGTCTCTCAAACAAAAATGGCGTCGTCATCTAAACCGATGATCATAAAATATATTAAGTTTTACCATTTTTACAGAAAAATGTGTTAATATAAACGAACAGCACTATTCGAACATTCCCGCATTGTTCTACGTTTCCATTCATTGTTATTGTCCGATACTCATACGATGGCGGGGCGGAGTAACCTTTTGATTATTATACGGATGATTATACTCACTTTTCGGTTATGACAAGTTGTACAAAAACGTTTTGTTCCTCACTGGATACTCTTTAATGTATGTTGACAAGTAGGAACGATTACTCTAGTCAGTTATGCTTTTTTCACAAGACTCCACCGCGTCAAGTTATATGGATTTTAGTATGTGTATATACATATTTGCCTTATTGGTGCTTGGAACATCAGAACAGACTTATCAAAATACGTCACCCTAATTAGCCTTACATCATAAACCATTGTACTCGAATAACTTTAGAGGTGTTAACATGATAGCATTGAGAATGTTCGTAATATATACGTAACGTATCATGTTTTGTTATATTTGTATATAAATGTTACTGATATTTAGTGGAACCTCGTCTATAGATCGATTCGCTTAAGAGGCCACCTCGCATTTCAGACCACAAATTTTCAGTCTCTTGATAAATATTTAATAAGTATAGAGCCTCGTTTAAGAGACCTCACTCATCAGACCACTTCAGAGTCAGTCGGTTAGGTGGTCTTAATAGCTAGGTTCTACTATAACACCTCATAATCAGACCACTTTGTGTCAGTCAGTTAGGTGGTCTTAATAGTGGGGTTCCACTGTAACACCTCACTGATCAGACCACTTTGAGTCAGTGAATTAGGTGGTCTTAATAGTGAGGTTCCACTGTAACACCTCACTAATCAGACCACTTAGAGACAGTCGGTTAGGTGGTCTTAATAGTGAGAATCCACTGTAATCGTATTCTTCATCTATGCTTCAGGTAGAAGTCCATCCGTATTTCTCCAACCATAAGTTATTGGATTTCTGCTCTCAACATGGTATAATGGTCACGGCGTTCTCTCCATTCGGTAATCCTGGTCGTCCGGAGTAAGAGCAATCTTTTGCTTCTAATGACAGTACAGGAATCGGCTTGTTTGTTCTATCGGTTATTGAGAACATATGAAAAAAGTAGACATCACTAGATACAAGGGAAGAACCAGAAAATTTTATCTGTATCATGAACTGATATCACTAAATTGGCAGAGTCGTCTAGACGGGGATTTGTTCCTCACTTATTACATTCGAATTTGACTCTGGGCTCACGGCGGGTGTGACCGGTCAACAGATATGCTAACTCCTCAATGGTACCTGATCCCACCTCTGAATTTACAGAGGTCCGTGTTTGTCCAGTATTTGCCAGATTTGTATATGTATTAATGTTTATCATTGTGACGTATTTCATTATTATGTTTTTGTTCAACTGATTTATTTTACAGCAAATTGAAATGAAAAAAGTAAAAATAAGTGCAAATTTGAAACCGAATATTTCTTTTAACATTTGCATCACCTTGTCCGTCCGTCTGTCAGTTAGTTCGTTCGTTCATCCGTTCATACGTCAGCTTCTCTGGAACTTTTTATGCGAAGTACTGAGTAGATTTTATTAAAACTTTATACAGTTTTTCCTTGCAACAAGTTCTCGAGACGAGTCGAATTTCAAGGTCGTGGTATGCAAATGTAGATAAATGTAGATCACAGTTACTATTTTTAGAAGAACTGAACAGATTTTATTGAAACTTTATACAATTGTTCTTTGCAACAAGTTCTCAGTAAAAGTCAAATTTCTAGGTTGTGGTATGCAAATGTAGGTCACCTTTATTATTTTTAGAAATCGTATATAACTTTACGTCAACATTTAGCTTGTCTGGAGCTTTTCCAGCAAACAGATTTTATTGAAACATTATGGTGTTGTTCCTCGTAACAAGTTCTTGAGACAAGTCGAATTTCAATGTCGTTGTTTGTCAATGTAGGTCACTGTTACTTTTTTAAGACAAATTCTGTAGCTTTGTTTGTCGACGAGTTTTGAGTATTTTAAGGAATGAATTTTGTTAAAACTTTATATCATTGTTCCTTGCAGCATATTCTCGAGACAAATCAACAGTTCAACATCATTGTTTGTGATTGTGGGATAACATTACTATTTTTAGAATGCATACATAACTTTATGCGGTGTGTTGCTTTTCGAATGCAGGCACATTTTATATGGCAATGCCATATATACTCTTATACCTGTATATTATCCAAGGTTATAATCACGCACTAATCTAAATTCAATGATATTTCTCTTTTGCACCCCAATAGTGCATGGTTAGTGTTAACGGTTTCCGTCAAACACATTGTGCATCGCTTATTATGTACCGTTTGCTGTACTCTTGCATGGATAATTACATGTCTTTAGTTATTATCCATTGTAACATTATAGGTACTGATGACTTCACACATTATATCGTTACAATTAAAGGGACATAAGCTGTGGTTTAATTTATACAATAACAAAAAAGAGATATACAAGAGGCATAACAATTCTCTAATTCCTATAAACTTTGTGTAAATTGCTTGAGAAACACAGCTCTGGCACTTTTTCATATGCAATTCATTAACTCAAACTTTCTATTTCTATTTGAAATCCACACTGGACCTCACCTCATTTTCACAAAGTACATAGGAATAAAGGACTTTTATGTCTGTGTATAACTCCTTTTTGTTATTGTACACCAAGTACAAGTAGTAAAAGTAGAAAAAATGAAAACATTTAGTTAATAAACACAGCTAATGCCCCTTTGATTTTTTTTTGTGTCAATGTGTTTTATATCTTCAGAAAAGAACAGGGGGAACCAAACATTTTAACAGATCCGGTACTAAAAGACATTGCGGATAAAAAGAACAAATCAGTTGCACAGGTACGTTATAATGCTTCCCTGAGCGAGTGTTTAGTCGCGCTGGAAGTCGAACTTATCTTGTGGAAATGTTGACAGTTTACTTGATGAAGGCCGCTGGTCTCTTCCCAGGTCAGTATAACTGGGTTATATCCCCTAATATGAAAACATGGCCGCCACTATATGACTGAAAATTAATTGAGTGTGTCGTAAAACAACAAAGAGAGAGAAATGTTCCCGAGATAAAAATCTAGGGATATTGTATTTATTTACTGCAAATATGTTTCCTCTGTTCTGAATTTTTTTAAAAACCTTGGTTTTAGTATCAGTGGAAATACATGTGATATCAAAGCTATTAATCTTGAACCAATAGTTTGTGAATGAAAATTTACTATCTGTGTTCAAAATTCAAGCATGACACGCTTCTCAGTATGGGTATTGATGATGATGATGATGATGATGATGATGATGATGATGATGATGATGATCATGATGATTATAATTGTTATTATTATTATTATTATTATTATTATTATCATTATTATTATTATTATTATTACCACATTTATTATTACTGGAAATTCTGAAATTTTCGTCGGACTTTATTTTCGCTATACACAAGTTCTAGATTTATTTGCGGGATGATATTTTCGTGATGTCGTCATACTATTATCATGTTTATCGTGTTTCATTACAGGATAATCATATTTTTCAAGCGGGAACGCTCGCAAAATTACAAATGAGTTCACAGTGTATATTTATCATTATTATTATTATTATTATTATTATTATTATTATTATTATTATTATTATTATTATTTCAGATTTGCTTGCGGTTCTTATATCAAAGGAACCTTATGCTGATTCCGAAGAGTGTCTCACCACAGAGAATAAAAGAGAATATAGAGGTATCGGAGTTTTATTTATAACCAAACTACCAGTACCGGGTGATAAAATGAACATTTCCTAGGTTAGCTCTGATAATTCAGTCTTGTTTAATTTTAAATTGACACATGTCTTGCTATATATAATTGTAACGCACCGTAATGAAATCTAATCAGCCTTCTTTATATAATTAAAGTGTCATGAGTCTGTTTTGTAACGTGGCCTGGCATGCGTTATGACATGTATAGGTTATTGAATGTACAATGAATATGTTGAAATATTATCGCTCTAGTTAACGTTCTTGGCGCAGAAAAGGACCGAACTCGAGAGGTACCTATTCCACGCCAAAATAGTATTTAAACACATACATTCAGTTAATTTCTTATTATATATCATTATCAATGATACAATGAGCCTAATTCAGAATACCTTATCCAATTTACAACAAATCACAATTAAATAAAATAAAAACTATTCCGTAACGCGTCATCGTTAAGGCGCGTATTGATATGACATGGAAGTAGTTCTGGGATCCTAAAAACTCGGGCAGAAATGGTAGGACATTGCAATTTTTTTTCTAATGTTAAATAAATAGAAAATTTATGTAGAATGTTTAATAAAGCAAGATAATGTTAGTTAATAAAAGAAGAATAAAAGAATATTTGATGTGATCTTGATTGTGGTGGTCATGGTTCACTAAGTGAAATACCGAGCCATATGGGCGGAGATAGTTGTGTACTCGTCTACACCGAGTGATGCTATACACTTATGGATTGTTGAGAGGATGAATATGCTATCGCCTCTGTCAATAGACCCTTTCACGATAATTGCGTTCCTATTAATGTTACCTGCACAATTAACACTTCCGAAGAAGAAATTTCGTACCCAGCACAAATCATACCCAATGAAATTCACATCGTACAAAGGGAACAATTAGTTTTTAATTGGGTACTTATTGTCATGGGTATGAAATGTTTTGAGGACGAAACTTCTTGATATCACTCGTAAGTGTTTGTGCACAGGTGGAATTAGTAGGAACGAAGTCATCAAGAAAGGGTCAAGAAAAGAATTGGTTTTCTGGCGTATCACACCATATCCATCCACTCAGAAGTTCAAAACTGTTTAATTATATAAACGTGTAACTTTCCTATCAAATAATCTGCAACCCACATTTATTAACAATAATTTCAGAACATGTAGATGTAAATTTAACTCAATCCAAGTGTTGAAAATCAAGTATGTTCACGTGGATAGCATTTCAATACCTCATTTAATTGGAACTGTATTTAACTCTCCGTCTATGTTTCCCGATTGTTACCATATTTCCATAAATCCCCCTGAAGATACATTTCGGTCATTACTTTTGTATTTGTACATTATAAGTTTGAACTTCTCATTAAAAGGCTCTCTCCAGTACAATTTTTTTCTCGACTTTCAAGAACGCTATTTTACCCCACTTTAAAATATAGACGCAGTTTCGTATTTGTGATAATTTGTTTCTTTGTTATCATTTAGGTATTTGACTTTGAGTTGAACCAAGACGAAATGAAAACCATATTCTCGTTAGATAGAGGATTGCGATTTCTGAAAGAGGAAATGTAAGTTATCCTGAGGTATCCATAGTTGATACAGAATATTATAAAAAAAAGTGCAATAGCACGTATTTGTGATAAAAGTCCATGTCTCTATGTTTTTCATCCGATGATGTCTTTTGGTTTAATGGAGAATTCCAACGATAAATATTTTGATGATTACATTGCTATGGGGGTTTCAAATGTAATTGTGCGGATAAGATGTTGGGTGACGTTTCATACCGGGTGAGAGAGAGAGAGAGAGAGAGAGAGAGAGAGAGAGAGAGAGAGAGAGAGAGAGAGAGAGAGAGAGAGAGAGAGAGAGAGAGAGAGAGAGAGAATTATTTTCTTGATCCTTCGCTGAATTATATTCAACTGAAACTCGACGACTTTGAATAATTTACTACAATTGTTTGTGAAATATCTCACCCATTACTGTTTAATTTCGTAAATTCACTTATCTCAAACTCACCTGAACAATGGGTGGATTAAATCACCCATGCAGTCGCTGTTGTAATTAAACTGGATTGCATTATGTTGCCAATAGGGTAGGAGTTTTCAAAAATTGATGCCATTTACCTAACTATAGAATGTTTTGGAACACCATATTATCAAGAGAGATATCCATTCATAACTCTGCACATATTATTAGAAATGCGGTATAAAGTGAAAAAGTTCTATATTCGAAAGATGAAAGTAAGCTGAGAGTTAATATTAATCTGATCTAATTGAAAAAATATATATATTTCCACATCATCGTATATTTTTTAATGATTTCAGATCCATTGGTCACAAATACTACCCATTTACAGACGATGAGTAATTCTCTACATATTATATTGCAAAGATGGAGCGCCGTCACGCATTTTGAGTAGTATAGTGTCAGAAACACCCACGTATGCAAATAAGTAGTATGTTTACCAATCACTGTAATACTCTATCATTAAGCCCTGTATTGGTGTTACATTACAAACTTTCTATGTAAAACGATTTGTATACTTTCTCCATCTAAATGCCAACAATTCAAAAAATGTTTTTATTATTCCTAACAAGAAACATCATGTTTTTATTAATAAAACAGACTCTACTATTTGAATGTATGTTTTGTTATCTATGTCGTCTTTTGCTGTAGATATTATGGATAGGTCCAAATTCGACTGGAACTCTTTTTCCAACGTTAGTTTTGTATTATCACAAAACGTGTGTGATCCCCATTTCATCCGGTGTCATAGTAAAACACGTGTCTGACTTTTGAAAACTCACATATGTGCCAAATCGCTATCTATAAACATTGATCGTATCAGAACTGAAAATATATACATATCCGGAATATATATATAATATATGAAATAGAATCCTTTGTATGTATTCAAGCTTTCAGATCAGTTATATCTTAGCTGTGTTTATACCTGTCGGAGGGAACAATCTCTTGGCATTGGGACTAGAGGCAATCGCATGTGAAAGGGGAATTTCAGGGGCACTTAAGGGGAATATTTTATCATTGTCGGTAATATAATCTTCTGCAGCACATATATACCGTCTGCCAAACTCGTTTCACTTGCTGAATACGATCGCTAGGCAGAACCGGAAGTAAGAGGGGTCACAGAAATCCATGGTCACGTGAGCGACAGTCAATTATTCATCAAACTGTATATTGTTCAGGATTTGATAT
The DNA here is from genome assembly GCA_030159075.1 of Atrina japonica. NCBI lineage: Eukaryota > Metazoa > Mollusca > Bivalvia > Pterioida > Pinnidae > Atrina > Atrina japonica. The sequence continues at coordinate 135,439 of BROG01000170.1, forward strand.
TTTTGGTATCAAGGATAAGATGAAAGTTCAAGACTTATTCGGAACTATGTGTTCCAATCGAAATATTATTTGTTAATCACATGCGTTATGATTTATAATGATTTGCTGAAGTTTATTTTTTCAATTTCACGTTTTTCATTATTTGATTCAAAATGTCAAAACCGATGACGTGGTCTTGTTTGAATGTCTCTGTGGATACTTAAATAAAAAAATCTTATACTATTAATTTTCAGAATCACTGAATAAAGTTCATACATTTAATTCTGCAATTCGTACTTTATTTACTTTTGAATATCAAGTTTTTATTACTTTGCACTTGTGACGGTTCAGTTCCCGTAATCGTGCCATACGGAAAGACCTTAAATACTGTTATTGACCGTTGCTATCATAAACACTTAATATACGAGGTGAAAGGTCACTGGTCCTTCAGAAGACACTTAAAATTGAGGTCATGTGGGACGATAAAACCTAGAGTTACATTGGCGTCAGTCAAAAGCTCGGAAACATTTTTATGGCGCTTCATCCAAAGCTGTACACATTTCTGTGTAAGTGAAACGGTCTAAGCGATATGTTATACGACAACAAATTCAACAATATCAGATTTTCTGTACGAACAACTTGTTCGGGTAAATTAGAAATGTGTAACACAATGTGCCTCAGTTTGTATTTTGTTTTAGTAATGTGTTACAGAATCGATATTTTCTCATATTAGGACACTTTCTCTCATTGTAATCTTTTTTTCCAGATAAAGTCTTGTTATATGGCATTTCTACACATGTACATGCTATTTCCATTGACAATTAGAGCTGAATGTTGTCAAATCATAAATGACAAAAAATATTGCTGAGGTTCATTTGTTATATTTTAATTATATTGTATATTGATACAAGTTCTTAATGAATAAAAACATTTTCAAAAACTAAAATATTCAACTTAAAATATAAATATTAGAAATATGATATTTGGTAAAAATACTGCTATGGATTTCAATGATATTGTAGCTGAGGTTAAATATTTCAACTGGAGTTCCAAGGAGTATCATATAGTTTACAAGGATAATTTCTGATCCAATATTCCTTCTCCTTAACTAATCCAATGATGCTAAAATTGGAGCAATCCTTATAGCACTTCTAATTAAAACCTTTGCTAATTTCCCAGTACAGTCGTTTTTGTCGCAGCCACGACATTGGACGCCATTGTGCAAGAAATAGTTTGGACGACGGCAAATTCTTGGAATAAAATTTTCACCAACGCAGTTGTTTGGAGGACAACCCGAGCTTGTGACAGCATCAGTCAGTATATCATCTTTGATTGACTGTCCTATAAGTATAAAAAAAGAATTTGAGTATCAGTGATTGTACAAATTGTTGTTCATAAAAGTAAAACTCTTATTATAGTAAGTATTCATCGTACCCCACATTACAGTTAGTTTCATTTTCATATAACATTTCAATGACGTCAGTATGAAAAAAGTAGTTCCATTGGTTTAAAGTTAAAACTGTGTTAATATTTGCAAAGTTAGTGTCGTTATTTACACGTTTTTTGCATGAAGATTATACCATAGTTATTGAATTATAACATACCTTCAGATACTACTATCAAAGCAATACTACAACAAACAAGTAGGGTTATCTTCATGGCTATAGACATTGTGTTTTGGTTGTAGATTTCAACTACGATGTTTCTCCTTATAGAATATCGGTTTCGATTGATATGGTTGTCGTTTCCACTTTATTTATATGTTTTCAGAGCAATGCCAAGGTTTCTGATTGGTCAACTACTACCGACGTCAACATAACACTCAATGGATACACATTTCATATATGGGCGTTATACCTGTTTATAGACCTGTGGGTGGAGCCAATGTATGGTACTTTGTATCCGTCACATTTAGGTACATTAACACGTCAAATTTATATCAGTGGGTGTATTTATAAAAACTATTAGGGTTATCCATGCGCAACATACAAACAAACAGTTGTGATATTTCATTTTTATCCTCTCAAGACGTTTGTGATGCATGTATATACAATAAAGCATTCTGTGTCAATTTTACGACAAGTAAAACATACTAGGCATACTACATATCAAAATCCTTCGGTAAATGTTACAACACAATAACATATAAAACATCCCACCTCAATTCTAAAGATAGTAACGTCGAATTCTAACGACCTCCGCAGAGATTCCTAATACTTCAGAAATATATTTACAATCACAGCATTTATCACATTTTACTATTACACCTACTATTTACATCTACTATTATGACTGTTACCTAGTTCTTCCCAAACATAAAGTTGTTTAACTTATTTAAGTTCATACTATCAGGCGCATATACTTGTACTAGGTTGAGTATTTTACTCATGTGCATGTTACAAAAACGCTTGCCCACCCGTGAAGGTAAACGCGATCACACACACACACACTTGAGGGAAACAATAATTGCCATTATTTGATGGTGGCAGTTTACTACACTGTTTACAAATTGTCATTTGATATTCAATGGACTAGATTGATATTTGATTTACAATCAACAGGCTTTTTTATATGATAAACGTATAATTCGTCAGGCATGTTTTCGTTATGGACACGCTTCATGTGAACGAGGGGTAATTTTTCTTACGTATGTCCGAGTGACGATAAATCTGGCTGGTTTAGACGTAAGTATGTTATACCATGCGGTAGGTAGGTCGTCTGCGTCTGAATGACGCATTCAGTTAGTTTCCAATCGGAAGCCATTCCGAAATAAACAATATTTCACCGAAACGGTATAAATATGATGAACATACACAATCTAAAACAAAAAGAGCATTGCCTTCTTTAAATCACTAACTTTAACTTCGTATTAGAGAAACAATCGTATAGAAATATGAGAGCAGTTTTGATTCTGTGTTTTATTGCATCTGCAGTGTTCGCACAAGGTACGTTTTAAGAAGATAAATATTTTTCCTATTTCATTTATAGTTTCAAATTATTCCTTATATTCGTAACAATTATGTAATCAAGTCAGAACAGAAATTGATTTTGATGTTTCTTTTTAGTAATCCATATTTACATTGATGTATATTTTTGAGATGTTGTTTTGGTTTTCTTTTTTCTTCAAAAGAATGATAAATTATATAATAAAGTGCATGCATCAAAATATCATTTAAACATCTTAGCTTACCAGAGCTTAAACAAATTTTTCTTTATTACAGAACAAGCTGGCACAACAGGGCCACAAGACCACATCGGTATAACAGGAATCATCAGATGTCCTAAAAATGCCTGTCTCTTCGCAAATCTGATTCCAGAACGTTGTCGCCGTCCAAATTATTACTGGAACAACGGTATCCGTTGTCGTGGATGCGATAGTTACGTATGTCAGGGAGAAGTCCGTCGTTTTATTGGTGATGTTGTGAACAAGGCTGTTGTTATTGGCAGTCAGTTTGATTAGTTCTATCTTTAAACTATCTGCGTTCATTTCATTCGCCATTCCTAATCATCTCTTAGACAATTCTACAGAATCATTGAAATCCGACCAATTGGAAAACATTTTTATAATTTATTTGCCAGAAATATTTGAAATATTTATAAAAAATAATATTTATTTTGAAATTATGTTCATGTTTTATATTATTTATATCAAATAAATTTGATTGAAACTATTATCATTGTGATTTTTTTCTGGATAAAAGAATTGATTTTGATTTGACTGTGAACTCACGGTGGGTGTGACCGGTCAACAGGGGATGCTTACTCCTCCATGGCACCTGATCCCACTTCTTGATTTCCAGAGGTCCGATTTTTGTCCAATTTTTACCAGATTTGTATCTGCATCCTGGACACCCTAAAAATTTATATTTTGGTATCTGATATTTTTATATTATTATTCAAAACATTGGTAATTTGTTGTCATGTGATCTTTGGTCTCTTTGAGTACGGTACATTATATTATAGTAATAACAATAAAATAATAATAATAATAAAATACAGAAAACAAATAATAGTAATAATAATAATGATAATAAAATAAAAACTCTAGAATGTTTAATTTTCACCATATAAATAATAGAATACATGGAATACAGTCGTTCTGTGTCGATTGCTGAACTTTGATTATGTTTACGACTTTGACAAAATGTTTTATAATGGTGAGGAAAAAACAACCTTTTTTCGCAATATATATTTGCATCATCATCGTTGTTGTCATTGTAGTGTATTAATAAACGCCAATGCATCTCTTGACGAACAGCCACTTATCAATCTTTTAGCTGAAGTGCGAAGATAAAAAGCTTTTGAACGTTTAATAAAAAAAATGTGTGTTGAAAAAAAATGTTTTGAAACATTCCCACTTCATATCCCCATACATCGGTCATATTTGTAATAGTTTCTCCGGAAAATCAAGTCCCACAGCAGGTATAAAAGGCGGATTAATTATATTGGTCGTCATTGTATATCTGTACTCGCAACGCCCAGAGGCTGAACAATACTCATCGAATCTTACCTGTACTTTAGTGTATACCGTGTCTACAGACGTTTCAACAAAAATATACATCTGTGCATCCAGTGAAGTTTTCAGCAACGTACAAAAAGCAACAAACAGAGAAATGGTTAGTCCATCCATAGTAAATCCAAATGTTATTCCATTTTTCCAAAGATCAAGCCCCTTCCAAAACATAAACAACACGATCTGCTTCCTACTGTCATGCGGCCATTGAGCCATGTTTGATCTTCCGGTAAACAACAAGATGTTCCGAAAGAAATAAAATGGCTCAATGGCCGAAAAAAAGTTCAAAAGCTTTTTATCTTCGTAGTTCAGATTCTATTTTAGTTTGTATTAATCTTAGGATAGATTCAGCAATAACTGTTGAATATTTTATTAAAATTGGATGCGAAAGTATGCTGTCTTATTGGTTACAATCAACTATAGGTATATCAAGAAGACAGTATGTTTGTAAATAAAAATCAGCATATCAATATCAATCAGAGTTATATTAGCAAAATATTTTTTTTTACTTTCCAGAATTGTTCATATCGATAATTGAACAAAATACTTTTTGTTAATCAAGAGTGTTGACTTATATTGGATTTGATTTTGTGAAGATTTTATTTTCGCTTTCACACTATGCAGGATTAAAAAATCAACCTGTCATGAATCACGTTATGAATTATCGATTCATGTTCATCCTTGAGAACCTACATCTACGAAGCTTTCGGAGCATCTGTAATAAGTAATATTATGTTTAGGTAACTCGTTGGTACATGCGTGGGGGTATATTTTTATTGTTCATTCCACAAACACAGTGATAGAGTTTGAATAAACCGAGACACCACGCTGAAAGACGATTTATCCTGTGTATACATGAATACCTTGTATTTATATAGGTTATTTTTATGATAATTGAATAAAATGCCAGTATATATATATATATATATATATATATATATATATATATATATATATATATATATATATATATATATATATATATATATATATATATATATATGCTGTATAGTTCCTTTTATTCGCGGGGGATTTAATTTTGCACTATTGGCGGTAAATCAAAATTCCGCGAAATTAAATACCCGTGAATAAAATACCTTATACTTATGTAGTGTCAGGAAGAGAATTTGTAACAAATCTTTAACGAAATTTAATATCCGTGATTAAGATCCATTTAGAAAAACGCGAATGATTTTCCCCGTGAAATTAAACAGCTATACAATATATATATATATTTATATATAAAGATAACCAGATAATGCAGATTTGTCCATAAACCCATTCATCCAAAAGGTTATATATATTATCATTACAACAGAATAATCTTCTGGTATTTTTACAAATTTTTAAGATTATATATATATATATATATATATATATGTATATATATATATATATATATATATATATATATATATATATATATATATATATATATATATATATATATATACATATATATATATATAGCGAATGAACGTTTATCAGAGTGCATTCATATATTGTCAATATGGATGCCGTTTGAGTGACAAATAAATAGAATGGCACCCGATAGTTCGGATTAGGTACCATGGATGAGTAAGAATTCACTGTTGACCGGTCACACCCGGCGTAAGTCCACAATCAAATCCAAATGAAATAATAGAGGAACGAATCCTTCTAGAATAAGTAACTTTGCAGTGTTTTCTTCCGAACTGCTGAAAGCATTTTGGTAAGAAGTAAAGATAACATTTGTTGGACCCTGCTATGTATATTTGCTTTTTGGCTATCGGTAGGAAGTACAGCAAAAAAGCGTAATACTGACACATGATTTTGATAATAATAATAATAATAATAATAATAATAATAATAATAATAATAATAATAATAATAATAATAGTAATAATAATAATAATAATATTTAACATTATAATTCTTATTAATATTCCTATTATTATTATTATTATTATTATTATTATTATTATTATTATTATTATTATTGTTGTTGTTGTTGTTGTTGTTGTTGTTGTTGTTGTTGTTGTTGTTGTTGCTGCTGCTGCTGCTGCTGCTACTACTACGGCTGATGCTGTCGTTGTTGTTAAACTATGTAGAATTTACCGTTATAGACGAACGATCACATGGCCACACTTAAAACATGATGATTAGTCAGATCACTAATGTTTTTGTTATAACATCCTTTCATGAGAAAATAATCATAATTTAAAAATAGTTTCCATACAATTTATTTTATATACATAATATAAAATATGAATATTTGACAAAATCTCAGTATTAATAAATATGATAAATAAAGTACAAAAATGCTGTATAATTGTTTTTCATATTGATTGGATTTCAATGCAAAAAAGGTTTTATATGAGATCACAGGGGATGACAAATGAAATGAACACACAATTTGGAGGTATCACTAGTCAAACTGACTGCCAATAACGACAGCTTTGTTCACAACATCACCAATGAAACGACGGACTTCTCCCTGACATATGTAACTGTCGCATCCACGACAACGGATACCGTTGTACCAGTAATAATTTGGGCGGCGACAACGCTCTGGAATCAAATGTGCGAAGAGGCAGGAATTTTTAGGACATCCTATGATTCCTGTTATACCGATGTGGTCTTGTGGCCCTATTGTGCCAGCTTGTTCTGTAATAAAAGAAAAAAATGTGTAAGAACGGCTCAGCTAAGATGTTAATATAGTATATTGAGCTACATGTCCTTAATTATACAATTAATTACAATTAAACTCAGAAGACTGTAATTATTCTAATATTTTATTTGTTATCAATTTTTACGAATTTTTTTGAAAAAAATAACAACTTAAACTACAACCACGATTAAACAAATTATAGGTACTAACGCCTCGGTCAATATCATTTTTTAGGTTGATATCACATCATATTCACCACCACAAAAAGTCCATAATTGTATAATATCGACACTCTGTATAATATGTATTTTTATGATAACGTTTATTTTGGTGATATTACATATAAAGAGAAAAACCATAACACAATAAAACAACGAAATAGTTTAAAACGTGGATTTTCTATTTATCTTCATAATTGTATTGTGAAAAATAAAAATAATACATTGGAAACAGATATACAAAATATTGTACTGCTTATAACGTACCTTGTGCCAACACTGCAGATGCAATAAAACATATAATCAAAACTGCTTTCATATTTTTGTATATATAATTTTTTTCGTACAAACTTAGGGTACGTGTTTAAGAAAAGTTATGATTGGTATGCTTTAATTTGTATATGTTCCTCATATTTATACAATTTCGGGGGAATTATTGTTTATTTCAGAATGGTTTCCCATTGGATTGGAAATAACATAAATGCGTCATTTCGACGCAGGCGACCGAACCTACCGCATTTTATAATCTACTTGCGTTTGAAACGGACAGATTTATCGTCACTCGGTCATACACAAATGACCGCTCGTTTACACGAAGCGTATCCATTAGGAAAACACGGCTGAAGAATTGTACGTTTAGCACAGAAACCCGTTGATCGTAAAGCATTAATCAATCTATATTGTTGATCGGATGTTCAGATGATAGTTAAGTGAAAATTTGTAAACAGTGTAGTCAACTGTCAGCATCAGGTTCGGGGGCAGTCATTGTGTCCCTCAAGTGTGGGCGTTCGCTTTTATCATCGAGTATGGACACTCTTACCGTTATTTCCATCAAAGGGGGTGTGAACTTTTACCACTAAGGGTGAACAATTGTTATTTTAAATGACCTTACGACATACCTGTGTGTACAATGTGCAATGTATTGCAAGTTTACGTTTGATGATACGAAATAAAAAAATAAGAAGCTACAAATTGATATTGACTTATCAGTGAAAATGTGTTTACATTTGACAATTGAAACACTCATTGTCAACTAAAACAAAAAAATAGTTTATGAGAGAGAGAGAGAGAGAGAGAGAGAGAGAGAGAGAGAGAGAGAGAGAGAGAGAGAGAGAGAGGGGGGTACAGAGAGAATTGTGCATGCATGCATGCAGACAGACAGACAGACAGACAGACAGACAGACAGACAGACAGACAGACAGACAGACATACATACATACATACATACATATCTGTTTATCAAAGTTGATAACCCACAATCCTTTTAATCAGCCGCTTCAGACCTGTCGCGCTTATACTCATGATAGAAAAATTCCTTTTATTGTGCAAAAAGACCAGAAATGTTACACGTTGTAAAAGGATAACAGCTGATAATGGTATGTAATATACGTTCTGATTGTAGATATATGTTTGAAATATTAAGAATGTCTGCAGAAGTCGTCAGTATCGGCAGGATGTTTGATTTCTGTTATGTCGAGGGCATTTGATATACATCATAAAATGATATGTACTTTGTACTATGTATCAGTCGTTAAATCGACAAGGAATACTTTATTCTGTATATCGATCACAAAAAGGTTTTGAGAGGATAAAATGGAAATATTACCGCTTCATAAAGTGTTTGTTAGATGGAGAACTTTAATTGTGTTTACAAACACACCCACGACTTTACCTAATTTGATTGGTACAATGTAGTATACATTAACTCCACCCACATGTCTATAAACAGATAAAATGCCCATATATGTAATGTGTGTAGATAAAATGTTATGCTGACGTCTATGGTAGCTGTCCAGTCAGAAACTTCTCTGTGACAAGGCAATGCCTCTGAAAACATATAAATAAAGTGGACGCTACAACAATATCAATCGAAACCGATCTCTATTAGGAGAAACATCGTAGCTGAAATACAACCGAACCACAATGTCTATAGCCATGAAAATAAGCCTACTTGTTTGTTGTAGTTTTGCTTTGATAGTAGTATCTGAAGGTACGTTGTAACTCAATAACTATGGAATAATTTTCATACAAATATTTATTATAAAACGAAGGTCATGTATTTCAATTCTTTTTGTTTTCGATTTTCGATACCCCCTGATGGCCTACGAAGCCGACCGACGAAAACAAGTCACCTCAACTCAGCGAAGGTTCGAGGTCCACTGGAACCAATGATCATTATTTCAAGGAATTTGCCAGTGGTTTCATTCTGAATACATTGTCTTTCTCATGGGTACCAGTTACGTGCATATATTTGAGTATATTGTCAACATACATTTAAACCAATTTAATTATTTTCTTTTGGTGATTTGTCGGTGCATTGTTTTGGAAACTTATCCTCTTGATAATTTATGATCATTATTACTATAATAATAGATAATCGGTCAAACCTTTATGAATAATATTTTGGGCAATCACTGATATTTAAGTTCTGTTTTATTTTATAGGACAGTCAATCAAAGATGATATACAGCTTGATGCAGCCAAAATCTCGGGTTGTCCCCCAAACAACTGCGTAGGGAAAAATCTTATTCCAAGAGTTTGCCGTCGTTCGAACTATTTCTTGCACAATGGCGTCCAATGTCGAGGTTGTGATACAAACGACTGTACTGGGAAATTAGCAAAAGTTTTAATTAGAAGTGCTATAAGGATTGCTCCAATTATAGCATCACTGGATTAGTTATGGAAAAGAATTAATGGATCAGGAACCTCCGTAATGAAGAATGTGATACTCCCTGAAAATCAAATTGAAATAAAAAGTTTAACCTCAGCTACAATATCATTGAAATCCATACTTTCGTACTTTCAACAAATGTTATATTTCTAGTATTTATATCAAAGTGAAAAGTTTGGTTTTTGACAATGTTTTTATTATATTAATGATTTGTATTAGTATACAACATACTTGAAATAAAATTAAATGAATCTTAACATTATGTTTTTATTATTAATTTGTTGACGGTATTCAGTTCAAAGTGTGTACCTCTATGAATCAAAGATGCGACGAAATGTCATATACACGTCTACAAATGTCATATAGCAAGGTTTCATTTGAAAACACATTCCAATGAGAGAAACGGGAATTATTGAAAGAAATGGTGATAATTTAGCACACAAATAAACATATTACAAACATGGGCGTGTGTTGATGAAGAGACCTAATTAACCCTTTCAACCCTACAGACCATAATAAACTGATCTTAAACAATAGAAAAGAACATGCCACTCAAATGTCCAGGGGTGGAAGAGTTAGCACAAACAATGTATTCCTGTAGGTTAGCTGATATCGCATATATTGTTGTTGTTGTTGTTCCTGTTGTTATACATCCCGCTAAGGAGCTGTCATTCATATACAAATGTGTACCACTTTAGATAAAGTGCCACAAATTTGTACCAGCGCTATTGACTTACGCCAATGCAATCAAATGGTTTTGAAATGTGTCATGGAATCTTTGTTTAAAGTATCATTCGGAAGACCTCTAACCTTTTACTTCATACACTTATTTATTAACATAGAAACAGTCAATAACATGTTTCAATGTCTTTGACATAAGCGGTTCCGTTAATCGAACTCAGTATTTCCAAGTTGCGAGTCGAACATTTAAAGTGGGTAATAGCATTAAAAACCGAAAAACTATAAGTGAAAGAATGATTAAATGCAATCAAATATTTACTTTATCAGAGCTTATTTATAATCGTATACTAAAGTAATAAAATTGGCGCTGAAACACTATTTAAAATTCTAAATTCTTCTAAAGCTAAGATAGCCATCATTTTACAGTGGTTACTTTTAGATGGACTTTGGCTGTACGTTTAGATATATTACTTGGCCTTGTCTGATACCACTTTCTTTTTAGAATAACTATTTAAATTATAGCTCAACTGATGAAGTCTCATTGACAGAAACGATCGTCTTGAGCATTATAACTTCGGTATTATGTTTATGATATTTCAAAGATATGTGTTCCCACATAAGAAGTTCTCTCAGAGTTATTCAACAAAATATTCCATGATATATTTAAGCTCTAGTTCAAGAAAATGATGCAGTAGATGAAACTGTATTAAAGTAAATCATAAAACATGTTGTTATAAAATTTAGATTTTCCATTGGAATATAAAAATCATGAGATGTTCGACAAACTCATAACAAAACTAAAAATTGTGTCGATAGTTAAAGGAACGGGCTTCTCGGTATTTTGGACTTCTTAAACTAAGATTTTTTAGGTTTTCTTTTTCAACAAGAGAAACATCACCGATGATAACATGCTCGACAGGACAGTATATGAAGGAAGATGTTGCATATTAACATTTGACAGTGTTTTGTAGAATATCTTTGATATCTAGGCCCTGCAAAATCCGTTTGTAAACAAATACAATATACATGTAGATGGATGTATATATAGTATTGGGCTTGTAGAATGAATAATAAAAATATAGCCTACACGAATATGCTCATACGTTCCCTAAACACTATTTATCCCAGATTTTTTTCTGACCCAACTCTGAAAGCTTCGTAATTGTAGGTTTACTAGGAATGACAAATACTGAGCGTTTATAATGTGATTCATGCCAAGTTGTGAATGTGTTTTAAGGGTGTTATAATGCGATTCATGTCAAGTTGTGAATGTGTTTTAAGGGTGTTATAATGTGATTCATTTTTTTTTCAATTTCATAATTTTTATTGATTTTCCATCTTAAATTGTACATGTATACAACAATATATCAGAACATTACAACACTCCCACACATCTCTCATTCATATCTGTCCACAGTAAAAATAATACATAGTTATAATATAAAAAGGAGAAAAAACACAGAAAATCAATTAAGCAGAGGTAAAAAATTATCATTTTGTGCGCAAATTTTTTTCTGCATATTTATATAATTCATTACTTTTTTTGCACCGTCTATAGTTGAAATATATGTTTTATTTTTATTGGAAAATATATAAGATTTTAATACACATACAAGTGTGTTCATGACCTTTTTATCATAAGTTAAAATGATATCAAAAACTGTAAAATCATAATTAACATTTTCAAGTTTTATGTTTAGCCACGAGGAAAACGATTCCCACAATAATGAAATCCGATTCATGGCAAGTTATGAATGTGTAATGACGGTGTTATAATGCGATTCATGACAGGTTGTGAATGTGTTTTAAGGGTGTTATATGCGATTTATGACAGGTTGTGAATGTGTTTTGAGGGTGTTATAATGCGATTCATGACAGGTTGGGAATGTGTTTTAAGGGTGTTATATTCGATTTATGACAGGTTGTGAATGTGTTGTGAGGGTGTTATAATGCGATTCATGACAGATTGGGAATGTGTTTTAAGGGTGTTATATGCGATTTATGACAGGTTATGAATGTGTTTTGAGGGAGTTATAATGCGATTTATGACAGATTGGGAATGTGTTTTAAGGGTGTTATATGCGATTTATGACGGGTTGTGAATGTGTTTTGAGGGAGTTATAATGCGATTCATGACTGGTTGGGAATGTGTTTTAAGGGTGTTATATGCGATTTATGACAGGTTGTGAATGTGTTTTGAGGGAGTTATAATGCGATTCATGACAGGTTGGGAATGTGTTTTAAGGGTGTTTTTTGCGATTTATGACAGGTTGTGAATGTGTTTTGAGGGTGTTATAATGCGATTCATGACAGGTTGAATACTTGCATTGCATAGTATGAAGGCCAAACATGTTCATTTAATATATCCACTTCAATCGAATCACAATGGTAAGTATTATGCTCAATTATCGATATAGAAAATCTTGGAAAATTAGAAAAAAAGCAAAAATAAAAATTTATGCTGATTTTTTTTTAGAAATAATCCCAATAATATCATATTCTTCTTATTTTACTTCTTCTTCTTCTTCTTCTTCTTCTTCGTCTTCTTCTTCTTCTTCTTCTTCTTCTTCTTCTTCTTATTATTATTATTATTATTATTATTATTATTATTATTATTATTATTATTTTATAATATATATTTTAGAGGGTGACTTCATAACGTGTAACGAAATCCCCTTATCGACCATAGAACTTCTTACGCGACGATTTCAAGCATTCAACAACATAACCTTGTGTAAGTAGTTGATTGGCGAGTCGTTTCGCTCTCAGAATAAAACATTCATAAGAAGAGCATGCCCTGGCATAACGTATACGTTGTGAAATGAAAACGCCATAGGCAGGAGAAGATGGAATATTACTACTTAGAAAGGGAGAAATTCGTGACATGGAAATTGAAATCGTCGCGTTCATCATTAAGCAAGATGTGAAGTTGACCATCCTTTGCAATAGACAGGAGTAAATCTAGACAAGAAGCAGATGTGTTGCCCACTGTCGTCTCATTGATCTCTAGCTCAGTAGGATACATTTGGTCGAGGTAATTCTGAAATTCTGAATTATTTATCGACAGGGCGTCGTAGATATACCTGTAAGTTGTAAAACTGACCCGAGATGCTAACAATTTGTTTCCTTTGGAGAGCAGAGACTGTATGCATAGAATTTACCGTTAGAAACCAGTGATTACATGAGCACACTTTAAACCTGGTGATTATTCAAATCACCAATGTAATAACATACTTTCGTTAAAAAAATCACAATTTAAAAATAGTTTCAATAAAATTTATTCTATATATAATATAAAACATGAATATTATTATAACAACTCTCAATAATAAATATAATAAATAAATTACAAAAATGCTGTATAATTCTTTTTTTTAAAAAATTGGTAGGATTTCAATGATTCTGCAAAACAGGTTTTGAATGAGATGCCGGAGAATGGCAAAGGAAATGAAAACACACAATTTGAAGGTATCACTTGTCAGACTGACTGCCAATGACGACAACTTTGTTCACAACATCACCAATAAAACGACGGACTTCTCCCTGACATCTGTAACTGTCACATCCACGACAACGGATACCATTGTACCAGTAATAATTTGGGCGGCGACAACGTTCTGGAATCAAATGTGCGATGAGACAGGCATTTTTTGGACATCCTATGATTCCTGTTATACCGATGTGGTCTTGTTCTGTAATAAAGGAAAACTTTTATAAGCTTGTGTCCGCTAAGATCTTAAAATGATATTTTGAACTGTATGCACTTTATTATATAATTTATTTTACTTTTGAAAAAGGTGAAAACAAAAACAACAAATCAAAACTCTACACAAGTGTACACAAATTAAAGTTAATAATAAAGAAATAAAAAAATCAATATGAATTTCTGACTTGATTATAAATATGTTATTGATCATGATTACAAGAAAAGCACCGTTTCCATAATTCTTAAAATTACAAAGAGTTATTTGAAACTATCAATATAATTAGAAAATTCGGCAGCTGTTTAAAACGTACCTTGTGCCAACACTGCAGATGCAATGAAACATAGAATCAAAACTGCTTTCATTTTTCTATAATTTTTCTAGTACAAACTTTGAACGCAGTGTTATGGAAAGTAATGTGTGTTGTGATTTAACTTGTGTATGTTCATCAAATTTATATCATTTTAGGGAAAATATTGTTTATTCCAGAATGGTTTCTGATTGGAAATAACCTGAACGCGTCATTCCGACGCGGACGAACTACCTACCGCATTTAATAACCTACCTGCATCTAGAAAAGATAGGTTAATTGTCACTCAGACATGTACGAGAAAAATGACCACTTTTTCATATGAAGCATGTCCATAAGCAAAACACGTCTGACGAATTATACGTTTAGCTTAGAAAAAATGTTGATAGTAAAGCAAATAATATTCAATCTATATTGTTCAGATGTTCAGCTGAAAGTTAATTGACAATTGAAAACGTTGTAGGCTACTGCCACTATCAGGTGTGGGCAATCATTGTGTCCCCCTAGTGTGGGCGTTCGCTTTTATCATCAGATATGGACAATCTTACCTTTGTTTCCCTTAAATGGGGTGATTGCTTTTACCACAAAGGATGAGCAATCGTTATTTTGAAATGACCTTTCAACATTATTGTGTGTGAAATGCGCACCGTATTGTGTGTGAAATGTGCACCGTATTGTGTGTGATACGTGCACCGTATTGTGTGTGAAATGTGCACCGTATTGTGTGTGAAATGTGCACCGTATAGTGTGTGAAATGTGCACCGTATTGTGTGTGAAATGTGCACCGTATTGTGTGTGAAATATGCACCGTATTGTGTGTGAAATGTGCACCGTATTATGTGTGAAATGTACACCGTATTATGTGTGAAATGTACACCGTATAGTGTGTGAAATATGCACCGTATTGTGCTTGAAATGTGTACCGTATTGTGTGTGTAAAATGCACACTGTATTGACGTTTGTTGAAAAAAAAAAAAGAATTAAAGTTGTGAACAAACCACAAACTGATATTGACGTATTGAAAATAAATCCTCACACTGGTTAATTTTAACATACATTGTCAACCAACGTCGCTAAAACAAAAAGCTAAGGGCGCTAAAACAAAAGAAAGGTTATCAGAGAGATAGAGAGAGAGAAAGAGAATGAAAGAGAGACATAATTTTACATACATACATACATACACACACATACACACACATACACACATACATACATACATACATACATACATACATACATACATACATACATACATACATACATTTTAAAAGGTTACATTGATTGGCAAAATACTGTATACCAGTAGTATGTGATATATGTTGTAATTGTAAATATATGTTTGAATTTTATTTAAAAACCACAGACGTCGTCGACTGTCGTTATTTAGAGAATTGCAGGATGGTTGATTCCTGTTATAACAATGTTTTATTTTTTATTTTTTATTTTTTTGCCGAAGTAATTTGATATACATTATAAATTATAAGTACTATGTTTGCTATATGGTATATGAGTCATTAAATCGACACAAATTACTTTATTATATTTATATCACAAACGTCTTGAGAGGATAGAAGGGAAAATATTACCGCTTTTAAAAGTATTTGTTAGTATTTGAGTCCCCGAGGTATACATAAACCTGGTACCTGGTATTTCGGTACAAGCTGATAATCTTACACTAAAGTAACATTTGGCACTGATAACACCATTTAAATTCCAGTTTTTTCTTAAGCTAAGATAGTCATCTTTTTACAGTGTTTACTCTTAAGACGCATTTCGGTTATACGTTTTAGATTTATTATTTGACCTTACCACTTTCTGTTTAGAAAATACACATACATTTGAAATTGGAGCTCAACTGATGAAGTCTAATTGACAGAAACGATCGTTTTGAGCAATATATCTTTGGTATTATGTTTATAATATTTAGATTGAAAATTTACAAACACACCCACTATATGTTATCAATATGACATATTCATGTACGTTACCTAGTTCCATTGATACAATGTAGTAAACATACATTGGCTCCACCCACAAGTCTATAAACAGATATAATGCCCATGTATGTAATGTGTATCCATTGAGTGTTATGGTGACGTCTGTTGTAGTTGACCAATTAGAACCCTCTTTGTGATAAGACACTGTCTCTGAAAACATATAAATAAAGTGGACACGACAACCGTATCAATAGGAACAGATCTTCTATAAGGAGAAACATCGTAGCTGAAATCTACAATTGAGACACAATGTCAATAGCCATGAAAACAACCCTACTTGTTTGTTGTAGTATTGCTTTGGTAGTAGTATCTGAAGGTACGTTATAACTCAATAACTATGGCAAAATGTTCTTACAAATACTTATATAATGAAAAAAAATTAATAATGTATTTCAATTCCAATTTTTTTTATATTTGATACCACCCGATGACCTCCGAGGGTTTGAGTTCCACTAGAAGAAATAAAACTCATTATTTTAAGGAATTTGTCAGTGGTTTCCTTCCAAATGCATTGTCTTCTCAAGGATACCAATTATGCCTATACATTTTGTCAAATTGTCAACTTGAATTTAAGGGGTAGAAGGGTACCATTGGGTGTACACAAAATGATCATTGATTTTTTCTTATTATTTTTTTCTTTTTTGCATACTAATTCATAACGAATGTATGCATTAATAGAATGAATAATCTGTTGTTGGTATATAGGGGATTTTTATATATGCACGAGTTATGCCCCTTTCCTGAATTTTGATCTTTTCATCAACTGTCATATTCGTTATTTACTTTCAAAACTCAAATATTTTTCTAGCTAACTTGGTAAGATTTTACCTACCGTCATGGTATCCATATAACTATATTTATTTATTACAGTTAGTGGATAAAGAAGACGATTTGTTTTATATTTTCTGTAAATGATCTTAACAATTATTTAGATTCAATAAAACAAGTTGTGGGTATATAGCGAAGAAATATTACTTTGAAATATGCCAAAACCTGAGTATTTTAACAAAAATTCCTCATGATTATTATAATAACAGATAATCTTTCATGCCTTTATGAACAATATTTTGTGCAATCACTGATACTCAAATTCTTTTTTTTATACTTATAGGGCAGTCAATCAAAGATGATATACATCCTGATGCAGTCACAATCTCGGGTTGTCCTCCAAACAACTGCGTTGGTGAAAATCTTATTCCAAGAATTTGCCGTCGTCCGAATTATTTCTTACACAATGGCGTCCAATGTCGAGGTTGTGACAGAAACGACTGTACTGGGAAATTAGCAAAAGTTTTAATTAGAAGTGCTATAAGGATTGCTCCAATTTTAGCATCACTGGATTAGTTGTGGACAAGAATTATCGAATCAGAAACCTCCGAAATGAAGAATATAATACTCCGTCCCTGGAACTCAATTTGAAATATTTGTCCAAGTTTAGCCTGAGCTACAATTTCAGTGAAATCCCTACTTTCGTATTTTGAACAATTGTTATATTTTTTACATTTATATCAAGTTTATTACTTTGGTGTTTGAAAATGTATTTATTTATTAATGTATTAGTATAATAAATAAAATATAATAAAATCAAATAAATCTGAGCATTATGTCTTATCATTAATTATTTGACGGCATTCAGCTTACAATGTGTACCTCTTGGAATCAAAGATAAGACGAAATATTATATACACGTCTACATGTCATATAGCAAGGTTTCATCTCAAAACATATTACAATGAGTGAATTGGGAATCATTGAAAGGAATGGTGATACTTTAGCACGTAAATAAACAAATAACAATCAGGGGCACTTGTTGTTGTACAGACTTTTTAGCATCATAGACAACTGTTTTTTCACTAAAGGTGGTACCCGAAAATTTAAATATCTAGTGATTGGTTATCATAATACTTATTTTGTCAAACACCACTAGGATTCTACACATAGATACACTGAAGTTGATATAAAAAACATGCTGGAATTTCTAATAGACAATATATTTGTAATGTTCAGAGACGTTGTCTTTAAACAAGCTGTCGGCATTCCTATGGGAACCAATTGTGCCCCTTCATTGGCCGACCTGTTCCTTTATTCATAAGAAGCAGACTTCATTCAGAAACTGTTGAATCATAAGAAGAAAAAGCTATCGGTCTCCTTTAATTTCACATGTAGATATATCAACGACGTTTTGTCAATTTTAATGACAATTCTCATACATATGTCAATGCGATATATCCCAGAGAACTAGAAATTAAAGATACAATAGAATCAAGTACACACGCTTCATACTTAGACATTTTACTAACTATAGACACAGACGGGAAATTTATAACTTAGCTATACGACAAACTCGACGATATCGATTTTCCCATTGTAAATTTTCCACATTTATGTAGTAATATCCCACAATCACCCGCATATTGAGTTTATATTTCACAAATGATGCAATATGCCAGGGCGTGTTAAACATATGAGCATTTCATATTCAGATGTAAACTACTCACTGACAAATTATTGCTATCGAAAACAGCGTTTGAAGTCAACGTTCCGGAAATTTTACGGGCGGTATAATAATCTTCTTTGCGATTACTCTGTTTCACTGAGTGAAATGTTGAGTTGCCTTTTCGCTGGCGGTTGTTGAGACGTCTGTACCAATGGTGACGAGGATTCGTTCCTCACGTATTTCATTTGGACTTACACTGTAGATAATTTGTTATTGTGTACTATTCTGTCAAGGAAATTTTACTTGTATACAAATGTGTACAGCTTTAGTGTCATAAAGTTGTACCAGCGCTATTGACTCACGCCAGTGCAATCAAATGGTATTCTGGAATCTTTGTTGAAAGTATCATTCGGAAGACCTGTAACCTTTCACATCGTTATTTATTGACATAGAAACAGTCAATAACATGTTTTAAAGTTTTTTATATGAGCTGTTCCGGTAATCGAATCCACTATTTCCAAGTTGCGAGTCGAACATTTATAGCGGCTGATGTCATTAAAACTGGAAATCTACAAGTGAAAGACAGTTGCAGAAAAAAACATCTGTATCAGAGCTTATATTCAAAGATATATGACTATACCATGACACCTGATCCCACCCCTGGATTTTCAGAGGTCCGTGTTCGTCCAGGGTCACCAGAACTGCAAATGTATCCTGGACATTCTGTAGATTTATACGTTGGTATCTGAGATTTGAACATTAATTTAGGCTTTATTGCTTCTCCAATTAAGAAGGTCGTAGATCAAAAGAACCATTATCATTTAAAGAGGTATTAGCTGTGTTTAACAAAATATTATTTCGATATTTTAATATTTACTAGTTGTACTTGATGTACTATAACAAATAATATCTATACACAGGCATACATATTTTGGGTAAATAAGGTCAGGCCTAGTGTGTTATTCATATACAAATAGTAAGGTTTAGTTTATCAACTGCAATTGAAAAAGTGCCAAACATATATTCCATTCTGTTTTACGGACGACCCTGAATTATAATGGGGTGGGGAAAATGAGCGACCAGAGGGGAAATCGAACACAGGACCTTCCTAACGCTAGCAGGACGCTCTAACCAACTGGCCGATATAGGCCGATTCCTTCTGCACCACTACACTTTCCCCTTAACAAGGTACTTACCCCAGAAACCCAGGACATTGCTTACAATAGCAGGACGCTTTTACGAACTGAGCTACTGAGCCTGTGGGTCGATACCCCCTGTACCACTACACTCTTCCCCTTAATAAGATTTTTGACCCAAGAAGTAAACGAGACTCTAAACACACTTCGCAGTTGGTTATTTAGTTGTGCGCACAATGTAGTAGACAAGAAAAATATGCGGCCAAACTGGGAATCGAACTCAGGACCTACCTAACACACATGGATAAAATATAAATAGCAAGTTACAAAGAATAAATCTCCAGGATGTCAAGGATACAATATTACTATAGAGTGGAACTTATCCTAATGATGGGGTTTTCTTCTTTAAGATACGTGTTTCTTTTTCCATCACCTATTTTGTTTGTATCATTAATTACACAAAGAGATAATATATATATATATATATATATATATATATATATATATATATATATATATATATATATATATATATATATATATATATATATATATTTATATATATATGGGGTTGGATAACGATGGAGTGTATCGTAGCCGTTAAGTACAGCTTAAGTAGCAATCATTTAAAACATAAAAAGAGATATTTTACTTTGTGATAAAATTTATTTTTTATATATCCTAAAGCAATACAGAAAATGAATATTAATAAATAATAAATACATAAATATTTCTGTAAAATAAATATATAAATAATGTGGGATAGTTCTCTTCCAAGTGGCTGGATTTCAAAGGTTTAGCTGTAAGGAATGTATTTCTATGTAGCTAAATTTGCAGAATGGAATGCTGCAGTGTGTCTTTTTAGAACTGATCAAACTCGCTACCAATAACAACAGCCTTGCTCACCACATCATCAATGAAACGACGGACTTCTCCCTGACAAGCGTAACTGTCGCACCCACGGCAACGGAAACCATTGTACCAGTAATAATTTGGGCGGCGACAACGCTCTGGAATCAAATGTGCAAATAGGCAGGCATTTGGAGGACAGGCAGCAGAAATATGTATACCAGGATGGTCACGTGGTACGCTGGTTTGAAGCGTTCCTGCAACGAGCAAAATATATATCTTTGATAATTGGATGTTGCTAAATCATGAATTTATTTTAAGGATAAAAACAAATATTAATACAACTGTTATGCATATGCATATAACCCATGCGTAAAAATGCTGAAATATAGAGTTAAATTATATCATTTTAATGGTAAAGACCCAAATTCAAAATAGTAGTCCTGTGCGCATATTCTTGCGCAGGGTCCATCCATACTTGTGTCCTTAATGCCCTTGATGTGACCTCACATATGTACAATTCCGATTAATCCATCGCTATTTCGTACGCTGAAATAACAGTTAGTGACTAGATAGCGGTATATCTGTATCTGTATGTATATATGTGTATTAAGAGTTAACGAACCCGACCCAGATCTTATTTTATTATTTAACTTTGATGGCACACATTTTTATGATTTGTAATTTTAAGAAATTATCATAAATTATAATAAAATGTGTATATCTAAATGTAGTTTACAGTGAAAAAATAGTAACTGATGTATGATAAAGGATCTTAAAAGTCGTCTTTCAGAAATTTTGTGTAGGGAAAGACAGGCTCTGTATAATATCGCTGGTTTAACGTAAACATTTATTTTCACTATATATATATATATATATATATATATATATATATATATATATATATATATATATATATATATATATATATATATATATATATATATATATATAGTTATTTCTTGATGATTTGACCATAATTATATCAGCGATATATTGCAGGCTTTATAGACATCTACTTAAAACAATGTAAGTAACAAGAAGCATGAAATTCTATATTCCTGGTCTAGACGATTCTGGGGAAGTGTTACCTGTCAATCATCATATATATGGATTCATATAGCTTCGAGACGTAAATGGTCACATGTAAAAAAACAACGGGAAGTAATGTTGCTTTGATAATTACTTTAATGAGTGTTATTTTTTAGAGCGCGTTGGTGCGCTAGTTAATTATTCTCTTATATTACAACATTATTTTATTCAAATTTTTTTTGTAATATAACAAATTTTCATATTTTGTTTATATATTTTTTTCTTGTATTAAAAAATACTTTAAAATATCAGTCGATTTCTAAATATTAAAAGTTATTTTTTAAAACATATTAGAAATTTTTTTCTGAAATAAACAAAGTATATATTTTCTTATATTAAAATTAGTCAATTTCTTAAAATTGAAAAATCAGTCAATTTCTAATAAAACGATATTTTGCAATGTTTAAAAATCACATTAATATTAAAAAAATTCAATCAATCTTTTTACATTAAAAAGTTGTATGCTAATACATTTATTAAAAATATTCAATTTATTGATATTCAAAACAATTTTTAAATACATGTATTGAATAAAATAAGCAATAAATTCCCCAATAGTGTGTAAGTCAAAGTGGTTGTTCTACTCTATTTTGAACATTAGAAAGTGTCGATATTTTAACATTAGACATCGTTATGTGTTATAGTAAGAGTGATTACAAGGACGTAATCAGAGTAACGCTGCATAGTAGAAAGAGTTTGACTCTATAGAAGTAACAGAGAAAATAGAGACAGATATTGTATTAAAGTTTAATCCAATGTGTCGAATATTAGAGAGCTTGTGAACAGTTGTGTATTTTGATATTTAACACTTATCGAACATTTGTGACCTTTGACTTTTGTATATAAATATATAAATATGTAAATACGTTAATCTGTGTGATTTATGATTTTTCCTCATCACATATGTAATATCAGCACTCATAAACATAGAATTTATCAATGACATATTGCTTTCTAAATGACCAGGGCAGTGGGTACATAACTATAACACGCTTATGTAGGTCAGAACGACAAGTAATACAGATTCCGCTTAAACACAACTGTATGGCATTTATAAATGAACAAGTAGAGTGATGGTTCACAAATTTCTATAAATTTCAGGAAATATTTTGTTCCATATTGCCATTCGAATATAAATAACAATACCAAAGTTACATTTTTATGAAAGAGGTCAAAACAAATGCTCAAGACGATGGTTTTCGTAAACTAGAATTCATCAGTTGAACTCAAATTTAATATAAATTTAAATAAGTCCGGAAGAATAGTGGTATAATGCAAGGTCAAATAATAAAAACTTAACGTATTTCCAAATCTGTGTAAGTATTACCCACTATAAGAATGAATATTTTGGGTATATAGGCGAAATATTATTTTAGTATAAATTAATCAGCTGCGGCTGAAATACTAGGTACTGGTGTTCATTTCATGGTTCGTGTCATTAACTGAATCATTTTCGTAATTCAACTTTTTGTCATAAACAACGAAATATCTTTTATTCAGTGACAGTGTTTTAACAGTTTTAAGCGCAGGAACAATGTTTTTGACTTCCACATAGACAATGATAGTAATAGGAACATTATGCGTAGATGACATAAATGAATTTCGCTGGTATACCTTCATCTTGTTTCTTCGCTAATGATTCTGATCATTCTATACAAATATTCAAAAAACGTCAATGATAAACATTAAGGATCCATATTGTTTTGCAAATATCTATTTCTTCAAAACTGAATATTCTCCTGTGAACTCTATTTTTGGAACGCATGAATATATACAACAAATAAAAGATCACCAATTTTCAATGGTTTTTATCAGAGGCATTATTCATTACATGTATATTGAATGTGTATTTCATTATTCAACAAAGGAATGTTTACGGGATTAGCTAAATATTTATTGTATAAAAATTGCGTTTATTAAGTGATCAATTACATAATACTTTTTTTCAGCACGTCCCCAGAAAAGTTATGTTTGTAACTTTACATTTTTGGTAGAGCATGAATTATTTATTTTTCCCGTATCGATATATTAACAAAAATGCAATGTAGAATTGTATTCAAAAAGAAATTTTAAAAATGAAACATTGGTCTATGCTCGGGACTTACGGCCATAGAGCAGTGAGGGTTCTTTAACGTGCCTACACCTATTGTGACACGGGACCTCAGTTTTTACTTTTTCAGTCCAAAGGACAGGAAACCAACCTGCCGCCGGTTGGATTCGAACTCACGACCTCAAGCTCAAAAGTCGAATGCGCTACCGACTGAGCAAGACCGGCTCTTTAGATGTTTAAAATCATGTTTCGAAACGACCATATAAGCTGGTTGACAAATGATGATGTTTCTTGTTCTTGAAGATAATATAGGATTGAAAACACATTTAGATTTTATAATTTGACCTTGTACGATACCACATTTTGTTTCGGAAATATGTTTGTATTAAATTCGAGCTCAAACGTTGAAGTCTTATTTAAAACTATAGCTTGTTATTTTTGGAAACATATATAAAACCCTGAAAACTTAGAGGGGCATTAGCTGTGTTTGTTTGAAAATTTTGTTCCCCTTTTTTTACTACTTATATTGATATATATCAACAAATAAGATAAATACCCAGGCATAAGCATTCTTAAATTCTATATATTTTGTGAACACTGCTCGAGAAAAAACCTGGTTTGTTACATTTTCAATTACAATTGATTAACTCAACCTTATTATTTGTCTATAAATACCACACTAGTCCTGAGCTTAACTTTAAAATATGCGATTTTTTGTGACTGTGTATAGTCTAGCTCTTATTTCTTATTGTACATCAAGCTAAAATAGTAAATGAACAGAAAAATCGGTTTTTGGGGGGTTGGGAGTTTTGGGGATAAATACAGCTTATTTTCTTTAACATGAAAATTTGAACTGGAAAATACATAAAATAAACAGTGAAAGAGAACCTTTGAAGTTGATAAATCAAGAACTATTACTTTTAACATACCTTGAACTAATACTGCAGATGCAATAAAACAAATTATTAAAGCCGCCTTCATTCTTCTAATTAAACGCAGTTGTCTCGTACAAAGTTAGAGTGGTAACTAATGTTAATGAAGATGATAGTGATTATGTTTTATAATTTTGTAGTCATTAACTATTTATACCATTTTGGAAACAAAAAACATCAACGGTATCGACTATGAATTGGTTTCCGATTGGAAAGAAATAGAATACGTCATTCCGACGCAGGCGACCTACCTACTACACGATTTCACATATTTCCGTTTAAAGAGACAGTGTTTTGTCATAGTGGGATAGACTGGACAATCCGTCAAACAAGTAGAGCATCCATACAGAGAAAACATATTTGACTTTTGACCTTTCTAGTGGTCAAACCGTTGGTATTTGTACTATGTATACGTGACGTGTCAAAGGTCATGCGCGTAACACGAGTCAAATAAATATGTTGACAGTTACACACTAACATTCCGCCAACACTGGTTATTGGACGTTCTGCTTACTGTAGATTGAATGGCAGTTTGTAAACAGTGTAGTAAATTGTAACCAATCGGTGTAATTGTTTCTTTTTTACAAAACATGTTACATGTTACTGTAAAACGCAAACTATCTGGTGAAATTTTAAATGACATTTACACAGAATACCATGAAGTCGAGTTTTCTCAATACAAAAATTGATGTCAATATATTAATTGAAACATACAGAAAAATAGAAAGATTAGTTGATTAAAGGGGTTTTGGACGACAAATAATTAATTTGAAGCATGTTATGTCTACAAAACATGTATATTTGTAATGTGTTATTGTGAAAAACATTGGAAACAACGGCACACACACACACACATTTAAGTGCGCGCTTTAGGCTTCTATGGAATTTCGATGATCGAAATATTTGCGTATTTATCTGTCATTACAGAGAACGGAAATTATATACTTGACATATTATCAAATTTAGATACCTACCACTGCTTTCATTTCGTAACCCGATTTGTGTTTTCGGTGAACTGCTAGTCTGCTTTTTTCAAATTAGGTGCATTTGAAAGCCATTCTTGGATTTAAAATTTTAAAATGTTTGCATATTATAGTGAAGCAATATAGATTTCTGAACAGGGAACTTGACCAGATCGATTTCAGTATTTACGGTCACAATACAATATGTACCTTTTCTTTCTCCCATTCTAATTTAAAGCAATTTAGCAGTTTATGCACTCGATGTATACACCATACAAGATATTCTATTACATACATCACTGATGTTTCCAGTTTTTAAAAATACTACAGTGTACAGTGCACAAAAGATGTCTGCTGTCATCATATTCATTGTTTTTCGGAATGTCTTTGAATTGATTTTCATGACAAAAAATATGATTGCTGCTGCTACGGGTCTTCGTCCCATGAAGTCCCAACCAGGACCGGGACAGAGCTTAAGTCGGTCCTCACACCTCTTGCAAATTTTGCGCTAGCTACTCCACTGACCATGTTGTTAATATATCATGTCGACAGCTATACATAATTTCCAAAGAAGTAAGTTATTCTCTCTAATATAATGCACATCGTCGGACACTGTCATGTTTTAGAGTAGAGAAGTCTAACCGTCTAATTGAGTAATATGTCACATTATATTACAGCGAAACCTTGCTACTACGAACACCTTTTCGTACTGGCTTAAATTATTTTATTTCAAGGCATCCTTTAAAGTGAGGAACTGTTTTAATATTTTTCAAAATATTTACAGTCACGGTTTACGTCACGGTTTACGTCACGGATCTTTAGATACACTACGTGTCTTTAGTTTAAAGTATAATGAAGATGTACCAACTAAACTCCAAGTCCATTAGAACACAACAGATTATATATAATGACGGTCTTAACACGGCGAACAATTGTAAATCCTAAGCCGGGTGGGACCAGGTGTCCGGAAGTGACACTGAAAAAAGAATTACAAAACAATGTATCGCCACATGTATCCATGGATTCAGAAACAAGCCAAATAAAGCTTATGTAAATCCGTCTCCATGAGTAAAGGAGACAAAGCTATAAACAACCATAACATTTACGACACTAATAGTTCTTAAAAGCAATATAAGCTGTCACGATGATTATTTTTCCCCTGACATATAGTCGAGAATATGATCAAATGTGTGTTCAAATACATTATCAAACACGTAAAACGTTTTAAAAGATAATCTTTTCGAAGTTATTTGTTTTATTAGAATTTAAGTTTTCCCGTACCTTAAAAAATCCAGCAGTATTTCCGTATGCAGTGACCTTTCAGATAAACTCTTTCGCCATATCAAATGTCCTTCGTAATTCGGTCAGGGGATCTCGGTCCTTTACGCGCTCGGACTATGTTAAAGTCGGCCGATTTTTATGTGTTTTATATTTATTTTTAAAACACAGGACGTGATTTTTATTGGAAAGTGAATGTATTGTGTAATATATATGCTTCTCAAAGCTATTTTTAATACCTGATCGGATGAATATATGAATAAATATGTCTGGTCACCCTGAATGCTGACATTGACAAAATCAAAACACTATATAACTGTGAAAAGTTTGCGTACCTCACGTGTTACAATCGTGCCGCCATGTCCGGTAGAGTTGGGCAGTTCATGATCATATGTATCAAAAATGGTAAAACCGAGAATGCGATGGGACGAGTTAAAAATGGGTCGAGATCACCCGATATACCCGACACGTGGACAATTCAGAAACAAATGTTTTGAAACGACAAAAAAGACAAACTTTGCCTGATTTAGGTATGAAATGTTGATGTACGATAATAAACGTAAAGAGTAATAAGAATAGAATGTATATTACATGTAATTGCAAATAACAGGTCTTTATTGGTCACTCGGTAATCTTCGTAAAAATTTACCTAAAGTTAATTTGCAATGGTCAAAGTATGGCGGACAAAAAAATAACCGATATTACGGGTTACGTTTGGCAAGATTGTTGCAATTTTACACTTGCATTTGTTATTCTTATCACCAGATGGTCTCTTTGCAATATATATGAGATAGAATATCACATAAAATAGGCATGTCAATTTTTTCACCTACGACAGCTCATATCACTTTACTGATAACAGTGCAGTTGATACAAAAACTATATTTTAAATATGATAATTTTAATAATAATAGGATATAATTGGTACAGAGTATATTGATATAACAAAGATGAGTACAGTAGTGAAAAAATAAGTGTAATAATGATAGTAACGGTAGTTAAAATTATAATTGGAAAACATTTCTATTTAATTAAATGATGTCAGTAAAATTTAACTTATTGTTATTAATATTTGAAAGTTCTAAAATATCTGTATTCCCTGCTGATGGTAGCGCGTTTTCAAAGAGCAACAACTGCACATTAAGTTGATATGGACTTTGGTCTATGGTGTATTTTTTACATAAGGAATTTTGTTATAATGTATATTTAGAAGGAAATTGTCTACCGACTCTGTTTCTCCACATTGACGTATAGAGAATCTACTCAATTTTTTTCTAAAATGGTGTTCATTTAGAGAGTTACACCAACCTCAATCCAGCATGTAGAAATTATGTGTAAAAATAGAAATATACTGGCAGGGTACAGTGTTGACGTACATTGTGTTGGGTTTTTAAATATACCTAAGGTTTTTTTTGTATAGATGGATATAATTCGTTTCATGCTAACGAAAGAAGAAGTTTAAAAGATGGGTTGTATTGCATTTTAAGATAGGAATAACTTAACTTTGACGCGGGGGTCTTCAGTTTGTTTTAATATTAGGAATTAAGGATGATAAATAATTAGACACTTCTTTTAGTAACAGTTTCCGAGAAAGCAACAATGTGTGTATTTTCTTCCGATTTTGAAGTTTTTCCGATCCCCCGTTTTAACCTACATTTTTTATGCTCGCAACTTTTGTAGCATCTATTACCATTTGTACAGCGTCAATATCTATATTTTCTAGTTCCTGGGTATGTTCCCGTCCGTGGTATATTGCACCAGACTATATCTGTATAGTCAGTGATGCTCGACGTCGGAAAAAGGAATACTAGAGATAGACATTCGAGGATGAAATAGTCTATTTGTAGAGGATTAATACGGGATTCGGTTTTGTTAAGATTGAAAGTAACTATCTCTTTCTATGCTCAACCCGTGGTTTTAGTTATATTATTTTCAAGAATATCAGTAGCATTAATACGATTATCAATTAAAATGTGTGAGGTAGGATCATCAACAAAGTCCTTATTTGTGCTAGCTAAATCAGTGACAATATCAACGAGATGGGTTGAAGTCTTGATACGTAGGTTATTCTGTATATCGTAAAGGGAAAGTGTCCATGTGACAGCTTTGCGCTATTGAATTTAACACTGTAAAGGTCTATGGTACCACAGCAAGTAAAGATGCATGGGAACTATTCCATTTCGAATCAACAATTTGAGTTCTCAAGCGAAAAACCAGAGTGTTATAACTAGGGCGAAAACAAAACCTCATGTATTTTGTTTGAATCTGGGTTTTAAACAATTTTAGCGAATAAGTACACCTTTAAAGACTGAACGCTTGTTTGACATCATGAATATTTATCTGTAACCCAAACGGCATCCATGTCGACAATGAATTCACTCTGACAATCGTTATATTTTCATCATAATAATAATGAAATTGAACATCCGGCTTGTACGTGATCAGTCTCATTATGACGGAACAGCGACGTTCAATGTCCAACATTAAAGTATAGAGTTTTCCTGAATGAAATATCTTGGTGTGACACCATGTTATGAATGAAGTTACATCACTGTGTGACATCATATAAGGGACTTGATTTACACTTAGTCTATCGGAGATTACTGTGAGAGATGTAAGTATAAAGAAACATAAAACATTTATAAACACAAAACAGCATGTGTATGTGAATTATTTTAATTTGATATATGTATTTATACAACCAATTGTGCTCCTTTATTGGCCGACCTGTTCCTTTATTCATACGAAGCAGACTTCATTCAGAAACTGCTGAATCAAAAGAAGAAAAAGTTAGCGGTGTCCTTTAATTTGACATTTAGATATATCGACGACGTTTTGTCAATTAATAATGACAATTTTCATACATATGTCAATGCGATATATCCCAGCGAACTAGAAATTAAAGATACAACAGAATCAAGTACACACGCTTCATACTTAGACATTTTACTTAATATAAACACAGACGGGAAAATTAGCAACTAAGCTATACGATAAACGCGACGATTTCGGCTTTCCCATCGTAAATTTTCCACATTTAAGTAGTAATATCCCTCAGTCACCTGCATATGGAGTTTATATTTCACAAATGATCCGATATGCCAGGGCGTGCACAACATATGAAGATTTCATATACAGAGGTAAACTACTCACTGACAAATTATTGACACAGGGATATCGAAAACGGCGTTTAATGTCAACGTTCCGCAAATTTTATGGTCGGTATAATAGCCTTGTTTGCGACTACTCTGTTTCACTAAGTGAAATGTTGAGTTGCCTTTTCGTTGGCGGTTGTTGAGACGTCTGTACCAATTGTGACGAGGATACACTCCTCACGTGTTTCATTGGACTTGACTGTGGACTCACGGCGGGTGTGAACCGGTCGACAGGGGATGCTTACTCCTCCATGGCACCTGATCCCACCTCTTGGTTTCCAGAGGTCCGTGTTTGTCCATTTTTACCGGATTTGTATCTATGTCCTGGACATTCTATTGATTTATACTTTGGTATCTGAGATTTTTATATGCATATGTATAAACAACGGAAAAGTATTTATATAATGTACATATAATAAATAATGATAATACAAAACGTTATAAAAATTTGGATTTCAAAAATACGTGTAAAGGAATATGTGACAATTAAGAAGGCAAAATCAGTGTTCATAAGTGGAAACAATTGGCATGCTGGCCTCCAAAACGTTAATCATCAAGCCGACCCCCGATCATCATCGCAAGATCTTCAAAGAAGCGGCGAAAATCCCTTGGGCATCCGTAACTGTCGCATCCACGACATAGAAGGCCTCTGTACCAGTAGTAGTTAGGGCGGCGACATTGGTCGGGTATCAAGCGAGACATGAAACAATTATTTGGAGGACACCCATTTAGAATGGCAGGATCAAACGGCAATCCCGTGGTAGTACTTTGTGTTACAGGTTTATCAGTTTGTCCTGAAAAAAATGTTTGAATTAGTAACTGCTTTCCATGTAACTGTATGTGAGAAAAATAACAATGGATAACATCTTGATAGTATCGTAATAAAAAAATGTAAGGATACATTTTACATGTATGCTTATTTTAATGGTTTTCTGAATCTGGTGAATTCTGACTTTTGTACAAGATAGATTACTCTTTTAAATAAAACAACTTTTTCACCATAATAAATAACATTTATAAAGTAATTGTAGAATTTTAGTCGACGCGGCGAATGAATAATACGATTAATGACTTTCATTTGCCACTTGAAAGCACATTTTCATGTTATACAAAAAGAATGATGAGTTTGAAATAGTAATAGATTGAAAACAAATACATTAACAAATAATATATAAATATTTAGAAAAAAATGTATATCCCTGTTAGCCATGTATTGAAATAAATATGAAATAATAGGATCGTTATGGAAAAATGTTCAAACATTTAATTAAATCATTAGAAAAGAAGGAACAAAATATATCAACATACCTTTTGATAATGCAAACAGTGAAAAAATACAAAACACTGCGACAACCTTCATTTTGTTATCTATATGATGAAATTGACGAGGAACAAACGGATCAGCTTTTGTTATGTTGATTGTGTGTTCAAATTAATTTTGAATTGGCTATGGTCCTGATATTTATACAGCATAGGGATAAAGGTTTGGTGATAAACAACTACAGGATTTGTACTGATCATCGTAGAAGGTGGAACTATGTCGTAATGCCATAAAAAGTATGAATGAAATCTGTAAGGCACAATAGAGTGACACATAATAATTCGTCAACGGAAATAAACAAACCTCTCATGCATTGTGGACATAGTTACGGTAATGACATGCACAATGTGTGACCTAAAAATTAACGCTCGGACACGAGAAAAGTGGGAGGTGGCAGTATATTAAATGGCGTGTTTGTATTGTTACAGGAAAATGGTATACCGATCCCGTATGCCAGTTTACTTTGTTTTTGTTCTTTTCTGTTGATGAGTAAATAACGAATCGGAATGCCTCTCATAGAATTCAAAACAATATTGATACCACAGTATTTTCGACAGTATATGTGTAGAATGGTAAACAATATATGTGTTGTTTGGTACAAAATCTATGTGTAGTATGGTGTATTAATTGTGTAGTATGGTATACAATCTATGTGTAGTATGGTGTATTAATTGTGTTACTACAATACAATCTATGTGTAGTATGGTGTACAATCTATGTGCAGTATGGTATACAACTTATGTGCATTATGGTTTATAAACGCTGTGAAGTGTGCTACAGAGTGAGTTACGTAGAAAGGGGATATGTATAGAAAAGGAGGTCGGCTTTTTTAGCTCATCTGAACCGAAGGTTTTTTGAGCTTTTTTGATTGCCTATCTGTCTGTCAGTCTGTCCGTCCGTCTGTCTGTCTCTGTGTCCATCTGTCCGTAAACATTTCACATTTTCGACTTCTCCAAAACCGCTGAATGGATTTTTATGAAACTCTATCGAAAGCAAGTACTCAAGGTTCACTACCAAGTTTATTTCAGCCCGACCGGCCCAGGTGTGGATCCAGGGTGAGGCGAAAATCCAAGGGAATACCCCTGTTTAATTTTTTTTCCTCCAGAACCGCTGCATCGATTGAAAATCTAATTATATCTGAGCGATCTACATAATTTATAATTCAAGTTTGTTAATTTAGTAGAAATTGGAAAATAAAATTTTTCATGACATCTTTTTAGACTTTGTAATTTTCATTCATTTTTGTAATATTTCTTTTATTTTCTCCCCTTTTGTTCATTATGATACATACATTTTATTTTGCAAAAATGAAAGTGGGGGTTAATTTTTCACTCTATCGGCGTCTTCAAAACAGCTGAAAGGATGTTGATTAAACTTCCTTGGAAGCAAGAACTGAAGGTCCACTATCAAGTTTGTTCATTTTGGCCAGATTGGCCCAGGGGTGGATTCAGGCTGGGGCAAAAGTGGCCTCTTTGAACATCTTCTCCAGAATTACTGCATGGATTGAAAAACTAATTGCATCTAATTCATTTACATGGATGCATGATTCAATTTCCTGTTTTCAAAATAAATTGGAAACGCTTTCTTTCCGGCTTTGTCATTTTCAATCATTTTAGGTCTCCTCCACTCACAAGGAATTGAAGGAGTGTTATAATAATTTGTAAATTGAGATCACCATGTTTATAAAATACCAACACAGTTCAGGTGATCGGTGTCTAGGCGGATATATGCTCGCGAAGAAGCTCTGCTTCATGTCATTCTATGTGAAGAACAATTTCCCCGGGGTGGGGAGAGCTGCTAGGTGAGGTTCACTATTGAGCACAACTGTAGCTGATACTTCTATACGGTCTTCCTTGTGTTTTGGAATAAAATACATTTTACTTGGCCTTTCAGCCTGAAATCGTTGGCTTGTTAAACAGCAGAGGCCAGTTTTGTTACTACAGTCAAACTTGTATATAAAGACCAGGGGGAATTACAAAAACGGTCTTTATAGACAGGTGGTTTTTATATACAGGGTCACATGAGATATTATGAAATTGTATTATTTTTCACTTCTTGGACAACGCAGCATATTATAAAAGGTCTTTAACTGACAACATTGACAGCACAAACTACAGTCACGCATTGCTGGCGATGGATACGGTTTTCTTTATAAACATATAGTAATATTTCATAGCTCATTAATCATCTATTGACGTGTCGTATATCAACTTACAAATTAGAATTATTATTATTATTTATGTTTGTTTGTTAAAAATGTCATGATCTGACTCAATACAAGTTTTGTTTCTATAGACCGGAAATACAACTATATAAAGCCTCGTTACCGTTAGTCAACCACACATTTTTTATGAGATCCTTTTCAATTTACTCATTAATTGTCGATCGTTCTATAACTTGGTGGTCTCTACCTTGATACATTGTAACCTGATTCTCTCATCGACCGTTAAACACTGGCCACCACCATACATTTGAATTGCTGGATGTGGCGTAACACATCACTGAAATAAAAACAACAGACTAACATAATGTATCTGGCTGTTGTATTTTGTTTCCTTGCAGTGATATCAATATCTCGAGGTATGTGCAAATATGTCATTTCTTCTTCTACATATAACACACACACACACACACACACACACACACACACACTATATATATATATATATATTATATATATATATTATATATATATATATATATATATATATATATAAATATATATATATATATATATATATATATATATATATATATATATATATATATATATATATCATATGAAAATATTTACGTGTTGATTTAGGAAAATTTGAAAGGCAACTCTTTATATATATTTTTTTTAATATTTGTCATCAAATTTGTCCAAACATCGTGATTAGATAATTATTTTTACGTACATTCTAAATTACCTGTTCACTGCCGGAAGCGGATTTTGTATATTGTATCCGGGGTATTCTGTAAATCAACACTTTGGTATCTGTGATTTTATATTGAATCATGAAATTGTTTAGTAGCAATTCTTTTTCAAAATGAATAGTATTTTCTGCTCGCCAACTATCAAACTGTAAGCCCTTGTCACACATTGACCTTTAAACCAGCGTATCCCGACGTATGAAAAAGTTGGTTAATAAGCTCGCATATGTCGGGTAAGTTGTAAGCACGTTTTGTATAAATTTACAACATGCTGGCATAAGCTGAAGTACGGCAAAATCGTCGAAAACTTTTGTGCACGCATGAAACCTTTCGACATACGTTCCGCATACGCAGGAGTAAGTAGTAGGTACATTGAAGGTACGTTATACAATCGTTAACACATGTTCCTACATATTACTTATCCGAAATTACAACGACAGTTTTTCACAGGTCAGCAAAATTAATAAATTATTAAAACGAAAGTTCGATGCATGTCAACGATGTAGGATTTTTTCGTACGTCGGCATACACTGGCTTAATTGTCAATTTGAGACGTTCTTTTCAGCTTTTAATTGAACTAAATACATATAATAAAATAAAAGAAAAACGTTGTATAATTTTATATAAAGTTTTATATTAGTAATTCCCGTTAAAAGTTTGTATTAATTTGTCGTTTCCCAGGACAAATAGCTGTAAATGGGCCACAAAACGAGACTTTAATTGTCCACGGTTGCCCTAGAAGATTCTGTCCGCTTAATGATTTGATTCCTGTTCGCTGTCGACGTCCAAAGTACTACTGGTATAAAGGTATTCGTTGTAGAAGATGTGACAGATACGGATGTAGGGGCGAGATCCGGCGTTTTATTGGAGATTTTTTGAAGAACGCAATTCTCATTGGATCCGACATTGGTTGATACTGTCAGGAAATTTGTGGCATGTTCTTCTTCTCGCAATATTGCTAACAGATCTGATAAGTTATATTTAAATCGAATATAAATGTTGTCTGAATGTGTTTCTATCATTAATTTAAAATTTACCAGCACATGTCAATGATGTCGGGAAAAATTGATGATGTAAGTTTAACATATTAATGTTATTTAATATAAAATTATCCAAATTTTGAAAGACGTTTCAACATTTTACAAATAAATTTAAAAATTGCTAATTTACCCCTGACAATTGTCCATTTACAAATTTTAGTATAGTAGCCTCCAGGCGCCATGGCGGAGTTGGCCAGTGGAAAACACCAGGACCCAGGTCACCATACTCACTTTTGCAATGCGTAAAATGAGGTAACTTTTTTTTACATCGTCATTAACGTATTATTTGACGATCTGACTAGCGCTGAACAACAACTTCCAGATAACGAATTTCGACTGTATATAGTCGGTCAAATAATGAAATGAAAATTGAACATGAGTATTGAGTAAATATGTTGACATCGTTAAATTAATCATACCAAAGTTGTACATTGTGTAACCAATTGGAAGTTCACCAATTCCTCCTGGACATCTAAACTAGCCTCTGGATTTTCTGGGTGTTTGTCCAATTTTCACTCTTTTTTTTATACATTTAATTTTTTCCGGCATGATTTATAAATTCCCACATTTAAGTAGTAATACCCTGCAGTCATCTATATATGGTGTTTATAGCTCACAAATGATCCTATATGTCAGGACATGTTAACTATATGGACATTTATATACAGAGGTGAACTACAAAATGACAAGTTATTATCAAAGAATTATCGAAACTTGCATTTGATGTAACAATTCCACAATATTTAAGTTCGGTATAATTGTCTTGTTTTCGATTACTCTGTTTCACCAAATGAAATGTTGAGTTGCCTGTTCGATAGCGGTTGTTGAATGTCTGTACCAATTGTGACGAGGATTCTTCCTTACTTATTTCATTAGAATTTGATTGGACTCACGGCGGGTGTGACCGATCAATAGGGGATGCTTAACTTACTCCTCCTCCTCCTCCTTTGCACCTGACCCTAGTTCTGAATTTCCAGAGGTTCGTGTTTCTCCAATATCACAAGATGTATATATGTATCCTGGACATTCTGAGGATTTATACTTCGATATCTGAGATTTTATGATTATTTTGTTTTTATGAGGCACACACTCAGTGGCTAAGACAGAATGATTTTTTTTCTCGCGAGTATCTCGAAAGGTGACATTTAAAAATGTTTAAACGTATAACCGTTTGCTGTAAATAGTAACATTTATGATAAAAACAAAAGTTAACGTAAGATATTTTATTGATGTCACTGACATAAAAAAAAACTAAACAGATCCGACCTCGGATTTGTGGTCAGTTTTATCTATTTTTCGTTTCGTATTTATTTACGACTCGTCACTTCATGGCTATTTTAAACATCACTGTAGCAGACACTTAACGCTTAAGAACACATGAACCGAGGACATCTTCAGTGCGGTAGGTCGGAATCATTAACACACACACACACACACACACACACCTACACACACACACACACACACACACATACACATACACACACATACACACACACACACATACACACACACACATACACACACACACACACACACACACACACACACACACACACACATATATTTTATATTTTTTAGAATTGCTTTAAACGTAATTTTACAGACATGAACAGACAACAAGGCTAAGGATAAAGACATGTACAAACATTTATTTGAATAGTATCGAAAATTACACAGTGATATCAAAATTCACTTTTGTCACTTTTCGTGATTTTTAAAGAGAAATCACGCAAAAATATGAAAAGTATTGATCTTTGGAATAAATCTTCATGTTTATTAGAAAATTGTTTGAGTTCATATCCATTTGTTTGAGTAAATATCCAATTGTTTGAGTACATATCCAATTGTTTGAGTACATATCCAATTGTTTGAGTACATATCCAATTGTTTGAGTACATATCCAATTTTAAGTACAGTACTCAACGTATAGCAGGGAAGTCATAAACGTCAACCCAAATGGTAAGGTATGAAACATGTGTTTCGTATTCATTCAGATTGAGAAATTTTACAAACAAATGTAGTTAAATATAAGAAGTCTCAGATACCAAGGTATTAGAGAAATACAATAAGATTGAGCTTGGGCACTGAGTTCGGTGACATCGTCGTGCGTAGGAATAGTCGTATCGTTATTTATGCTTTTATATCTGAGATGTTTCATATTTTTCAGTATCCTTGTGTAATAAAATGCATAATAAATTGTGAATGATAGTAACAGTTCTTAGAAAAAAAATAAGTGTACACAAAATGTTTATGATAATGTACGTTAATGTCTCCTGCACGATTTGATCCATGCGGCATTACTCCAACACACCTAACATTAGAAGTGCGAGGGGAGCCATATTGGCAACCCGCCGTATATGTTGTCCTTTACACGAACTGGTATCGCATCCACGGCATCGGACGCCATTGTGCAAGAAGTAGTTTGGACGTCGACATACCCGGGGTATCAAATGAGCAAGTGGACAGTCAGCTGGAGGACATCCATTAAATACAGCATCCGGATTTCCGGGGGCAACCTCTGTAACCGGTTGCGGTATACCAGGTGATTGTCCTTAATATACAAATAGAGACAAAATTAGATATAGTCATTATTTTGGCGTGTTCATGTGTATTTAAACATGAACGATAAATGAAATATACAGTAAATGAATATATATATATATATATATATATATATATATATATATATATATATATATATATATATATAATATATATATATATATATATATATTATGTATGTAATTATGATATTTTTGTGACCATCCAACATATAAGATTTTGCCACAATTGGTACAAAAAAATTGACCTAAATATATGCGTATACCTTTATTATTTATTATTCAATCCAAAGGCAAAAACGATCATATGGGTACATATTACAAAGAGTTATTGCATATGGAGGCAGAAAATATTATCATTCGACAAAAAAAACTATAATGTAAGTAAAATTAGATTTTCACATTATCATAAAATGAAATCGGTTGACATAGTCGTATTTGAAATAGTAAAATGCAATTAATCTGAATCAGTATTTAGTAATGCTACTTATTAAAGTTATAAACAATATCCTATATCGGTGCACGTTATTGGTATTTAATTGTTTTTATTTATTTCTGACATATTTTCTGATCTTATTTCAAAAATAACATATGTAACATAATACGTATGTTTTACACATTTAAACGACATTGCTACTAGTGTACTCACAAAAATGGATTTTAGCATTGATTTGGGTTGTATTCCGAGATGCAGTCAATTTCAAAATATAATTATCTTGTGTCTCCGATGATTTTCAAAAAAAAAATAATCACAAATAATAATAATAATAATAATAATAATAATAATAATAATAATAATTATTATTAATAATTATTATTATTATTATTATTATTATTATTATTATTATTATTATAAAAATTCACGGACCAATAATCGAGATAATTTTCTCTACTTATCTGCCAAACGTTTATGTCCTTACGCCCCAAAAGCTGAAGGAGGGTAAGGCATTCCCAAATATATACGATATACATAAATGATTTCCCAAAATTTATTTTAACAATATATTATTAGTTAATTCGCGTTTTTTAACAACTTCTCTAGAATTTACCCTTTGTCCTATTTTAACAAAATTTCATTCACCAATAGTTAAGGTTTTAGTACTCATATGCTAGAAATTCCATTACAATCTATTTGTTATTTCAGGAAAATACATAATTTTTCATGAGAGTAAAATTCTATGCCATTTCGATGTTTATTACGAAGATAATGAATGGATTTATGATGCAATTCATTTATGGAATTAAACTAACAAAAATATTATCAAATTTTGGCCCATATTTCTAGGTTTAAACGTGCAATTTTTCAAAATCAAACAAATGCAGAATTACTAGGTATTTATAGTGAAATACATATTTGGAAACTAATTTATGTTCTACTACTGTATATATGTAAAGTACATTATCACCTACCTTCAGTAAACGCCAAGGCGGCAAAGAAACAGAGAACAATGATTCCTTTCATAATGCTAAAATGTTCAATAGGATATACACTACAAATGTATGTTATGAGTGTTATATTAAACTTCTTGAAATAATCCTTCGGAACTTCCGAGTGTTGCAGTGTATTATGGGAATGGTTGTAAATCAGAGATGAAAGACAATATGTGAGAGACATGCGCATTTTCTTCTTGTTGTAAAACATTGTTTATTGAGGAAAACTGACAAGGTAATAAATTGCAACACCCGTGGGAGGTAAGCATCATATATAAAAATTTTATGTCACTTACAAGGACATACCTTTTAGCATCGGAGAAAAGATTTTTTTCATAAAGAAAGGGATATTTGTTGAATATATATATATATATATATATATATATATATATATATATATATATATATATATATATATATATATATATATATATATATATAATGTTGTTTTTTATTGCTTAACGTCCCACTCAAGAATCTTTCACTCATATGGAGACGTCACCAAATGGTGGTGGAAGGGCTTCAATTTTTGGCTTATGCTAGGCACTTACGGCCATTGGGCAGTGGGGGTTCTATATGCTAATTAATAGTTTTCCATTTGTTTTTTGCTATTTCATGCAGATATAAAAATAAATGCATCTTTCAAATAAACACATCATGGCATAAGATAAGACGTAGTAACATCCGATGACCGGTGATATTCCTGTCATTTGACCTCGTTTATGGCCGGACTTTCTATAAATATATAATTTATGTCACAGACGTTGTAGTCCTGGGGCGATCGTCACATTTGTTTATGTTCATACAAATGGAAATCGCTGCTATAGTATAGACAGCATTATGAACTAAAGAATGAAGATTAATTAATTTCATAAATATATTAATAAATATTAAAAAATATTTACCCAATATCTAACATATTGAAAATTTGTTAAATCCAAGACATACTATTTTAAGATTACATATGATATCAGTTATATCAATTTTGCACTTTGCATGGAAAATACTCGCCTGTTGCTAAGATGATATATTTATATATATTTCAATAATTAAAGCTTCTTAGAACTTCAGCATTTTAAAATTATTATTTCTGTATTTCGGAAGCTCCTTTTATTTATCTTTTACCAATGTAAGATATATATTTTGTATGAAGAAAGATTACGTTATTTTTAAAAATTGTAGCTCAACTGATAAAGTTTAATTGACAGAAATGATCGTCTTGAGCATTGTAACTTTGGTATTATGTTTATAATATTTACAACCACTAGGTCGTTGCCACTGCTGGTGGACCGTTTGAGTCCCGGAGGGTATACATAAACCTAGTACCTGGCATTTCGGAACCAGCTGATAATCTTATACTAAAGTAATATTTGGCACTGATGACACTATCTAAAATTCTAAATTCTTCTAAAGCTAAGATAGCCTTTTTTTACAGTGGTTATTCTTAGACGGATTTTGGCTATACGTCTAGATATATTATTTGGCCTTGTCTGATACCACTTTCTCTTTAGAAAAAGCTTTTTAAAATTGTAGTTCAACTGATGAAGTCTAATTGACAGAAACGATCGTCTTGAGCATTGTAACTTTGGTATTATGTTTATAATATTTATATCAAGAAACATTTCACCGAACTCGCGATCTTCCCACGGAACATTTGCGACAGGTGTTGTATGCTAACAGGGGACGGTGACTCCTTCCGAACACCTGGTCCTATCCCGTTTGGTATTCGCAATTGTTCTTCGTGTTGAAATCGTTGTCATATCTAGTTTGTCGACAGGGGATGTTTACTTAACCATTATGAGGTTCAGGAGACACCAGACACATTCACTAAACGTTTGACATACACTGATCACCGGATTATATCCCTGTCAATCAGTCATACTCGCCGGAAGTCCAAATTCAAATTCAAATAAAATGAGAGATAAATCCTTGTCACAATTGGTATAAACTGTTCAAAAGTGTAAGTATATAAACGTTTCAGTAAGTGAAACATAGTACAGTAAAACCTCTTTATAACGCCCATGTTTCATTTGCAACCTAAATTAAAGCAACAATTTTAAATATCCACTTTCTCCTTCAATTTCGGATTCATTTAAAGTTTCGCATAATCTATCGCCATCACCTTTATAATGCCCATCTTTTGCTAAACAAATTGTGGTAGTACTAAGAGGTTGTACTGCATGTGCAAAAACAAGCTCACCATAGCAACCATAAAATTTACGCGATTCCTCATATTCTCATGGCAACAATGCATTAGTACGTGGTGTGTCTATGTATATGAAATTAATACTGTATCAGTATAACAAGATAAAAACAATAATGTCTATGATAGCCATACTTTATTTTATTTTTTTCGATTTTTTAAATGTTTATTCGTCGTAGCTGACCAGGATTTTACATTGATCTCACATTTCCACTTGGCGGAGATTATTCCTATCTTTGAGAGGACATTCCCGACTGGCAAGGAACATTCCCACCTGACAGGAAATATTTCCACCCTCTTGACCTCTCCTGTAAATAAAACTCCATTCTTCGTAACAATGGTATCTTATTGGATTTCGCACTATGATTATCATACATGTACAAAAATGAAAATGTATGAGGAATATCAACATATTTAAAAGTTTTTGTATTTTCACTTTTTCTCTGGCGGACACATTCACCAGTGATTCTTAACTTTGTCA
Organism: Atrina japonica; assembly: GCA_030159075.1. Taxonomy (NCBI): domain Eukaryota; kingdom Metazoa; phylum Mollusca; class Bivalvia; order Pterioida; family Pinnidae; genus Atrina; species Atrina japonica. The sequence continues at coordinate 178,009 of BROG01000170.1, forward strand.
GCAATTTTTCCTATGACTCCCCGAATAGCTCCACGACAAATGTCTATGTCACATGCCCGACACCGGTATCCATTGTGATAAAAGAAACTCTCTTTACGACAGTGTTTAGGAATGAATTCAGTGGAGCATGCGCGTGGTGGACAACGATCAAAGATACCTTTCCCGCCACCTCTTCCATAATGATTACTCTGTCCTGTAAAAATTAAAGTAAAACATTTATATCCAGGAAGTATATAAGATAATTCCAACAGCTTGCATCTAGAATGTATATAAGATAAATCTTTAGTGTTAGCATTTAGGAACTGTATATAAATAACAATATAATATATGTTCTAGGAAGTATATAGGTTAGATAAATAACAAGAATGTCTATGAGGTATATAGTACATATGCATATTATTAACATCTATGAAGTATACAAGATATACCCATAAATATCTAGGACGTGTATAGTGCATATCTAACATTAATGTCTAGGACGTGTGTAGTGCATATCAATAACATTATCATCTAAGAAGTATATAGAATATATTCCTAATATTAACGTCCAGTTAGTATACATAGTATACAAAATATATCCATACCTCATTTCAGGATAAAATCGTAACATCAACGTTTTAAGTATATAGGACATATGCAGATCATTAACGTCTAAGAAAAATATAGGTCATACCTTTCACATTTACGTCTAAGAAGAATATAGGTCATACCTTTCACATTTACGTCTAAGATAAATATAGGTCATACCTTTCACATTTACGTGTGGGAAGTATTCATAATATCCAGAATAATCAATTGTAGATGATTTTGTTTAATTAAATGTTATTTACAATACCAAAGTTATGGTTTAACAAAAAAATAAAATCAAAGCGCAAGACGTTCGATTCTGTCAGTAACACTTCATCAGTTTGGTTCGATTATAGATATATTTTCGGAAGAAAACGTGGTATCATACAAGGCCAAATTATAAAACTAAATGTGTTGACAAATCTGTCTTAGAGTAACCACTGTAAAAATGAATATCTAACCTACTGAGAAATAATGTTTTAGGCAGTTAAAACTCAGTTATAACTTTCAGTTATATGGTGATGGTAGTCAGTCTTTAATGGTGAAAGAGAAAAAAAGGTTACAATGTACCACCGGAAGAGACGCCCGGCATTCCTGCTCAAAGACGGGCAAACTTCCTCATAAAATCAGTTAAGGTTCCAGTGAGGCTAGAACCCGCACTGATTAGAAATCAGAGACTCCATGGTTGCAAGCCCAATGCTCTTTCACCCCGGGCGCGTATGCCCGCTTTAGATGTTTATAGCAATCATATGATAAACATATCTATCATATTAATACAATTATCGTATAATGAGGTTAATACGAACTAAAACGATATACCATCTTATTTGGTTTTTCCACGGAGACAGAATTAAAATTCAAAAATGTGTTAGTGGGTTAATCGTCACGAATTCGCTTTGCCATATAATGTAGGCATTTTGTTTGGAATTTGAAAAAAAAATCATAGTGTACTCTTAATTCGACATTTATAAATCAAATCCGAGTTCAACTGATATAGATAAGAAACGAATGTCTTTAGCATTTGTCCCCCCATTTATTTGCAAAGCTATAACTTTGGTATAGTGTTTAGATAATTTCCATGAAATTTGCAATTTTTGGATATCAGAAAAAAAAATCCACACAAACAATAAATAAAAATCACTATTTACATCCAACAACTCATACGAATATGTTATCACTTGAACAGTGTTAGAATAAGAATCGTCAAATCACGCCATAAGAAAAAGACAAGAAACAATAAAACAAAAATGGCAGCAGTTACAAATGGCGCCACTAGAAAAAGGCACATGATAATAATAATGATCACATACCTTCAACAATCACTGCTAATGTTACACATATAACGAGGACAGCTATTTTCATCATTCTCTCTGATTATTTCAGTCAAATATTCTTTGTATGTCTTGAACACTGTTTCTGCAGAATTTATATCATATAGTTTTGTTCTTGTTTAATGGCGACAGCGTTCGGAGCGATCCCTGACTGGCCGAAATGGAAATACGTCAGAGCATTGTAACAGAAGTACTTACGGCGCACCATATCATAATTTAATTTGTAGAATTTGATGGATGAACCCGACAATGAATGGACGAGGCTAACGAACTGCAATAAATTAGACAATTTACTGCACCGTACCTGTCAAAGTTACGCGACGGTGATGTGTCCATTGATACGTCGGTACTTCACTGTACATTTGTGGTACGTTACTCAAACAATTATTACATCTTTGGCGCATGGACAATAATGCTACGTCATCTTATTGAATTCACGAAATATGTATTTATATTTTGTTTTGACTGGAAATGTTGGTAAAAAATGTCCTATGACAATGTCATATATATATATATATATATATATATATATATATATATATATATATATATATATATATATATATATATATATATATATATATATATATATATATATAATTATATTGTTAAGAAAAATAAAACAACCACTTTTGCACTCGCACTTTCAATTGTATTCAGATCTTTATGTGCATTCAAAATTTTAAAAACTTGGATCAGTGCATATCATGTATTCAGCTTTGTTCTTTTGACTTTTGTTTGTTTGTTTGTTTATTGTTGTTTAATGTCCCACTCAAGAATATTTCACTCATATGGAGACATCACCAAATGCCGGTGAAGGGCTTCAAATTTTGGCCTATGCTCGGCACTTACGGCCATTGAGCAATGAGGGTTCTTTAACGTGCCGACGCCTACTGTGACACGGAACCACGGTTTTTACTGTCTCATCCGACAGACAGGAAACCAACCTGCCGCCGGCTGGACTCGAACTCACGACCTCACGATCAAGAGTCGAGCGCGCTAACGACTGAGCCAGGCCAGCTCTTGACTTTTGTAAAGACATTGTAACTTACTATGTGACAGGATTATTTTGTCTACCACAGGAACTCGAATATACACTTAATCTGTATATCAAATTTATTGTACGGATTTTGGCTATACGTTTAGATTTATTGTTTGGCCTTGTCTGATACCACTTTCTCTTTAGGAAATATGTGTATAATTGGAGATCAACTGAAGTCGTCTACCCGACAGAAACGATCGCCTCGAGCGTTATAACTTGGTATTATGTTTATAATATTTATTAGTCAATGGCAGAGGTCATATTTTGTTACATTTAACTATAGCTTAAGATGTCTCGTTATATGTTTTTGGATCATATACAGAATGGAAAAGTAGAACAAAAAATCGCAATATATCTATATAAACACAGCTAATGCTCCTTTAAATTGTTATTGACAAGAAAACTGTTTTCATTCTCAAGAATTTAGTTCTCATTAGTAATTAGCAATAATTAATAATTAATAATTAGTAATAATTAGAATTGCGTTCTTTGTCATGAATATGGTTATGATATCCATTTTTCAAATAAATACAATGTTTACAATTCGATATCTAATAATCGATGAAACAAATTTAATTTTCTTTTCTAGTCCTAGTATAGAGATCCCAATTAGATATTTTACAAAATAGTTTTTCGAATGTTTAACATTGATATTATGTTTATAATATTTATGTATACTGAATCAGGTATTGCACATTATACTTCTGCTGTCTTTATATCCTACTGAACAACGCAAAGGAACAAAAACAAAACAAAAACAACAACAAAAACAATAAAATTTGCCCTCCCCCAAAAATCAATCATTTTGCGGAATTTACATCAGTGCATATCATGTCATTCAACTTTGTTCGATTGACCTTTGTAAGGACATTGTAACCTAACACGTATTTATTATAAGGCAAGTTAGATAATAGACAAAATTATATTTTTCTTTGTTTGTTTATCGCCGACAATTTTCATTGAGATTTTGAACTGTGCTATGGACTAAAACCAATGCAGTCAAGGTTCTTGTATGTGCCGTGACACAGACCTCTATTTTAAGTCTTATTTGACCTTAAATTCGTATGCTGAGCGTTTGTCGAAGGAACAGTCATTGATATTTGCAAAGTCTATAGTATGTCCCGGTAACAGGTATCGAACTCAGAGTGGCTAGCTTGCGAGACGGGCGCTTTATCGGTAGAGACCACACGCAAGCGGTAAAGTACCTTTCTTGTCATAATATCGTACTCAATATAAAAAATCTCAGATACCAAAGTATAAATCATTAGGATGTCCATGATATAGGACAAATCTGGACAGAAAATGGACAAACACGGACCTCTTGAAATCAAGAGATGGGATCAGGTGTCATGGAGGAGTAAGCATCCCCTGTCGACCGGTCACACCCACCGTGAGTCCACAGTCAAATTAAAATGAAATACGTGAAGAACGAATCCTCGTCATAATTGCTACAGACGTCTCAACAACCGCCATCGAACAGGTAAATCCACATTTCACTTAACATAACGTAGTAATCTCAAACAAGACTATTATACGGACCGTAAAATTTGCTGAACGTTGGCATCAAACGTGGTTCTCGATATCCCTTTGAACCCATACTCAACAAAGGAGACGCATCGAATATTTGCGTTCTGAAATCGACCTTAGTACATGTCGTTAACTTTGTAAAACAAGGTTTTATGACATCGTAAAATAGTGTATACAAGTATTTCTTATAAAGCGAGTATACAATAAAACAAGTATACACAAATTTAACAATTTATATATATATATATTGCTTTACTATGGTCAACATTATAAAAACAATAGCAAAGTGAATACGAATAATGATTGAGTAAATATATAAACTGAAATATAAGCAGCCATTTTTTTAAAAATGAAAATTATATCACAATTTAGGCCTAGATCGATAGAATAATATTTACGAATAATAAATAAGGAAGCAAGAGGGATATTAATGTTGTTATTATTATGTATCGTCTAAGTTTTGTAATGACTCACTATTTTTCCCGGTTTTTTCCTAAAACAAAAACATCGTGATTGATCAAGTCTACAACTGGTGTCACTGACTTTCTTGTTTTGTATCTTAATTAACACAGATGCATCATTTAGTATCATTTTAGCATCACTAGTAATAATATTTCAAGTTATGTTTAATTTCTCCTATCAATCCTCAAACAGGTCCACGACAAATATTGTTATTACATTTTTGTTCTGTTTTGTTTTCATATGTCCAGAGATGGTCACGTGTTCTACATTTTAAAATGAAATCTCGCGGAAAACTGTTTCATACTTCTTTGCTATGACGTCACGAAATATTTTTAGCTGAATTTCGTTTAGCGCCAACTTCTTTGACTGTATGGGGAAATGAAACAATCTAGAGGCATTGATAGAACTTGCCAAATCTCTATCAATGGTCGATGGTCTGTTAAACTAAAATGTAATAAAACTATAATTTCACTACTTTTAGTTCGATATGAGAATTTATGGAGTATAAAACAAAATCAATATTAAACTTCGGCCTCGTTTGATATAGTTTTTGTAATCAATAAATTCTCAAATCAAACAAAAATGGTGCAAATATTGTATAGTATCACATCCTATACATCGGTATCCATTGTGATAAAAGAAACTTGTTTTTTCTGCAGTGTTCCGGGATATATTCGAGGGAACAAGCACGTGTTTAGCAACAAATATACCTCCCCACCGGCATGTTTACCATAGTGATAATTTCCTGTAATAAAAATAAATAACGGAATAAATATGATATAGACTATTTCCCATGAGACAATCCCTAGAGGAAGCCTTTAAACTATATTTCTGCTTTAATCTAAATGCCTTTTCACAGGTGGTCGTTGTGTAGGGTCATAGTGTAATTTTGACGTAACTTTATACATGTAGACTGACTTGAACCATCCCACTTCAATAAATGTTTAAAATTCCGTCCAGGGGTTGTATAAAAACTACAATTCGACATTGTATCTATGTCCTGGACATTCTATTGATTTATACTTTGGTATCTGAGATTTTTTATATTATTGTATAGACTTGTTTGCGATTAATCTGTTTCAATAAATGAAATGTTGAGTTACCTGTTCGAAAGCGGTTGTTAGTTGTCCGTACCACTTGTGACGAGGATTCCCCACTCCCCAACACACACACTTATTTCATTTGTATTTGACTGCGGACACACGACGAGTGTGGCCGGTCAACAGGGGATGCTTATTCCTCCATGACACCTGATCTCATCTCTTGATTTCCATAGCTCCGTATTTGCCCAATATTCACCAGATTTGTATACGTATCCTAGACATTCTGAAGATTTATACTTTGGTATCTTAGATGTTTATATTATAATGAGTATGCTTGTATTTATTTTATTTAGTGAACTCAAACTACCGACAAGTATGATATAAAAATCTCAGATACCAAAGTATAAATCAATAGGATGTCCAGGACACAGATACAAATCCGGTAAAAATGGACAAACACGGACCTCTGGAAACCAAGAGGTTTGACAATTTACTACAGGTGTTATGTAATGTCTATATAGAGAACCAAAATACCTAGAAAATGGCGAAATCAAATGGTAGCGCAAAATACCAGGTAGACAGACCCAATATTATAGATTTTTAATGTACTGATTAGGCTGTGGGTGACAAATACGAGTGTAGTACAATTTATATTTATATAGATGGCGACATAGACTAATAACCGAATATTAACAGTATACAGCTGGACTGAATATATATCGTAAACTGTAAGGATCAGTGTCATTAGTGTCTAGTTATGACACACACACACACACACACACACACACACACACACACACACAGACACACACACACACACATATATATATATATATATATATATATATATATATATATATATATATATATATATATATATATATATATGTACGCGAATTTCTGAACATATTAGAGGTAGTATCATAAACCTGTTTGATTTAAATATTTGACGTAAATGGAAGCCATCAACTGTCTTACAGGTATTTCGTCCTATGGTAAATTTGTATCATATACATTTTCATAATGTATATAGTAAATTCTCACTGTATGAATATATTAGAACAATTTCTATAAAACTGTAATGAATTTTATTGAATCTTTCGTTCATAAAAATATCCGTTATAAAACTACAGTCAAACCTAATTTAACGACCACCTGTGTATAAAGACCACCTTGTCATAAAGGTTTTTTGCTGTGCCCAGTACAGTTGTACCATGTGTGTACAAACCAATCTATATATAAAGACCACCTCCCTATAAAGACTGGTTCTGTTGTGTCCTTAAGTGGGTATTTATAAACAAGTATAACAAACTTGAGTATTTTTTTATTTTGGTCTTGTTACAATTTGTTTGTTGGTAGGGAGTAGTCCTTTGTCCTTGCTTACTGCCACGGGACCTATTTCTCTGGATTTTACCGGTTGCCTTGGTTGTCTACAGCTTGTTGTATCTCTATTTTGCCTTTCTTATTTCGCTCCTTCACATTTCAATAACAATTTAAAACCATGCTTATTAAGGTTGTTAGTTCCTGTTTGATTCAGAGCTGTAAGAATTTGTTCAATAACTTTAAATATCTAACCGTTCCAAAGTATGTTACCGTTTGTAAGAGTTATGTCCCTTTTCACTTAACATAACGATAACATTTGCAATAGCAAAATCCATATAACCTGGCTGGGTGGAGTCTTGTGAAATTATTCTTGACCTGGGAGAGATTAAATTTTAGGTAAAAGCATAACATTAAGATTACACTGTCTAGAGTAATCGTTCCAATTTGTCACAATATATGTGAGAGTGCCTAGTAAAGAATAAAACGCTTGTCCAGGGCAGTGAGTAGAATCATCCGTATGATAATCAAAAGGTTACTCCGCCCCGCCATCTTATGTGAATCACAAAATAATGTGTTATTATATTTTACTATATGAGATTCCGTTACGATTTTGGGACATGCACTCCAATATCAGATGCACAAAATAATTGATAGTATCAAGACCATTCGAACAGTGTTTGTATGCAATGGAAATTTATCAACTATCAATAAAGAACGTAAACGACATATTAATATTGTCACATATTTTGTTCCACAATATGTTTTAATATGTTTGTTTGTTACACTAAAACGACACATGGATAAATATGTGTTTCTTTTCCGGTAATCAGTAATGGGTGATTTTTTATTACCCGTAAGCGTGTGACAGGTGATTTTGTCATTGGATAATACCATCTTTGGGTTTTCGGGAATTGATTTTCTTCGCTTCCGTTGTTTACACAAGTGCCATACATGTATGAACTTATACCATTTTCCATGTATGTCAGATTTCAGTCATTGATCTCACTTATATAATGTAAATTTATGCATAATGTGTAAAAGTCTATGAACCAACCTATTTTGTTCGGAATGTGTCAATTTTTATATCTGTAAATGACAAATGAAAACTGCAGTTTCTATCTTTTTTTCACAGTACGTAACATCAACAAAATAATTACTGTTATGAACAAATGTGGCTTCTCAGATAAAAATACTTCAAAGAAATTTTCAACAAAATCAGATGAAAGTAAATAAGGTTTCTTCATGACAAATTTACGTTTCCAGACGATTTGTTGTGAAATAATTTATTTGTTACTTTAAAAAAAATCATTGAGATAGAAAACATTGGGTAAAATGCCTTTACTTGAAATACGGCACCATACAGTCTATTGTCTTTCTGGTGGCTCTATGCCTAGGTAATCTTTCACAACTTCCTATGTGACAGGTCATTTTTTTTCGTTTAGACTAATATATTGTCCTTTGTGTCGGGATGCATTGGAATGAAATCATATATTGTTTGTAAATATGTCATATGACATTCCATACTGTTCCATTTCATGTCAAATTCTGATAAATATTGCATCTGGATTTTTTTATATCCATCATTGATTACCACTGGTCGAAAAAATTGTTTTCAAAGCCGCCTTTAGCCGGATGTATAACTGTTTAGTAAATTGTCCGGAGAATTAAACTTACGCACACTGATTCATTGTGAAATGTAAACCATAATAATGTTTCACTTTTATTTATAAATTTTATTGTATAAAGTGGTATAAATTCATAATAACAAAGATAAATGATACAATATTATCATAAAATAAAAACTATAAAAATATCAAAATGAATATAAAACTATTCCATTAAGGATTTTCAATACATGATAATAAACATAAGATTCAATGACATTAATAACGTATATACTACACTTACAAACAGTAAAAGTCCGACAATTCAATGGACATGCATATCAAAATGTTTGTCTAGTTTGGAATGTTTCCAGCATTGTTATCATATCCAACGTTTTGGCGTTTGTATCATTTCCGACGTTTGACGTTGTTTTCATTTCGAACGCTTGGTATTTGTACCATTTCTAACCGTTTTTGCGTTGGTATTATTTCCAGTTTTTGATGTTGGTTTTATTTTCTCCGTCTATGAGATATGTTACGCATTGTAATACTTCTTACATACGCATCTAATGATGATGAACCCATTTATCAGCTATTTCTCCGATCAACCCTCTAACAGCTCCACGACAAATATTGATGTCGCATCCTCTACACCGGTATCCATTGTGATAAAAGAAAGTCACTTTACGGCAATGTTCCGGAATGTAGTCGAGGGAACAAGCACGTGGTGGACAACGGCGATAAAAACCTCCTCCGCCATGTCTCCCATAATGATTACTTTTTCCTGTTGAATAGAAAAATAATGAATAAATGATAGACGATAAAATCATGTTTGTAATATCTTTTTGCAATTCAAAATAATATTTACTATTGCTCAGTTTTTACGTTTTATACGGAAAAGAATATGTTTATCAATATTAAACTGAAAAACTGTATACCATTACAAGATTAAAAATGATAATGTGTTACCTTCAATTACTGCTGCTAAAAGTATAACACAGAGAATCACAACAACCTTCATTTTCTTTTCTTTTTGTTTGTTTGGTGTTTGTTTTGTTTATCTGTAAAGTCTTCCTGATTGTTGTGTTTAGTTTGCAAACTAAACTAATATTGTTGCATTTAGCAAGTCCTCAATATTTATACTTTTCATCATATTATGCCAAGATGACATTTCTAAATGAATATGTTTGATTGGTGAAAAACCAAATACGTCATAACATAAATACATGGATATGAAAATGCTGACGAAAGAGAAACACAACTCGTAATCCGAGCAATTGACGAATGTGACGATAGAAAACGGTATTTTATAACCTAATTATATAGGTAATATACACCTTTGACAAAAGTGACGATTTTTTATAACCCAGTGACATATATGTTCCTTTAGGAATGCTATATTAATATCATATCTATCTAAGCCCAATTAATTAAATAAAAAAAAGTTTAAAAAGACATCTTATATATATATATATATATATATATATATATATATATATATATATATATATATATATATATATATATATCCGAATGTCCAGGATATAGGTACAAACCTGGTAATAAAATGGACAAACACGGACCTCTTCAAATCAAAGTGTGTGTGTGTGTGTGTGTGTGTGTGTGTGTGTGTGTGTGTGTGTGTGTGTGTGTGTGTGTGTGTGTGTGTGTGTGGTTCTGGGCTTTTCTAATGTCTATAGTCTTTCAAATACACGGTTTTAAAAATGAGTTGATATCCTAAACGAGGTAGCCGTAAGGAGGGAACGCGGGAAAAGTAAAAGAACCCTCACTGCATTGGCGTCAGTCCATAGCGCATGTCAAAATGTGCGACATCTTTTTACAAGTCAAAAGTTTTTGGCGGGATGTAATATAACGATCAAACATCTCAGATACCAAAGTATATATCCTAAGGATGTCCAGGACACAGATACAAATCCGGCAAAAATGGACAAACACGGATCTCTGGGAACCAAGAGGTGGGATCAGGTGCCATGGATACGATCAAACAAATAAAAACAAAAATGGTTAAAAGTACGATGCTCTAACCACTCGACCACTGAGCTACACACCCTCCACCCCGTTAACAAAGTAAACATATTAATGTATCTACACGTTAGTTTCCACATACCATTTACGATGACGAAATTGTTTTTGTTTCATTTTTTTTTTTTTTTTTGGTTTCAGCCATTTGATTCTAATCTGTCTGTAATATCTACAAATATATAAGACATGTATTTTCATCTTTCTGTTATACTTTAGAATGTAGAAGTATTATCCGAATGCTTGCACTCGTATGCCATAAAATTCTTTCAGTGTACCATTCTATTCTGTAAACCCTTCGGTGTTGCAAAAGTCACTTTCATATAAAAAGTGTCTGAAACATTTGTTTGATAATTTCCTTGACTCCCCGGGTGCTTTTCGGGTCCGTTTTACTCATCAAAATGGAAAACTCGTTTTATCGTCCGTTGCCTTCCTGGTTTACGTCTGCTCGACTTCCCTCAATTCTTTCGTACAAAGCAAAATTAACCCCTGTATGAAAAACAAAGCCCCGAAAGGTTGGGATATATCCTATTACCAGGAAGATACAATGTTTTCTCCAAATGAACTCTTGATTTCGTAAACCAATCATATTACCGTTCTAGTGAATTCTAATTATGCGGTATAATAAAAATATCTCGTTGACCCGTTTAAGATATACGAGATATTTGATAACTAATAATCCCAATTTTATCCGGTTAGGTGAAATCATGGTGAAAATTGGCTTTAATAGCACTAACATTGATATGATTGTCATGGCAGTTAAATTGACGGCAATTTTGTCCAAACATTTTAAGCGGCAGATAATTTTGATGTGAATACTGTATCTAAAATTAGATGTTTACAGACCGGAAGAAGGTAAAACCATAAGTAAACGATAAACTGGTAATTTATTTTGAAATCAGTTATACCATTTTATTAATGAAGTTAAGTAAGTGAGATGAACTATTTTGGAGACATTATGGTTATTCCCCGTAGAGACATTTCAAGTTTTCTACTTCAATAAATATTTGTCGGTGAAACTGAAATATGTGTTTTGGATTTAAATCTTATAATTTTTTTGTGAGTTTGTTTTGCGTATGATAACCTTATCCACATAACAACGTATTCGATTCGTTTCTATTAGGTTTCATCTACTAATAGTTGTCCCGAGTCATTAATCTATCAAAATTGGGGGTCATAAAACAGCGTGTTCGATGTAAATCTAGTAGTTTCGTCAAAATGTTCAATGTTGATGGTACAAGAAAAACTGATGGCGTCGATTTCACATGAAAATCGAATTTGAATTTTGAATAGTGTTTTACGCCACACTAAAAAAAATATCCGTTATATGATGGTGGCCAGTTTTAATAACCGGTAACCCGGTTACAATGTACCCAGGAAGAGATGACCGTTACAAGTGAAGATGATGAATAGTGGTTACAAGGTGATACCATGATAATTAAAATCTCTTCTTATGCGTTTGGCACAATACATCGTTTGACAAACACATGCTTATTTATAATTGATTTTGGGTTTTGTTCTTGCCGTTGTTGTTGCTGTCGTCGTCGTCGTGTTTCATTTCTATTCACTGTTGTTATGATGTTACCATGGAAATGATTTACGGTCGGTATAACAGTTTATCATTTGATTGTTTCCTATTTCGTTCTCAAAGACAAATACTATGTGATATTCAGTATGATGTATTGAATTTCAACATGGTATTATGACAGACCTCCAAACGTTCGAGCCCACGACCTTCAGTACATCTTTGTATGCAATATGTCTATCGGTTTTAATTTAAATCAAACTCTTTGTTATTTGAATTCTCCCTAGTGACACTTTTATGAATATATTTTGTTTTGATTTTCAACAATCATGTATATATTTGTAGGCAATCTGGTCATTGGATCATGAAAAGGAGATTTTGAATTTTGTTTAACTTTTGACCACATTTGGAGAGATGTGATAACCTTTTCAATCGCATACTTAAGGCATCTTCCTATAGGGAATGATTGCTGCCAAACTTGGTTAGATATATTCAAAGTTTTTGAGAAGAAGTTGTTTAAATGAAATGCTATTAGACGGTCAATGGGCAATACGCTATTTCAATAGCTCCCTTGGTGACCGTTGCCAGGTGAACTATAAAGAAAGTGACTGTTACTTCACCAAAACCTCAATCAGAACTGCTGTTCACAGTTATTGAAACCTTGAACACTTATCAGCCGTACTGAATAACAGTGCATTAAATATCAAAAATATATGGCAACTTCACTTAAAACAGCTAATATATATATATATATATATATATATATATATATATATATATATATATATATATATATATATATATATATATATATATATATATATATATATATATATATATAAGTGATGTATTCTTGGCGTGATGTAAAGCAACAATTAAACAAAAATAAAACACAAAATAATGATACAATGAAAAAATAAAAATAAAGCATACAGGATATTAATCATAATATAGTGACTAATTCCCGAGGGTTTACAGTAACACGAGACTTGGCATTTCTATACCAGCTGATTATTTTATATTAAAATCATATTTCGCTCGGATTGCAACATTTAAAAAGTCTAACGTTCTCAGAAGCTGAGATTATTATCTTTTTACAGTGAATACTCTTAGAAGGATTTGGCAACACATTTAGGTTTATTATTTGGCCTTGTATGATACCATTATTTCTTTTGGGAGTACAAATTGTATACATGTATATTAGATTCGAGCTCGGCTGATAAAGTTTTATTAACAATAACGATAGTCTTGAGTATCTCTTTAGCCCATATCTAAACTAAACTTTGGTATTGTTAATAACATCTATAGAAAAGATAAGCTGTTTTGTTACTTCATCTATAACTGGTGAGTAAAATTCTAAATTGATAAAATATCGAAAACATTTATAGGATTCCGAAATGTTTCTACATAACAAAAACAAAAAACTAAAAATCAGTACTTTCACTTTTTGTAAATAATTTAATCGCGAGTTTACAACAATCGATGAAATTGACATTTCTGAATCCAGGCAATATGGTAAACAGAAAACAAACTATCCTGCAACATAAAAAAGAGAAATGAATTTAAATAAGTATTTATCTTTATGCACTATGAATACTTAAAAATCGAAATAATAAAGTCAGTGGAATAAAAACAAACAATAATGTTAATTAAAAGATGTGAAAATTTTAATTAACATGATTAAAAACTTACAATGACAATATGAGTACTGTTGCCTTTTGGATTACAGTGGTTGTTGTCTAAGGAGTGGTGGGTCTCTCAGGTGGTACCTTGGTAGCTGTTTCCGTGGTAGTGATTGTGGTGCTGATTTCACATGACCAGTTGTCCCACATCAGGATGGAACCGTCATAGCAGGAAGCTCCATAGCACCAGTTTTCGTATTGTCCCGATTCGGATTCAATATCTTCGCCATTTTTGTAATATTTTCCCAACCAGATACATCCACCGTCAGGTGGCGTAGTTGATTGTGGTACAGTTACCGGTGGTGTGGTTACCATCGGAGTGGTTATTGGTTGTCGTGAACTTGGTGGCACGGTCTCTGCAGATTTCAGAAAAAGTACAGCATAATATAACCAGGTTATTCGATTTAAGTTTTTCATCATTAGAATTGTGAAAGATGATACGACTCACATGCAATGACAAACACTGAATTCAGTCAGTTACTGGCTTCAGTTAAATATCATATTTGACTCTTGAATTACAACTTGTTGACGTCGTTAAGTAAATAATTATCATATTAGCGATGTCCATGGCGGCATGTGCTTGCCATGTTTTTCAAATTACTTAGTATCCATAAAATTAAATTCTATTTTAAGCCTGGGGGTAATTTGTAACACATCAATAATGTCATTAACATTCAGTTCCCAATGCATCGATGTTTGTATGGATTTCCTTTTTGGTGTCTATGTTTTGCTTTCAGTTTTTTTATTTTTTGGCTTTTCATTTTTGTTAATGTCATTTTATTCATCTGTTTCTCCCCCTCACGATGCTTTTCTTCTCGCAAAACAACACTGCATTGGCATTGGTCGTTAGTAAAGATAATATGTTTTGCTACTTCATCTATAAGCTAGTAACGAATATAGGTGAAAACAGTTGCTGTGTGTGAGCGCGCGCGCCTGTGTGTGTGCGATTTTAATTTTACTATAAGTTTTTGGTCCTGAGGAAGGGACAGGTCGTCCCGAAATTTTGACTTTCTCCTTTAGTCATTTTAGTGCTATATATATAAATTATTTAAAGGGACTATGAAAACAAGTTATCCCTCTGTATTTAGTGATCCAAAAGTAGTAACTGAACTGGATAGATTACATGGCCAATATGTACTGGTACCAGCAGACAAAGTCTCAAATAATAGTTTTTATTTGTAAGGCACATTACTATAATTGTTTATTAGAAGAACTTGGGTTTAACACGAATTCTGGAAATCCTACATACACATGTAGCTCACTTTCAAAGGACGAGATCCTTCAAAATCACGTGTCCGTATTACGCTCATTTGATATACCTACAACGGACACCGATTTCGAGCTACCACATTTATATTGGATACCTAAACTTCATAAAACCCCATATAAGCAAGGATACATAGCAGGATCCAGCAAATGTTCTACCAAACCTTTATCTTTACTCCTTACCAAGATATTGAAAGCCGTTAAGGAGAAACTGTAACCATACTGTACAGTTGCTTATTCCAGAAGCGGTGTAAATCACATGTGGATACTTAATAATTCTAAACAGCTTTTAGAAAATTTGAAGACACATAATTTTTTCTCGAATTCACAGTATCAAAACTTATGACTTCTCTATTCTTTACACAACTATTCCACATAAAAATTAAAAGAAAGACTTTTTAGCATCATATACAACTGTTTTTTCACTAAAGGTGGTACCCGAAAATTTAAATATCTAGTGATTGGCTATCAGGATACTTATTTCGTCAAACACCACTCTGATTCTACACATAAATACACTGAAGTTGATATAACAAACATGCTGGAATTTCTAATATACAATATATTTGTAATGTTCGGAGACGTGGTCTTTCAACAAACTGTCGGCATTCCTATGGGAACCAATTGTGCCCCTTTATTGGCCGACCTGTTCCTTTATTCATACGAAGCAGACTTCATTCAGAAACTGAATCAAAAGAAGAAAAAGTTAGCGGTGTCCTTTAATATGACATTTAGATATATCGACGACCTTTTGCCAATTAATATTTATTTGTCAATTAGTATTTCATTGGACTTGACTGTCGACTCACGGTGGGTGTGACAGGTCGACAGGGGATGCTTTCTCCTCCATGGCACATGATCCCACCTCTTGGTTTCCAGAGGTCCGTGTTTGTCCATTTTCATTGAATTTGAACTAAATTATATATTGTACAATCAGAAGACGGTTGCAATTCGTCTTTTCGAAACGAAATTTATTTGTAATTAATTAATTAATGTTCACAGATTCCTCTACTACGAATTCAAATTTGAATTAACGAATTTGTTTTATTTTTAAAACAACAAAAGTTTAGATCCAAAACATTATCTGATTCTATATTATATATACATATATATGAATTTGTTTTTTTTAACCGTAAAATGTTCTTTTTACCAGAAAATATTAATCATGGCTTTGTTTTAAAATTACAATGGAATACAAAATATCCAAAACTTTTACAGAATTCAAATTCAGATATCTGATAATAAGCTAAACTGATTTAACAAGTACTGCGTTACAACATGTCCATCAAATTACCCAAGGAAACACAAAATTAAACATATCAGAAATTTTTATCAATAATTTATTTGCGATTTTACAACAATTAATCGATAAAAAGGTGAAATTTCAAAAAATGACATTTCTAAATCTAGGCAACATGGTAAACAGAAAACACCTGCAAGTTAAAAAACATAAATGAATTTAAATTTAAGTTTAAGTTTTATCTTCATGCAATGTAAATACTTAAAAACAGAAATAAAAAGGCCAGTTGAATCAAAACAAACCGAAACAACGCGAGGAATTGAATTATCATGTTCGACTTACAATGATAATATGAGTATTGTTGCCATTTGGAATACAGTGGTCGGTGTCTAAAGAGTGGTGGTTTTCTCAGGTGGTACCTTGGTAGTTGTTTCTGTGGTAGCGATGGTGGTACTGCTTTCACATGACCAGTTGTCCCACATCACAATATAACCGTCATAGCAGGAAGCTCCGTAACACCAGTTTTCAATTTGTCCTGATTTTGATTTAATATCTTCGCCATTTTTGTAATATTTCCCCAACCAGAGACACCCACCGTCAGGTGGCGCAGTTGATTGTGGTATAGTTACCGATGGTGTGGTTGCAAGCTGAGTGGTTGTTGGTTGTCCTGTCGAGCTTGGAGTGGCAGGTACAGTACAAAACCAGTTATCCCAGTTGATAATTACACCGTTACTGCAGTAAGCACCATAGCAATAAGAATCAGAAGAACCGGACAACGATGGAACGTCTTCTCCATTCATATACGTTTTACCGTCGTAAACACAAATACCGGGTGGATCAGTTGCTGGAGATAGCGACTTAAACAATGGCACGTTCTCGGTAGATTTCAGAAGAGGCACAATAAACCATAACGATATTATTCGATTTAAGTTTTTCATCATTGGTAATTTCTAATATAAAACGAACCAAATGAAATGACAAGAGTGAGTTTAATCAGTTACAGGCTTCATATATATGCATCGTATCTGACCCGTCATTTGCAATATGTCGACACCGTTAAGTAACTAATGAACGTATTAGCGATGTCTGTCAAAGGCAGCATCTGCTTGCCGCTTTTCCCGATTGCATAGTATTTTTATAATTAAATTTTTATTTCATAACCTGTAGGTAATTTGTAACACATCAATTATGTTATTAACACCAATTTCGCAATAAAACGATGAAGTTTGTCCAGTTTTTAAGTTTGTTTTGTCATTTTATTAATCTTTTTGTCCCTAACACAATACTTTTTTC
Organism: Atrina japonica; assembly: GCA_030159075.1. NCBI lineage: Eukaryota > Metazoa > Mollusca > Bivalvia > Pterioida > Pinnidae > Atrina > Atrina japonica. The sequence continues at coordinate 195,954 of BROG01000170.1, forward strand.
ACCAATAACATCGTTTCCATAGATGAATCATACGTTAGTACATGGGCATACTTATGCCAAAGCAACACTAGCTCCACTGATGGAGTCTTATTAATAGATATAACTTTAGTATTATATTCTAACATTAACTATAAAACGTCATATTAGTGATTGTATTATATATATATATATATATATATATATATATATATATATATATATTATATATATATATATATATATATACATATATATATATATATATAATTATACTTATTTTTTATTTTAAACGTATAACAAAGCTTAGAGGCAATTTGATTGGCTAACGTATGGGAAACTGGACTAATTTTTACTATGTACTACGCAGACTTATTTCATCTGCAATTTGGCGATCTATGACGTCACTTTGAATGGGAGCAATTGAATAAAACATGCGATGTAGATATGTAAATCATCTGATATTAATGAATATATATATATATATATATATATATATATATATATATATATATTATATATATATATATATATATATATATATATATATATATATATATATATAATGATAATTGGAAACGAGGATTTCTGCAAAATCAAACAGTGGATAAAAGTATCATGTCGGAGTACCCACTGCCGACCGTTCACACTTGCCGCGAGTCTGCAGTTGAATACAGATTAAAATATAGTGCACTGCACGTGATAATTTTGTTGGATCAATAACCATCATAAAAAAACGACGACTTCAAAAATACTGAATACGCTTCAAATACACGAATTCATTAATGAAATATCTAAATAGGCCTGCCTTCCAGCTGTGGTCACGGCTAATTAAAGGTAGTCATGCGTTATATTGCAGTTTTCTTACGTCGTCCATTCATTGTCCACTCATTGCCCAGTTTTTGACTAATTCATCATATGTCAAGCCAACGATATCCAACGCAGCACCGTGCGTCGTTCCAGAAAAATGATGTCATGTATTTCTAAATCAGCCAATTATAATTTAATCCGATGAACGAAAACACGACAATTCTATGTACTGAAAAGGTATAAATATCGACGCCAAGTAAGACAAAATCAAAACTCGAAGTAAGCGACCACTTAACACCCTCCATAATATCATACTGCAGAATACACGAAAAGGGTACAACGTTGATATAATGATGAAATTGATCGCAATTCTTCTCTGTATTACACTGGCAGTAATAGTCGAAGGTACATTTTAACAGTTTTATTTACTATTTTAGTAATATAAGGCATACAAAATGCTGACTGTGCTCAATTCAGTCTTAATTCCGTCTGTATTTTTTCAAAACTTGATTTTGCAAATCAGTGAATTACAGTTTTCGAATCTTTATAATTTTTTTAAGTATAACCTATATTCATCATTTCACTTAAATTGACAACAGCTATCACCTTGTAAAAAGCGTTTTCTGAAATATAACAAAATGTAGGTGTTTGATATGTGATTTTTAAGTTAGCAAGATTACATTTAGTTATAATGTAAAATGGGCTTCTTTTTTATCTGGATTTGTTGCATTTATTTTGCTTTAATGGATAATTTTTTTTATTTCATATTTTCTATTCTTTTATTCATTTGTAATTAATCATCATTTACAATTATTTTTGTTCTATTACTACCATCACCATTATTATTATTATTATTATTATTATTATTATTATTATTATTATTATTATTATTATTATTATTATTATTATTTTCATTATTATTATTATTTTTTTTTCTACAATAATTTGCTCTAAAACGACACATTAATAAGTTTGCAATAAGAAATTATAAGTATTTATAAATTACGACTCAATGAATATAAATACCTTGTTAATTACACGATCTTATTTCATTAATACGTCATCGGGATGGATAAATAACAACGCTTACTAGCAGCCGCCATAATTCTACAATATAGTAATATACAAAATCTGAAGTAGTTAAAAATGTATTAAATGTTCTACTTTTGTTTATTACAAAAATATCTATTTTGCTACTGACATGTAAAATCATGGAGCCAATTTTCTAATTTCAAAATATATTTATTTGTTTTTAAGGACAGAGTAATCATAATGGGAGACATGGCGGAGGTTTTTATCGCCGTTGTCCACCACGTGCTTGTTCCCTCGACTACATACCGGAACATTGCCGTAAACTGAGTTTCTTTTATCACAATGGATACCGGTGCAGAGCATGTGACATCAACATTTGTCGTGGAGCTGTTAGAGGATTGATCGGAGAAATTGCTAATAAATGGAACTATCATTAATTAAGATGAACTTAATAGCACCATAAGTGAATGCTTTGACTTTATGAACGACGGATAGTAACATTTTGTTATAATAGGACGCATAAGTGAAAAAATGAACACTGTTAAATCACTTTGAAATATATCCGGTTAACTATATTGTATTAGAGTTTAACATGTGTATGGTTATTATTACAGCTCATGAATTATTGAAAAATTCCATATAGATATGTTTACAAATTATATGTACTTATATGTATTTATTTTTAAATTATTATAGACATATTATTTATTTTCTTATGTATTTATATATTACGGTTTGACAAAATAAAAAAATAATAAAAGTGATAAATTATTTTATTGTTTTTATGATTGAAAAAGAATTTCTTAATTTCTTTAGAATTTACATACCAGTCACCTGATATTAAATATATAACTTCTTGTTTGATGACTGCTTATCTATGCATTAATGCATTTTATCAGCTGACTAGTCACGTGATAGGGATTTGAAATTACAGTACGTCAGCTTGAATGACTATGATTGACAACGAATATTCTACTTCTTTATTAAAGTGTATAATGTCTAGGATTCCATTACGATGATTCTGAACCGGCGACAACAACAATAAAACAAACCAGAGTAAGACCCTTTAAACAAAATAGTGATTATTCTCAAAAGAAGCAAAAAAACATGTCAAGTCTATTATTATGTTGTGAATTTTGAATTCGCCGTTTGGGTTTGAAATCAAAATTAACAATACGGCAATTAGCATGAAGTTATCCATTGTTAAATTTTCATTCAATTTAAAAAAAGAATATAATCTGTTGTGGATACAAATTTAACATTCAATTTTATGCAATAGTTTATCTAGTACACATCGGAAATGTATCTCCTGGGTTTTAAAAGTGTTTATGGTTTAAAGTATAAAATCACAATTATCAAAGTATCAATCTTCCGGATGTCTCCAGGATACAATATATCAAAGTGGTAATACTGGACAAACACGGACCTCTGGCAATCCAGATATAGGATCAGGTGCTATGGAGAAGTTAGCATCACTTGTTGATCTGTCACACCCGCCGCGAGAGCACAATACTTTTACTAGATTTATAGCTGACCATTGACCCATCAGACGGAAATGTCATGTTATTGAGGACATGACAATATCTGCACTTGAGTTGACCCAAACAACTTTTATATTACTAGTTTAGATTGCATTGATGTCCGACGTGACATCTAATTCCTGGTAACAAAATTATTCAAATTAAATCAAGCAGAGACTTTTGAGAGCCAGAGTTATGGACTGATTATTTTAGTTTTATCATATTATAAAGTCAAATATTTAGAATCCGGAAGTGTATATCAAGAGTAATTGATCAATTATTTTGAACTTGACCTTGAGTCGACAAAAACAACCTGTTTGTATCAAATATGTCGGTCCTGGGTGAAATAGGTTATTCATTGTATGATTGTTTACCATTGGCAAAAGTGTTAATTGTGTCTGTACATTTTTTTAAACTCATAAGAATTGTGTTTTAACCTGTGCATATATTGTTGTTACCCTCTTGCGCAGTGAATATATAATCCACACTGTTATTAAATTTCGTTCAATTTCGAGAGGGGGTACTATGAAGCAAACCTGGTCCCTAGTAGATTTCCTTTGGACGTTTCTCCATTCACCTGAAATACCCTTAGGAAACATTACTATTTTACAAACTCTCCCTTAGGAAATTGCTTTTAGGGTACACCCCAGAAGAGTCAACCCAGAGAAACTGTGCTATCATATACATCCCCTTAGGATTTTTTATCTGTGTCACACACCCTTGGAAAAAATTTGTATATAAATATTTATAAGTTATAATGCTCATGACGATCGTTTCTCTAAATTAGACTCCAACAGTTGAGATCCAGTCTATACAAGATGCATATTTTCTAAAGAGAAAGTGGTGTAATACAAGGCAAAATAATAAATCTAAATTATAACGAAATCCGTCTAAGAGACTTTAAAACTGGTACCGAAATACCAGATACTAGTTTTACGTATACCCTAGGGAACCCAAACGCTCAACCAGTAGTGGCAACAACCTAGTGCGTATAGATATTATAAACATAATACCAAAGTTATAATGCTTAAGACGGCCGTTTTCTGTCAATTAGACTCCATCAGTTGAGTTCCAATTTATACAAGATGCATATTTCCTAAAGAGAAAGTGGTGTCATACAAGGCCAAATAATAAATCTAAATTATAACGAAATCCGTCTAAGAGTAACCACTGTTAACAGCTTACGATCTTAGTTTTTATATAACATGCATTCTTCCTTTATCAGTTCTACAGATATTTCTGTCTGATCAAGCTTCAGCGTTCACAAGTTTTGCTTTGCAAAAATTTATCTATATAATAAAATTCAATGTCCTCCAAAGGGAGGTATAGTTATACGAAAAAACAGTAAAACACTCAATATTTACAAATTTTCGGCCCTTGGCCTTTATCAAGTGAAAGACGACAATATGTATATTAGTTACATAGTATTAAGTCTGCACAATACACATCTTCATGGCAAGGGGTCGAATTTTTTTTATGAATATTGAGTGCCTTGCTCAGAAAGAAAATTTACTATATAGAAAAAAACGTCTCTTTGGAAATGTACGGAAGAAACTATTTACCACAAATTATATCATGATTTTAGTATCAAATTTTGCAGACGCATTAACAAAGCGCAATAGACAATTTTGGAGTTGTCCGATTCCGTTCAGTTTCGTCACAATAGTTTGTACTTAGGCTACGTGATGTCATTAAGTTGGGCAAGGTCGATTCAGGTTATGTAATATTTTCATTTATTCATATTTTCATATTCGGTGATATTTTATTTAACTTCATCTGCGAGGAACTAATTCTAGTTAAATTATGCCTCTTGTAAATATAGAAAGTGTCATCACTTTCCTGGAATCAAATTTTCAAATCTAACATCTATTACTTGATTATATTAATATCCCTTGTCATAGAGGCGATAAACTGCTTATCCGGAATAAAGTTATGCCCTACTTTGCTCTATGAAACCGCACTCTATTGTGACGAATCGTGACGTAACAAGACAACTCGAAAATGGTCTATTCGATATTGATACAATATTATTGATGTTATAGAACAACTACATATACTTTGGAGTATTAATTTGCAACTCACATTTTATTGTTGCTTTAAGTCCTACAGGTAAATATAATACAGATGAAACAACAAAGATTTAACCCATGTAATAATCTTTAAATTATCTTATTTTAATTTCAACTAAATAAAATTTTACTTTTGTGTAAACCCGCAGTAATTAGTATCATAGAAATCTTGAAACAATATTTGATGCAAATTTCAAAGGCTTTTTAGAAATCTTAACACTATGTAGATAAGTTTTTACAAATATTATAGACCTTCTCATGTCTCAATGTATATACAACAATATTGGTATTAAACTCAAAATCTGTAACTGTTAATAAATGAGTAATTACCTGTTTTAAATTATTTTCCTCGACTTTGCAAAACATGATTAGTGAAAAAAAAATCTTAATAAAATCACATTATTGGCCATTATCAAGCAAGTAAAACTGAACAGGAAAATTGAAATAGAAAGTGTACAAACAAAATACCAATATACAATAGCAACATATTCGTAAAAAGTCTTTCATTCCGACTATTCCGTTTATACATTAATCAATTTTAAAATTATGTTACCTATAGTCAATATAAATGTTCCATTCACCTTTTCATTGATAGGTACTTTCCGGTATATAATATAAGAGTTTTTATCATTTCATATTTTCCTTGACTGTGTTCGTAGTCGGTCCGAAAACACGTGTTCGAATTTTGTGAAAACAAGTTTTTGTATCTTAATGTATTAAAGTCAGTTTCCAGTATTAGTTCAGATAGATTTCATAGTTCCATTGAATACTGAAAATTCCGTGTGAAAGCTCAATGTATAAACGTAATTATGGCGTCGCATCGGGTCTTGAGGAGTGTTCGTAAGTATTGGTTCGTATTTATTTAGTGGTTGCAGGAGGCTTAGTAGTTGGCTCCCTAGTAGTGGGTGGACTATCGGGTGGAGTAGTTGTCGGCATTTCAGAGGAAGTTGTACTTGTAGGAGGTCGAGTGGTCGGCATTCCAGTAGTTGGTGGACTCTCGGGTGGAGTTGTTGTGGGCATTTCAGGGGTAGTTGTAGTACTCCCACATGACCAGCTGTCCCAATACACAACATGACCAGCATTACAAATTGCTCCATAACACCAATTTTTATATTGCCCTCTTTCTGATTCAATCTGATTTCCATTTTCGTAAAATTGTCCATTCCAAATACATCCGCCATTTGACGGAATCGGTGGAGTTGTTGTTACAGGAGTAGTTGTAGTACTCCCACATGACCAATTGTCCCAATGCACAACATTACCATCATTACAAATTGCTCCATAACACCAATTGTCATTTTGCCCTCTTTCCGATTCAATCTGATCTCCATTTTCGTAAAATTGTCCATTCCAAATACATCCGCCATTTGACGGAATCGGTGGAGTTGTTGTCGGTAGTACTGTTGTTGTCATTGGCAAGGCATCAGTCGGATCCAGCAAACACACCACAAAAGTCACCCAAAACATGTTCCCAGAGTTAATCATCATTCTTCTTTTGTATCACTATAACCGTAGTCTGACAAAAAATGAATGCAGCTATCTAGATATTGAATATACATGCTTATTTAAGCCGTCATTTACAGATTCCAAATGTCGATTAGTGAATTATGACTTCATCTGGAGGCGGAAACTGCAACATCTGGCAGTATCTAAATAACAGAGTATCTAATTACTGTTTGCTGTGTTTATTTGATGAAATAATTATATAATATAGTTGCATACCATCGTGCGATTGATTTTGTTGTACATTGATTCCCTATGCCTGTGAATATCAAATATGTTTTAACATTAATTAAATAGTTCGTCGTCGTATTGTAAAGTTGGTATAGAGTACGTACTAGGTATAATGTTTCAACAAGACGGATTAGGGGAAGTAATTTATGTTATATTTTGGCCTTGTATGATATCGCTTTATTTCTAACTTGTTTTAATTTCATATTTTGTGAACACATATCTGACCATTTGTAGTCCTCCATGACACCTGATCCTACCTCTTTATTTCTCAGAGGTCCGTGTTTGTTTCTCTAATGTTCCCCGTATATGTATACTCTCTCCTAAAACTCCTGATAGGTAATTTGATTAATACTATCTGTCAACTCCATACTTACGTGCTTATCGATATCTATTTTATGAGTCATACTTTATTTTCCGAGAAGTTTGTCTGTGTTATGTAATCAAGAACAAAAGTTTAAAAACGCCAGTGACTCCACGACTCGGCGTTTTAAACGTGACATTGATATCGATTTTCATTTTTGTTTCTTATAGGTGCTCTTTATTCCCCTTAACAATCATTATACTTAAATCAAAACCCGATATTGAAAACTTTCAATCCTGAGAACACAAAATCATCAGAATTTGTCCTCATTATGTCTGCCATAATGAATCTTTATTGGATTTTCTCAAATTTATGTTGAACTTTGTTTGCTATTTAGTAAATTTCGATTTGTCACATATGCCAAGGGCGTTGTCAAGAAAAATTACAGGGTACAGTTACAGGTTACAGTAAAAAATATTCACATATCAGACACCAATAAATGTTATTTAATTACCTTAAAAACAAGGTTAATTCTTCAAAATTACAAGTTGTCAGTTTACTTGCGGAAGGCAAGTACTCTCTTCCAATGAAACGGTGTTCACTCCTCTAACATTAAAACTGGCAGCTACTAAATAACTGAGAAATTGTTAAGTATGGCATAAAACCTTATTTAAACAGAAACAAAATAACTCTTACAAATATATGTACATGGTCAAACAGCAACGACAAGAGTAACGATTAAATACTTTGTAACAGATTTCAACAAATAATCATTGAGTTTAAAAGTATCCAAGTGTTGGCACATGTTTGTGGACACATCCTGTACATCGATTCATTTACTTATTCAAGTGTATTTAGACCGATTGTTTCCCTTGCGGCTTTACAATGAAATATAGTATTTTACATGGTTGGTCAGAAACCAGTCTAATTAAAAATCAATTTGCATGACAAATATAATAAATTAAAATCAAAATCGATGCAATGAGGACAGAAATTAAATGTGCCAGGATATTAGTGCAACAGATAAATACACAAGTTCTATCAGAATTCGATACTGATGTTTGTAGGGAAGTATGAGTCATATACTAAAGTAATATTTGGCACTGTTAACATCATTTAAATTCAAATTTTTTTCTAAAGCTAAGATAGTCATTTTTACAGTGGTTACTCTTAAATGGATTTCGGTTATACTTTTAGAGATATTATTTGGCCTTGTATAATACCACTTTCTCTTTTGAAAATACACATGACTTTTAAATTGGAGCTCAACTGATGAAGTCTAATTGACAGAAACGGTATCGTCTTGAGCATTATAACTTTGGTAGTATGTTTACATTATCTATAGACAGTAGCTATTTAAAATGAAGACGAACTAATAGATCGGAACTTAAAGTCAATTAGAATACGACGCTTCTGGATATAATAACGGCATCACACATAAAGAAAAAATACGAATCTCAAACATGATGGGACCAGGTGTCGGGAAGGAGTCAACGTCTACTGTTAGCATGCCACATCCGTCGATAATGTTACATGGCACCTCTGGAGTTCGGTCAAACGTTCAGGTTCGGTTCAAATGTCATCAATGGGTTTTAAATGTGATTGGTGAAAAGGAATCACTGTATATGGTCATGCTCCAGAATATAACATTCCTGAGAGGGGGCTTCGTATTGTTTAACAAGATCTCTATATCGACCATAAAGCTTCAGACTTTTTTATAAAAATTCAGACCTTTTATGGTCCTGCTCTACAATATAACATTCCTGAGAGGGGCTTCGTATTGTTTAACAAGATCTCTATACCGACCATAAAGCTTCAGACTTTTTAATAAAAATTCAGACGTTTTTGTTAGTAGTGGTTACCTCCCTTAGGAAAGCATTATATGTGATCCATAAGGCTCAACAAATGTAAAAACAAAATCTACCAAGGTATTAATCGGCAGTAAGTATACAAGACAAAATACGTACAAGTTGTGTATTATTACATATTTATTCATTCTTGTAGCAAAATATATATTGTGTTAAAATTATATATTTAAACAACTAAAGATAATCTTACGTTATTCAAACCTTTTTTATAATGTACAAACAACAGTTACGAATAACATACAACCTTGTTAATAACGTACTGATCAGACACATAGATATGCAGTAGTGTTTTTATAATTGCGTTTATGGTGTCATTTGCTGTTATGATCATTTTTTTTTTCATGTAAGTCTATTTCGATGATTGAAATGGCGGATTGTCCCATTTGGAGCCAATTAGCAATAATATAAAGGTAAAATAAAACAGACTAAACACGATTGGTTATCAGCTAAATGAAAATGTCAACACCAAATACATTTGAAGTAAAGCCTTTGACGTTCACCATTTTCGACGTCACAATATTCTTGTACATACAGCCCCTGTAGTATACATATTCATTCAATGGTAAACGTACCTAAATACTATGGTATACATTTTTCGGACACGGGGTGACAATTGAAAATCTACTTCCGGTTTCTTCGTGGTAATGTCTAAATGCCAGTAATATAAGTTTGCATAGTGTGTAGTATTCCATCATTTTAACCATTAAACAAAGCAGTTTTCGTCAGGAGCGAAATATCATTAATGAGTATCTGCCTCGGTTTTACTGCAGCAATAAATCCTCTCTTTAACATTTCGTCTACGATAAAACACGATAAGTACCGAATGCACTATTTCGATAAAAAATCCATATGATTTAATGCAATCTGTCCTTTATGTGTTTTCCGATTTTTTTAAGTTTTACTAATTTTGGTACTTCCTTATTTATAACTTTCTTAACAACACCTTTAACGATTTTTTTAATAACTTCACGACAAATATTGATGTCACATCCCCGACAACTTCTCCCTTGATAAAAGAAGTAGGTCTTCTTCCTGCAATGTTTGGAAACAATCGTTTGTTTGCATTTTTGAGGTGGACACCCTCCAATGCCTAAGGGTTCACCATGTATTCCAGGAAAGTGCGTTTGCTCTGGAACTAAATGAAAAAAGTTATCATAAGTTAACCTGATATAAAACGATCAAAGTAAACAGTTAATGGTGGCGCTCACTCAATCAAACACTGACAAATATATATATAAGTCTAACATAGTCTTTGTATATATATATATATATATAATATTGCGAGAAAGATGGGTGGTCTCTTCCAGGGTACTCACAGGGGCTCACAATATAAAAGTAAGTTGCAGTAGGTAAACAGAGAGAAGAAAAAATATATTTTGTGTCATTATTTGATTTTACAAAGCAAGACATTGACAAAATGACATTGGCTAAAGTGTCCAGTATATTTTGCGCAAAAATCCTATTTCAGTACATTAAGGGGACATCAGCTATTTGTTTGTTTTACAGAAATTTTCATTTTTCTGCCTATAATAACAAAAATGCACAGACATGAAAATTTTTAGAATTCCTATATGTTTTGTGAAAATTACTTGAGAAATCCAGTTTGGCAATTATTCAATTGCAATCAATTAACTCCACCTTACTATTTGTATAAGCATACCACACTGAACCTGATATTTTTAAAAATTATATAGGAATATAAGATTTTTATGCCTGGACATAGCTCTTATTTGTTATGAGACATACATCAAAAACAAGTTGTAAAAGTATTTCTGGTATAAACACAGATAATGTCCCGTTTAGCAAGATCTACAAACAAATGTACAACGGTGAAAATTACAATATGACATAAATATATAACGTACCTTCAGCGAGGATAGCCACTAGAATTAAACATAGAATAAATGTTTCCTTCATGAAATACATTATATATTGTAATATAAAATACCGGTTCTATATATTTACTTTCCTTTAATTTAGCTTAGTCAACTGACCGGTCATTATTATTCGGCCGTCTTGCGGTATTTATGTATGTTTCATTAGCGCTAAAACGTATTTGGTGTGGCTATCTGATTGGTTGAAATGAAGTACGTAACATCAATACACAAAAATGTCATGCGCAGTGTGACAGATTACATCTACTGGACAGTGGTCAGACAGAACTTTGTATATATCTTAATATTGACATGTTTTACCGTTGACTGACGACAATATACTTACCTGTGTATTTTCTCGTGTCGCAAATAATGCTGAATGACGTCAACCATAATAAAATATAACAAGAATATAATGATGTGCAGAAAGCGGATGAGAGTTTCCAATTGTTCACCTGTATATCAATTATTTATCTAGTGGCATTTAATGATCTTAGAAATTCAAAGGAAATCGTTCCGACTGTGTATATACTGCATCAGTTCCCATTTATTTACTCCTCGTCAGCAATGCGGACAAATGTCTGAATAACATTAACCAGAAAGTGATTATATGGATCTTGGTATATATTTTGTTATTATACCCTTTTCCGTTTAGAACATCTAATTCAAAATTGGAGCTCAACTGATAAAGTCTAATTGACAGAAACGGTCGTCCGTATTATGTTTATAATATTCGCATGCTAACATGTGACGCTGACCCCTTCCAGAAACCTGATTATCCATTGGTACTTCATTTTTACTTTAGGCATGTCTAAATATCTGAGTAAGGATTTGTTTGTTATATGTTGTTTAAATAAATTTCAATTTCAATTGCAAAAAAAGACGTAAATAATACGAAATGAAAATTTACATATAGCGGCTTCTTTTACTGAAGAGGTGTGCATGTGTTTAGTAATCGGGCGCGTGTTATTGCCAGACACAACGGTAATTGTCGGTTGCAAGTTCTGTTGATTTACCCGATTATTTCCCATTTTGTAGTTTACTCGTGCACTCACATCGTGTGTGACCGGTCGACAGGGGAATATTACTCCTCCATAGCACCTGATCCTACCTTGGGATTTTCATAGGTCCGTGTGTGTCCAATTTTCACATGATTTGCATGTTTTCTTTTGAACCTTGATTTGATTTATACGTTGGCATCCATGATATCTATATCAATGGATGAAATATTACCTTGAATGGAAACAAAAATTCACCTTTAAAACGATAATCTTTATAAGACCTAGAAATACGTTGATAACAGGAAAGAAATGTTTATAAAATATTAAAATGATATTAAGTACTTAAACAAGTTAATCAAACTTCCCAGATTGCAATATTAATACCAATACTTCAACTAAACGAACTACAATTACAAAAAGAGAAGGTTTGGCAATCGATAAAAATCATCTTATATTGTTTAGTATACATATAAACAAAGCAATATTTCAAATGGTGGTAAAGGTTTTAATGTGTTATTTCCGATCGACAAAATTGCCCATTATTTCAGAATTGTAATACCGAAGCGCGATAATTATTGGAAATATTTTAATGTAATATTTACGTTGATGTTGAAAATAACTATAGCTCTTACATCTTTGCATTATTACCAACAAAACCAGATAATCTACCGTTTTATCATCGCTATCTGTAAGTGTTTGACGAGATAATTGAATGCCGTGCAGTTGATCACAGGAATTTGCCAAATTGTATGAATAAAAAATCATACAACATTGGCAACAGTTCAGTGTGCAGCTTGTACGCAGTGACACTGCACAAATTAAAGTTAATATATCATTCAAAGTGGACAATTCTAAACAAGTGAAACAAATATGCCAAAATATCTTGTAACTGATGGTACATATAGGCTAGAACTATCTTCATGTCAAGCCATGATGTAAAAGAAATTGATATCATGGCTTGACATGGAGATAATTCTAGCCTATATGTACCATTAGTTACAAAATATTTTAGCATGTTTGTTTTATATCACAGGCTAATATTCGTTGTGACGTCTATTTTTTCTTTCGCTTTTGTGACATTTGATATTTCCTTTTGTCGTATTCAAATGAACTTGAGTTTCGATTATACATTGTTACATCTTCATTTTTACTTTATATATAAACGTATTTGAATCATACATATTATATCAAGATACTTTCAGTTTTTATTTATAATGTTTTTAAATTTAGAAATATTTAATAAATTGTAAAGAAACAGATTACACGTGTCATCGGCAAAAGAAGAATCCTTACGATACAAAACGATAAAATGCATAAAAGTCACATTTTCCCTCAAAAGCAACGTAATGATCCTTTCCTCAGCAGCTGGCTAAAATGCAACATTTGTATCGTAAACGTTGTAATACTACAGTTTAACGTTGGGTTTTTCAAACTTTGACGTCAGACGCTCCGTCTTCTTTGTCTGATGTCACTAGATAAGGCATTGGAATATCATATTACACAGCCTAATGTTGTCCATTGGGACTAATTCATGTACCACGTAATAACCGATACCCTTTGTGTGGTATTCGTATCTCCAATGGTGATGGAACATTACTTTACGTAATCTGCCCACTGATATGACGTTACCGCCGGATATTGTGTGCTAGTGTCATTCCATCACTAACAGAAAAATAGTCCAGCACAAACGTTATCGGGTATCACGTGCTACATATTTCATGGTCCCGTTGAATCTTCTCAAACTCGTGATGATGTAACAAGATAAAAAGGAACTACAACTCCAAAATTAATATGATATATTTTTATTAATATCATACTATGATACATGGTAGGATTATTCATTTTACAATTCATCATTATAAATTAATGTACATTTATTTACATTCTGAATTAAACTTATTCAGATATAGGATTTCACAAGTGAAACATTCCGAACACCGGTATCAGTTTGCTATTAGAAACACATCAGATTTAGATTTTATTTGTGTCGTTAGCAGCCACTGTGGTGTTTGTCATGAACAGGAACTAATGCACGGATAATTGTCTCTTTTGGGGGGATGCTCTCTACCACTTATGTCGCCAGTTGTCTACGATTTCGTCAGCCAATCCACGAAAGGACCCACGGCATATATCGAGGTCACAACCTCGGCAACGGCGACCTTCGTGCCAGAAGATATTCGGTTTACGGCAATGTTCTGGGACAAACTTTTTGGAGCAAATACGTGGTGGACAAAATCCAGCGATTCCTCGGTTGTAGTAACTTCGACCTGATGGAATAAAAAATAAATAAATCATCATCATCATCATCATCATCGTAAAGCTAATATTTGAAAAATAAATGTACTCCTATTAATTGTCTATAAATAAGTCTTTTGCAATAAACAATTTACAATTTACATTGATATATCTGGGGTATACATTGCTGAGAAATACACTGAGTCTTTAAAAGAATTGATCGATATAACAAATATAGGTAATAACGTGCTTGAGGTTCATAGGATCCTAATTTAATAATCTGACTATACATGTATGCTTATATTCTATTTATGGTAACATCAGTCATGTTCATGATAAGAACTAATTCAATAAATAATTCTGTAGATACCTTTACCTCTATTAAATACCAAAAACGAAAAAAAAATCTTATATCATAAACAATTAACTACCCTATATCTGCTTTACAATAGGACAATATTTTCATGAAAGGGACGGCGGACATTTATATTGGAATTTTAATTGAAATTGCAATAATACCTTCAGAGACAAGCATCATAGCAAATAGGAAAAACACCACAGCGACTTTCATCATCTTTTTGTTCTTAATGCACACGTGAGCTACAGAGCACTGGCCTTGTATTATTTGCCATCTTTTCGTATTACCGCAATATTTATACATATTTAAGAAAATTTCCTCATGATGCCAATTTTACGGCAAATGCTTTCTGATTGGAAGGTCGATAAGTGTACGTCATTTCGATAAGATAAATACGTGAATAAACATAAATGACAGACAGGTCAACGTACTACGGACAACACGTGACACTTTAGATTGGTCTAGTAAGTGACGTGACCACAATACATTAATATTGTCTTAATGGTCAGGCTGTCACAAAGTATACAATCCGTAACTGGACAGTGTATTCTCGTCAGTGTATTATTTTCCGGCATAAATTCGACAGACGGATTCCATGAGCCAATAGAATATGTCTGAAATATTTAAATTTATAACTTTGAATAGGGTCACTGTCACTACTGATGGAACGTTTGAGTCACCGGCGACGGCATATACAAACCAGTATATTTTGATACCAATATATTTTTATATCGAAGTAATATATATTTCGAATGCATAGCATCGCGTTTAAATTCTAAACTCCTCCATTTACAGTGGTTCCCTTGTTCCTCTTAGAAGAATTATGGAATACATTTAGGTTTTGTTGTTGTTTTTCTTGCTTGTTTTTGTTTGTCTTTTTTATTTGTTTTTTTGTTTTGTTTTTTTTTTCCTTTTTTTTTGTGTTGTTTTTGTTGTTGGTTTTTTTCAATTTTTGGTTTTTTGTTTTTGTTTTTTTTTGGGTTTTTTTTTTTTGGTTTTTTTGTTGTTGTTGTTTATTTTTCTTTTCTTGCCTTCAGTTACGCCATATTCTGTTTCGGAACCCTTCATCTACCTAAAGTCAATCTCAAGATATCATATTTAGTATAGTTTGGTCCCTCTTTTATAAAATATAATATAATACAATAATATAAACTAAAACGTCAGTATTTTGTTTTTATATTTAATGATCTCCTTCCCAGAATGTTGATTTTACATTATTATTGTTCTAGGTTATTACATGAGGATTTTAATATAACCAAAACACTAATTTTCCTGCATTCGTTTAATTTAGTTAAGAAAATTACTTTTCATATTGTTTATTCTTGAATGGATTTAGCAGTAGATTAAGGTTTAATATCGACCCGTTTCTCTTTCGAGACTATACATCTTAACTGATGAATCTTATTAACAAAGCCGATCGTCTCTAGCATTTGCTATTGAATTTGTGGTGCTACATTATTCATATACAGAGACAAAGTTGTCGATTACTTAATGTCACCAGAATATCAGAAATCGCATTTAATTCAACATTTCGCAAATTTTACGGTCGATGTGATTACCTTGTGTGCAATTACAGTTTTTTTTTTTTCATTTTCACCAATTTCCGAGAAAGTTTGCCTTTTTCGAAATAACAGGAATTTCGAAAATTCTTGAATTGCTGAAATTATTCCTTTCGTAATGTAAACAATATAGAATTATATTCCTGAGAAACAAAAAATTTTCATCACTCACGATAACCATGAAAAATTGACATGAAATATATTCTGCACCACGATGGCAATAATTAGGAGCGTAAAACAAAAGAAAATAATTAATTAGTACCTGTCTGATAATTTTGATTAAGCAACTTGTTGATAGAATATTTGATTGAAAGCAAAAAAAAATCAAAACAAAAGACCCATCTCAATCACTAATAGTATTTTTGCATGAAAGCCAGTTTTGTAAATCACCTATGCATCTGGAAAACACGTACACAAAACAGACGTGTGTGTGTGTGTGTGTGTGTGTGTGTGTGTGTGTGTGTGTGTGTGTGTGTGTGTGTGTGTGTGTGTGTGTGTGTGTGTGTGTGTGTGTGTTTGTGTGTTTTATAGATAGATAGATAGATAGATAGATAGATAGGAAAACACAAAATCAAACATAAGAATTAATATATTGAAACAGCTCGTCACCTGTAATAAATATAGCGTAAAATTAATTAATACAATACACAAAAATAGATTAAACGTGTTCAAGTGACCACAAAGCGTCACCAATAGAATACAGAATGTTAAATCAAGTAACATTTAAGGTCGATGACAGGCTACTACGTCATAGGTGACGTCATATGGTTTCACATTTCATTCCACTACGTGGCGTATCTCATTGGACAAAAAGCATAGAGAAACATAATACAAGGAAACGGAGAGGGAAATCTTGGAGTATATAAATACTTGGCATCAGAACACATCACTATCACATATCCAGATATACAGAGCAGTAATAGACACAGTTCAACAACATGAAGATCGCTGTATTACTCGCATTAGCTGCTGTCCTTGTTGTATGCTATGGTGAGTACTTCTGATGAATTAGGATAATGACAAAGTTTATAATCTACAAGACGGTATATGTTTTTTTCTGCATTGAACATTAATGTTTATGAGCAAGGAAGAAGCAATATCAAATACTGACCAGTTTTGGCATGAATCCATTAAAAGACAGATATCGATACATTTCATTATATTTTTTCCTAAATTATTTAAGTTTTTGGATTAAAATTGAAATTATTGGTGTTTTATAATTTTAAGAATTGTTAAGTAATATTTGTTACAAACTTTAATTGTATGAAATCATTATTTCATCTGAACAAATTTGTTTTTCAGCTCAACATGACCACGAAATCGTTGAACATCCCGGTAAGCACATCGGCCACGGTCGCAAATGGTGTCCAAAGAAACGTTGTGTTCTTTCCAAACTAATTCCAAAGCACTGTCGCAGGAAAACGTTTTACTGGTACAAGGGAATCCGCTGCCGAGGATGTGATACCAACGTTTGTCGTCATGGTAAACATGGAGGTCTCAAAGGCGGTCTTAAAGGCAGTATCATAGGCGGTCATAAAGGCGGTATCATAGGTGGTCGCAAAGGAACTCATATTGACGTTAAGATAACCGGTCACATTAGCGGAAACAAAGGTGGTCTCATAGGCGGTCACAAAGGCGGTATCATAGGTGGCCACAAAGGCGGTATCATAGGTGGTCACAAAGGCGGTATCATAGGCGGTCACAAAGGCGGTGTCAGCATCATAGATGGTCATATTGACGTTCACAAAACGGGTCATATTGGTGGTCACAAAGGCGGCATCATAGGTGGTCACAAAGGCGGTATCATAGGTGGTCACAAAGGCGGTGTCAGTATCATAGGTGGTCATATTGACGGTCACAAAGGCGGCATCATAGGCGGCCACAAAGGCGGTATCATAGGCGGTCACAAAGGCGGTATCATAGGCGGTCACAAAGGCGGTGTCAGTGTCATAGGTGCTCATATTGACGGTCACGAAGGCGGTATAATAGGCGGACACAAAGGCGGTATCATAGGCGGTCACAAAGGCGGTGTCAGTATAATAGATGGTCATATTGACGTTCACAAAACGGGTCACGTCGGCGGCCTCAGAGGTGGCCACGATGGTCCTAACCGTGGATACTGAAATGTATAACTTTTCGGATGCAAAAAAAAAAACAATTATATAATAAATTAATTGCAATCGCGGTGATTGTAATTATTTTTCTTTTTTTATTTATCACAATCACCAAGAAGGCTTCTATTATCCAAATTATTAATATGTGTACATGAGTTTATCATTGTAAATCGAGTTATACATTTTATAACAGTATGGTTGTTTGACATATCATTTTATATCATTCATTTTCTACGTATAATTTATTCATATTCATTTGTTATATCGAAATAGAATAGCCACAGACATTAACAGATCCAGACACGTACAGATCCAGGTATTAATGTTTAATTGACGAGCTGCAAATATCTCAGATATTTTAAAACTTTTAAAATGTTAATCGGTACTAATTGTTTAATAATAACAGGTTGGGAAGTTGTGTTCACCATTTTTGCATGACAATACATCTACACCCGTTAAATATCGTTATTTTAACTGAAGTGTTGTGAGAGATGATTTATCGGCAGCGATGATGAGTATTACTAGATCTAGATTCTCCAAGATATAATATGATTTGTTGTTTTCTCATCTTGTTCTATCTCTTAGTCAGTTTTTACCATTTTTATGTGATATTTACACATTTGATTCGTGTTTTTATTTTTATATTTGATTTTTGAGTAGAGACTGATACAGAATTAATACGATTCAAACATTGAATTTTATTTATTTATTTTTTGCCTGTATGATATATTGATTGTTGACGACAGAGTTTGTTTTGTATACATTAGGAAGTGTCATTGTTTGAATTTGTGAATATCATTTTAAAAGTGCTAATGTGTGACATTTTGTATACCACTAAGTTCTACTGTGTGACTTTGTTTAAGTGAAATGTTTCAGTAATAAGAAAATACAAATCATTGTGACATGTTTCTTTCATATTATTTATTGAAAAATATTTGATATTGAAGATATATTTTTATAGAATTAAAACAATCAAAGCTTTATCTATGTTGCGTTTCTTTGACTACAGTTTGAAGATAATCATCTTTTCTGTGATAAGATATTTCTTTTGAAGAAATAATGAAGAAATTTCAATGGATATTCAAAATTCGAAGTTCATTTGAGTACGACATTATGGGTTATACATTACGTCATCATTGCGATTCACAAACTGGGTGGGAACAGGTGCCCTTAAGGGGTCAACGTCCCCTATTAACATGCTACACCCATTTCGAATATTCCACGGAAACTTTTCGAGTTTGGTGAAGAGGTTGAGCTCGGTGGGAAGAAATAAAATTATTATTTATTTCGTAATTTTGAAAAATGCGTCTCGAAATTAGACGCACGGGTTAAATAAAGTATATAAAACGCTTTATAACGTTCATGAATATCGATATTGTTTTACGTCAATGATGTAAATGTAAATATACACAGAAATACAAAATCTTTTATTCTTTTATATTTGTGAAAATAAGGTGGTATTCATATATAACTAGTAAGGTTGAGTTAATCAATTGCAATTGAAAAAGTGCAAAACCTGGGTATATCAGGAAATTTTCACAAAATATATAGGAATTTAAGAATTTCTATGCTTGTGTATATCAATCTAGATGTGGTAAAATGGAATTATTAGAAAATCACAGACAACTATTGCCCCTTTAAGTAATTAGCCAAAGCATGGGTATATCAGGAAATTTTCACAAAATATATAGGAATTTAAGAATTTCTATGCTTGTGTATATCAATCTAGATGTGGTAAAATGGAATTATTAGAAAATCACAGACAACTACTGCCCCTTTAAGTAATTAGCCAAAGCATGGGTCTACCCGAAAAACATCCCGCGACAGTCAGTTATAGAACAACATTACTTATATTTCTAATGCAAATCAGAAAAAAATATCAAAATTACATTCTATGTTCTATTGCATTTTGCAATACGTTTTGACCCTTTAAACCCTATAGGTCATAGTAGACTAGTCTAAACAATAGAAAAGATCATACCATCAATATACTTATGGTTGAGAGGGTTAAGGGTATGAATTTGAATCATTCCTGGTTATCGGATCTTAAAGTGATATAGCATGTGTCAGTTTAGAGGACCGAATTACTACACATACGAACATATGGACACCAATTGAACCACAAAGACAGGGCTTGGTTGAGCAATCAAGCGTCTTGTTTCTGACCTCAAGATATTGTCCACTCACAATCCATTTGTATATCTGTCAAAAGTTATAGAGGTGAAACAGATGTTTTCTATAAACACATGGTCTTTAATGATGATTTGTACAGCTTGCTAAAGTCTTATTGGGGCAATTATTTTGTTTGCCAAAAGTCATTTCGATTTTTTTTTCTGCTCTTTCGAATTGTATTTGATGTATAATAACAAATAAGAGCTATAAGCAAGCATAAACATATTATATTCCACTTTGTTTTGTGAAGATATGGCCAGGTCCAGTGTGGTGTTCATATACAAATAGTAAGATTAAGTTAATCAAACGAAATTCAAAAAGTGCAAAACCTGGGATTCTCAAGCAATTTTCACAAAATATATAGGAATTTAAGAATTTTATGCCTGAGTAAATTTCTTTTTATTATTGTATATTAATCTAAGTAGTAAAGAAGGAAAATCATTTTTACGGTTGGTATAATAGTCTTGTTTGCGATTACTCTGTTTCACTAAGTGAAATGTTGAGTTACCTTTTCGTTGGCGGTTGTTGAGACGTCTGTACCAATTGTGACGAGGATTCACTCCTCACGTATTTCATTGAACTTGACAACGGACTCACGTCTGGTGTGGCCGGTCGACAGGGGATGCTTACTCCTCCATGGCACCTGATCCCACCTCTTGGTGTCCAGAGGTCCGTGTTTGTTCATTTTTACCGGATTTGTATCTATGTCCTGGACATTCTGTTGATCAATTCTTTGGTATCTGAGATTTTTTATATTTTTTATGAAAAAAAACGCGATAATTTCCCTTTAATTATGATGATTTCAAATACCTTTTCATCGTCCCGAAGATAATCAGTATATACCTGGGAATGTTCGCAGCATAGAAAGATGAATGCAAAAAAGTTCAAGCTAATTAATTGACGCATGCACATGGACATGCTATCCAGGATACTGTTGTGTGATTTAGGGCGAATTTAAGAACGGGTAAATATTAATTATGTGGTAAAAGAGCAAAATAACCACGGGCAAAAATGTCCAGGTATACAGTGCATTGGTCGATAACATTCCCGTACTGAGCTGTTTCCGACAACATCAAACAGGGAAAATCGTGAGGAATCTTCGTAAAGAATATTTTCTTTTGTTTTTGTTTGGTCGGATCACTTTTATGTGACATCCAAAATATCACAGAGTAAAATGAGATATCAATAAATCTCTGGACATTCGGTGTTTACATGATAATTTAAATTTTGATAATATTATATTATTTTACATTTTATATGTCAATCTATTCTTTGTTAAAAAAAAAAGTTTTGTAAATCATTTCAACAGTATGATTATTTAATAAAAAAAACATTTCTTTTACTCAAAGCTAATTTTGCTTAATAGGTCTCTTGTACTACTATATCAAAAGAATTCTTCTTCAACATAATATGTCATAAGATTAACTTCATTGTGGCATAAATCTTAATTGATGCCATAGATCTTACTTGAGCGATATTTACGTTTCTTCATTACAAGTAAACAGACCGGTTGCGTTGTATATTCAATGCTTGACAAACAAGCTGTTCAGCTGTTACGTCGCATGAAAACCTCCCCGGAAAAGTAAATTACATAGAATTAATTTTGTATCCAGCTGACTACAGATTCACAGAAAATGGTAATATATATAAATATAAGGATTGTTGTTCATTTTATAAAAAAACACGGAACATCTGCATTTCGCGCTGCATATTTTTTTTTCATGAGCCATTGCATATGTATTTCCATGTTTTTCAAAAACTGAAAAACAATCCTTAATTGAAGCTTAACTGATGAAGTCTAATAGTTCAGCTTTTACACCATACCAATCCCACTAAGAGTCAATTATATAGAATGAATATATGTATATATATGCAGCTGACTACAGATTCACAGAAAACGGTAATACATATAGATATAAAGTTTGTTTTTATTTAAAAAAATCATGTGTAGCACATCATAAAAATGAAAAGCAATCCTTAAATGTCAAACTTTTGTTTACCAGTTGGAGTAAGACTTTCGTACGTTATCAGGAAATTTTATCATAATTTGTGTTTGGAAATAAGACTACAGAACAGTCTATTACCAAGTATACTAGTATATAGTTGAACCTGGAGCACCAGAGATCATTACAAGATATAATCGACTACCACAGAGTCAACATATTAAAAACAATTATTATTTTATCTCCGGTTATAGTAACACCCAAACAAGGGACGCTGACTCACTCCTTCCGGACACCTGGTCCCATCCTGCGTGAGATTCGCAAACCGTTGTTATATCCAACTTGTTATATTTTTCAAACAAACTTGGAGTTTTGAATATCAATTAGATATTTTTCACTTTTATTTAAAAAATAACTTATCACAGAGAATATATTAATTTGACGGAATTCTGCGAAAAGCTATCTGTCAGCTGTAGTCATAAAAACAAATCAAATTTAAAGATTTGATCATTTTTTATTTTATAAAAAAATTTATCTTCGATATCAAATATTTTTCAATTAATAATATCACAATGATCAGTATTTTCATACTACTGAAACAATTCACTGAAACCAATTTACACAATATCACTTAGTGATGTATACAAAGTAAAATAAATAGCACTTACTGATGTACACAGTTACACAATAACACTTACTGATGTACACAACTCACAAATTAGCACTTAATTATGTGTACAAAGTCGCACAATAGCACATAGTGATATACACAATAGAAATTCGGTCTTCAATATGCAATATTTTATAAATGCCAAAAAAATAATCAAAATGTTTGAATCGTATTTTTGTGTATCAGTCTCTATACAAACATCAAATATAAAAATAAAAACATAAAACATTTTAAAAAATGTTAAAATCCACGCAAGGTATAAAATGTGAGTTAACAACAAAGCATATTAAATCTTGCAGAATTCAAATCTAAAAATACTCGTCAGACACCAGAGATATATAGTCTCTCAGAGCACGTCAGCGAAAATAACGAAATTAACGGATATAGATATATTTTCATGCAATAATGGTGTAAACAACTATCAACCTGTTATTTCATAATAGGTAGAACCGATTAACACGATTTTAAAATTTTAAAACATCTGAGATATTCGTAGCCTGGATTTGTACGTGTGCAAATGTCTTTAGCTACTGTATCTTGAAACAACAACGGAATGAATATTATGTAGAAAATGATTGATATAAAATTATATGTCATACACATAAACACTGGTAAAGTATAACTCGAATGACAATGATAAACCGAATCGGTTTCATACATGTATATACATATAATAATTATTTTGACAATGGAATCTTTCTTGGTGAATGTGATAAAAATGAAATACTAGGAAAGAATGAAGGTAATCGACATTCAATCTTATTCATTACATTGTATGTTTTGCGTGAGAAAAGATTAATATTTCAGTAGGAGGATCATTGGTGACCGCCTTTGTGACCTACCACGATACCGCCTTTGTGACCACCTATATGACCGTCTATGATACCGCCTTTGGGACCACCTATATGGCCTCCTTTGTGACCACCTTTGTGACCAACCTTGAGAGCGCCTTTATGACCGCTAATCCATGGAATTGATTAAATGATTGCATGATAAATTGATTTACATGAAAATGTTTTACATTTCAATAGGGGGATCCACGGTGAGAGCCATCGTGACCGCCTTTGTGCCCGCCAACGTGACCGCCTATTATGCCGCCTTTGTGACCGTCAATGTGACCGACTATGATACCGCCTTTGTGAGCACCTATATGACCGACTTTGATACCTTTATGACCGCCTTTATGAATGCCTATGACACCGCCTTTGTGACCGCCAATGACACTGCCTTTGTGACCACCTATATGACTGCCTTTGTGAGACCGCCTTTCTTGCCACTTATATGTCCGTTAATGTGAATGTCAATGTGAGTACCTTTGTGACCGCCAATGATACCGCCTTTGTGACCGCCTATGATACCTTTGTGACCGCCTTTGTGACCTTTATGTTTACGATTATGCAGACCACAAACGTTGGTATCACACCCTCGACAGCGTCTTCCTTTGAATACGTAAAACGTTTTCCTGCGACAGTGCTTTGGAATTACTTTGGAAAGAATACAATGTTTTTTTGGACATCGTTTGAGACCATGGCCGATGTGCTTACCGGGATGTTCAACGATTTCGTGATCATATTGAGCTGAAAAACAAATTTGTTCAAATGAAATAATGATTGCATAGAATTAAAGTTTGTAACAGGGATTAATAACCAACTTTTATAATTATTAAATAGCAATGCTTTAAGTTATAAGTTCACAATTTTACTTTCTTAAGTAAATACTATAGAAATAAAAATGTAACAATATATATCTAGATAAAAAAGTTATATTTGTTTAGTGGATAAAATTCACCCCAATATTGGTCAGCATTTAACAATGATTCTCCATTGCTCATAAACACCAATGTGCAATTATTAATTTGTATTTTGACATGTATACTGATTTCAAGATCAATGCACAAAGGACATATGCAGTCTAGTAGATTATAAACTTTGTCATTATCCTAATTCATTAGAAGTACTCACCATAGCATACAACAAGTACAGCAGCTAATGCAAGTATTACAGCGATCTTCATGTTGTTGAACTGTGTCTATTACTGCTCTGTAAATCTGGATATGTGATAGTGATGTACTCTGATGCCAAGTATTTATATACTCCAAGATATCCCTCTCCATTTCCTTGTATTGGCTTTCTACGCTTCTGTCAAACGGGAAACGACACACTATTCAAAGTGTTCTGCTACACATAAAAATAAAATGTGAAGTCATATGACGTCAGAGGTGACGTAGCAGACGGTCATCGACCTAATTATCATTCTGTATATCATTGGTGACACTTTAATGTGGTCACTCGAATATGCCTTACATATTATGGCTATTGTATTAATTATAAGTAGGCTATATTTGTTTCATTTGACGAAATACAATTGTTCCGTGTGCGGTTTTTTTTTCTTACCGACGCCTATCATTCTATCTAACTATCTCTCTAGTTGTCAGTCTGTCTGTTTGTCTGTCTCTTTACACAAACATAGTAAAAAACTAAGCATGACGGCGATTATATCGGTGGAGATATAATTCTTATAGGTGATAGGTATTGACGTTGAAGTATTATTTCATAACAAAGTAAAGTAAATAAAGAAGTACCATTGCATATTCGAAAGTGCATTAGAATACGACAAATTTGATATAATAACAGACTCAACAAGAAGAATACATGCGGTTCCCAAACTAGATGGGACCAAATATCCGAAAAGAGTCTGTGTCTGTTAGCATGTTGTACCCGTCAGTGTTAGTGTCTGTTAGCATGTTGTACCCGTTATTCTTAGTGTCTGTTAGCATGTTGTACCCGTCAGTGTCAGCGTCTGTTAGCATGTTGTACCCGTCAGTGTTTGTGTCAGACGTTTGGCTCTCAGAATAAAACATTCATGAGAAAAGCATGTCCTGTCATAATGTAGAAATTGTGAAATGAAAACGCCATCATAGACAGGAGAAGATAGGGCATTACTGTAAACGTATATTTTTCCGCGTGTTGATAATTACGCGATTTTCTTCTTCAAACTATACGCGTGGTGTTTATTTACATTGATGTCAGAAACTTAAAATGAAAACGCCATAGACAGGAGTCCTGTAATATAAACGATAATTAATTAGGATTTTCTTTTTATAGAGTGGTTATTTACGTGTTGTAACAATTTACGCAGTCCTGGGTTAATTAATGTTAACAGTAATTAACACGGAAAACTCTTCCTCGCGTATTTAGTGTAATTGTAGTGTTATTTAACTTTCCAGCTATACGTTTCATTGGTCGGTAACATTTCCGTATGGAAAGTGTTTCCAACAACATTAAACAGAGGAACACCAAGGGAAATCGTTGTAATAAAATATACACGTATTTTTCTAGTTTGGTCGGATAATTTTCAATGAGACATTTGAAAGTGTAAACATGAGATTGATTAAAATAACAAAGTAACAATGACAAATTATTTTGATTTATTGCTGTTTTGCATCAACAACTTTAAGGTAAATACCTTACATTTTGACCTGCGCTATGGACTGATGTCAATGCGTAACAGGATCTTTGCAGTGTCACGCCTGTCGTGGAATATAACCTGGGTACTAGATCGCAACCTAAAGACAAGTGACATTCTATTTTGGTGAACCATTGTGGTAAAAAGTCATAGTTACAAGGTATCAATCGTCCGGAGATACAGAAAACGTTACAGATACAAATTATGTTGATACTGTCGAAATCGGGACTTCTGTAAGGAGATTTAGTCTTATGTATATCTTTAAATGTCTAAATGTAAATTGTGCTATCTGTCTGTTACTGGTGACTGATTCTTATGAAAATTTGTTTGTGGTATGACAGTGTCGATAACATTATACCATTTTTATGCATATGTTATTATTTGAATAAAGCTACGTTAATCATCGAAATCAATGTTTGTTTGTTTGTTTATTGTTGTTTAACGTCCCACTCGAAATCAATGTAATTTCTACGAGTTTATTGTATATAAGTTTATGTTCTTATATTATGTAACCAGTCCCGATAAGCTGGCCGAAATAGTAAAATTAATTAGATTAAAAACAAAGTACAAAGTATTGGTGGTCAGAAATATCATATACATGAACATATTTTTGTTTGGCCTTTTGTAAAACTATAACTTTAGTATTATTCATAATATTTTAACCACTGGGTCGTTACCATTGCTGCTGGACTGTCTGAGACCCCGATCTTATAAAAAACTGACAGCATTCCTATGGGAACCGATTGTGCCCCTTTATTGGCTGACCAGTTCCTTTATTAATACGAAGCAGACTTTATTCAGAAACTACTGATTCAAAAGAAGAAAAAGCTAGCGGTCTCCATTAATCTGACATGTAGATATATCGACGACGTTTTGTCAATTATTAATGACAATTGCCATACATATACCAATATATGCGATATATCCCAGCAAATTAAAAATTAAAGACACAACATAATCAAACACACACGCTTAATACTTGTACATTTTACGGGATACAGACACAGACGGGAAATAAACAACTAAGCTTTACGACAAATGCGACGATTTCCCATCGTAAATTTTCCACATTTGAGTTGTGATATGGAGAATATATTTCACAAATGATCCGATATGTCGGAGGGCGTGCTCTACAGAGGAACGTTTCATATACAGAGGTAAACTACTCACTAACAAATGATCGACACAGGGATATCGAAGACCGCGTTTGATGTCAACGTTCCGCAAATTTTACAGTTGGTATAACAGTCTTGTTTGCAATTACTACATTTCACTAGGTGAAAGGTAGAGTTGCTTCTTCGATGGCGATTTTCGAGACGTCTGTACCAATTGTGACGAGGATTCATTCCCCACGTATTTCATTTGTTTTTCACTGTAGACTCACGGCGGATGTGACCGGTAAACAGGGAATGCTTACTCCTCCATGGCACCTGGTCCCAACTCTTGAATTCCAAAGGTTCGTGTTTGTCCATTTTTTATCTGATTTGTTTCTATATACTAGACATCTTAGATATTTATACTTCGGTATCTGAGATTTTCTATATTCGAGCTCAACCGATGAAGTCTTATTGACAGAAACGATCATCAATTTTCAAAAATTTTCAATTTTGATATAGTTAATATCATATATAGAAATATATGAACCCTGTAACATTAGAACCAAGCTTTATTTGCAATGATTTTGATTGCCCACCCAAATTGTTTACGACATTTATAACCCGGTCATTTTGAAACATTCGTTTATTTGAAAAAAAATCCATACCCATTCAAGTTATATATAAAATATATATATATATATAATCTGTTATAACCTGACCTTTGTTGAATCCGATATTCTGTCAATACCGTTGAAATTGGACACAGCATGTCTTTTCTTATTCTTTACTATGTTAATTTGTTTAAATACGAATAGGGTAGTGTCGAGTTTGAGCCGAAATTACCGTTATAATAATGCATTTAGTCGCGCAAGTCACGTTATTTCCGGTTTCAGCTATATACAGATAGCGCAGTTGGTAACAGTGTCCTGCTAATGTTGGAAAGGTCCTGGGTTCGATTGCTGGTGTGGATCGTAAGTGGACAATATCTTGAGGTCGGTAAACAAGATACTTGATTACTCAACAAAGGACTGTCTTTGTAGCTAAATTGGCATCCATATGTTCCTCCGTGTAATAATGTTATCATCTAAACCGGCATATAGCATATAATGTTAAGATAACATAATTATTAATGACGTTACATTCTTTGCAAAAAGCACGAGAACGTGTAATGTATTTTTGGCTAGTTTTTGGCGATTTCCTTTAGGAATATAAACACCATTATCCACCAACGCAGACAACTATAAAGCTTATACCATTTTATCCACTTGTGCGTGTAATTTGGGGACACAATTTTAAACACAGGTCTGAATTTTTGTTTTTGAAACTTTAGTGTGATTAAAAACTATTTTATTTTCATGATATTTTAGATTTTGATAATATTATAATATTTTACATTTTTTCCTTTGCTCATTTTCAATACAATTAGAGACTCCAAATCATGACATCTAATTTGTACTCTCATTTCTCAGAGCTAAGTGCATTTTTACGTTTCTCTATTCTTTGTTAAAACAATGTTTCAACAATATGATTATTTAGAAAATAGAATATCTTTTTTACTCAGAGGTAATGCTACTTAATTGATCTATTTACTCCTATATTCAAAGAACTCTTCTTCACTATAATATGTCCTAAGACTAACTACATTGTGGCATAAATCGTAGTTAATACCATAGACCTTACCTGAACAATCTTTCTTACACAATATTTACTTATATATGTAAAACTTTTGTTTGTTAGTTGGAGCCAGACTTTCATGCTGAAAAGATCCATCTCATGTAGAAATTGCATTGTTTGAAGCAAGAATATATTGTTAAATCTTACGACTGCGTTTATTATAATTTGTGTTTGGGGATAATACTACAGAACAGTCTATTACCAAGTGTATGTAATTGAGCCTATAGGACCAGATAACGGATCATTGTCACATATAATGGACTACCACAGATTCAACATATAAAAAACAATTATTATTTTATATTTATCAACGAAAAACCCCCGGTGAGTGTATCATGCTTACAGAGAAAGCTGACGATTTTTGGATACCTAGTCCCATCCCGCTTGGGATTCGCCATTTTTCGTCGTGTTGAGACCATTTTTATATTCGACTTGTATTTTTCTAATAGGCTTTGAGTTTCAAATATCCATTTTCACTTTTATTTAAAAGAAACATATAAAATATCTAATCATCATATTTTAGGAAAAGGTATCTGTAAGGTGAAGTCATGGAAACAAAACAAAATTAGTATTTGGTCGTTTTTTATTTTATAAAAAATATATCCTCAATATCAAATATTTTTCAATAAATAATATGAAAAAAACATCACAATATTCAGTACTTTCTTATTACTGAAATACTTCACTCAAACAAAGTCACACGATAGCACTTAGTGATGTACACAAAGTCACACGATAGCACTTAGTGATGTACACAAAGTCACACGATAGCACTTAGTGATATACACAGTCACACGATAGCACTTAGTGATGTACAAAAGCACACGATAACAATTAGTGATGTACAGTCACACGATAGCACTTAGTGATGTACAAAAGCACACGATAACAATTAGTGATGTACAGTCACACGATAGCACTTAGTGATGTACACAAAGTCACACATTAGCATTTAGTGATGTAGACAAAGTCACACTCCGTCTTCAACATACAGAATATCACATATGCCAAAAAAATATAAAAAATGAAATTCAATATACTGTATCAATTTCTATACAAATATCATATATAAAAATAAAAACAAAAATCAAATGTGAAAATGGTGCAAACTGAACGAGAGACAGAACAAGGTAAGAAAACAACAAAGCATATTATCTCTTGGTCGATTCAAAATCTAGAAATACTCGCCAGCACGTCGATGAAAACAGCAATAATTAATAGGTATAGATATATTTTCATGCAAAAAAATGAAAACAACTATCAACCTGTTATTGCTAAACAAGTACAACCGTTTAACACGATCTTCAAAACTGTAAAATATCTCAGATATTGGTAGCTTGTCAATGACACAGGGATACCTGACTTTGTACGTGTGCAAATGTCTTTATTTACTATATCTCAAAATAACAACCAAATGAAAATTACGTAGCAAATGATTAATCTAAAATTATATGTCAGACACATAAAAACTGGTAAAGTATAACTCGAACGACAATGATAAACCCAATCGGTTTCATACATGTATAAACATATACATAATATTATATGAATTATTTTGACAATGGAATCTTTCTTGGTGAATGTGATAAATGAAACAACTCGAAAGAATTAAGATAATCGAGAATCAATCTTATTGATTAAATCATATGAATCGGTTTCATATATATAAGTGGAAAGAGTTAAGATAACCGAGAATCAATCTTACTGATTAATTTAAAAGTTTTTCATTCCAGTACGATTATCCATGGTGACCGCCTTTGTGCCCGACTACGATACCGCCTTTGTGACCACCTATATGACCGACTATGATGCCGCCTTTGTGACCACCTTTATGACCACCCTTTAGACCGTCTTTATGACCACCCTTGAGACCGCCTTTATGACCACGTTTGAGACCGCCTTTCTTGCCGCTAATATGACCTTTAATGTGAATGTCAATATGTGTTCCTTTGTGACCGCCTATGATACCGCCTTTGTGACCGCCTATGATACCGCCTTTGTGACCGCCTTTGATACCGCCTTTGTGACCGCCTTTGTGACCGCCTTTGTGACCTTTATGTTTACCATGATGCAAACCACAAACGTTGGTATCACACCCTCGACAGCGTCTTCCTTTGAATACGTAAAACGTTTTCCTGCGACAGTGCTTTGGAATTACTTTGGAAAGAATACAATGTTTTTTTGGACACCGTTTGCGGCCGTGGCCTATGTGCTTACCGGGATGTTCAACGATTTCATGGTCATATTGAGCTGAAAAACAAATTTGTTCCAATGAAATAATGATTGCATAGAATTAAAGTTTGTAACAAGGATTAATAACCAACTTTTATAATTGTTAAATAGCAATGATTTAAGTTATATGTTCAACAATTTTACTTTCAGCATTTAACAAAGCTGCTCCATTGGTCATAAACACCAATGTACAATTATTAATTTGTATTTTGACATGTATACTGATTTCAAGATCAGCGCACAACGGACATATACAGTCTAGTAGATTATAAACTTTGTCATTATCCTAATTCATTCGAAGTACTCACCATAGCATACAACAAGTACAGCAGCTAATGCAAGTATTACAGCGATCTTCATATTGTTGAACTGTGTCTATTACTGCTCTGTAAATCTGGATATGTGATAGTGATGTGTTCTGATGCCAAGTATTTATATACTTCAAGATTTCCCTATCCATTTCCTGGTATTGACTTTCTACGCTTCTGTCAAACGGGAAACGATACACTATTCATAGTGTTCTGCTACACATAATAATGAAATGTGAAGTCATGTGACGTCATTGTGACGTAGCAGACGGTCATCGACCTAATTACTATTCTGTATATCATTGGTGACACTTTAATGTGGTCACTCGAATACGCTTTACATATTTTGGCTATTGCATTAATTATAAGTAGGCTATATTTGTTTCATTTGACGAAATATAAGAATTGTTCCGTGTGCGTTTTTTTCTTACCGACGTCTAT
Source organism: Atrina japonica (assembly GCA_030159075.1). Taxonomy (NCBI): domain Eukaryota; kingdom Metazoa; phylum Mollusca; class Bivalvia; order Pterioida; family Pinnidae; genus Atrina; species Atrina japonica. The sequence continues at coordinate 228,407 of BROG01000170.1, forward strand.
CTTTCTATCTAATTATATCTCTAGACGTCAGTCAGTCTGATTGTTTGTCTGTCTGTCAGTATGAAAACTAAGCATGACGGCGATTATATCGGTGGAGATATAATTATTATAGGTGATAGGTATTGACGTTGAAGAATTATTCCAAAAGAAAGTAAAGTAAATAAAGAAGTTAAATTGTATATTCGAAAGTCCATTAGAATACGACAAATTTGATATAATAACAGTCTCAACATGAAGAACAATTGTGGTTCCCAAACGGGATAGGACCAAATATCCGAAAAGAGTTAGTGTCTGTTATCATGTTGTACCCGTCAGTGTCTGTGTCTGTTATCATGTTGTACCCGTCAGTGTCTGTGTCTGTTATCATGTTGTACCCGTCAGTGTCAGTGTCTGTTAGCATGATGTACCCGTCAGTGTCTGTGTCTGTTATCATGTTGTACCCGTCAGTGTCAGTGTCTGTTATCATGATGTACCCGTCAGTGTCAGTGTCTGTTATCATGATGTACCCGTCAGTGTCAGTGTCTGTTATCATGTTGTACCCGTCAGTGTCAGTGTCTGTTATCATGTTGTACCCGTCAGTGTCAGTGTCTGTTAGCATGATGTACCCGTCAGCGTCTGCCAGCATGATGTACCCGTCATTGTCTGTTAGCATGCTGTACCCGTCAGTATCAGTGTCTGTTAACATGTTGTACCCGTCAGTATCAGTGTCTGTTAACATGTTGTACCCATCACTGTCAGCGTCTGTTAGCATGTTGTACCCGTCAGTGTCAGTGTCTGTAAGCATGTTGTACCCGTCACAAATGTTTCATATATACCTCTCGAGTTTCTAGAATACTATCTAACATTCTTGACATAGAGACTTCATATTGATGAAAAGGTGAAGCTCAGGGAAAAGGTCATCAGTTAGCGTTAGATCCTGGACATTCCATTGATTTATACTTTGGTATCTGAGATTTTTTATATTGGGAGAAGGGACTCATTGTATATGGTTGCGTTTCAGAATGCTATCTAAAATTCTTGAGATGGGGACTTCATATTGTTTAACACAATCCCCATATCGACCACAAGAACAATATCAAGGGTTCAACAGGATATCTATGTGCGAAACTCATTTAAAAAATACGAATATTGAGTCTGGATCACCGTTATAATCCTGCAGTTAGTCCAACAAGTCATTTGAAATGTGAAAAATTTTCCTTAGCGTTTTTTACAGTTATTTACAGATAACCCCGATAACACAGGTGGTAACAGCGTCCTGCTAATGTTCGGATGGTCCTGGGTTCGATTCCCTAGTGTATACACACATTTAAACCCGCCTACTAAATTTGGCGTTCAACTAAATAACCCACTCTGGTATGTTTTAAGACTCTCTATGCGTTTAAACATAAGCAAAGTTCGTGTACGCTGCATAAGTTGCGAATGTAAATATGAAGACCGGAAATACACATGGGAAACACATGTATACCTGTGCGTTTGTGTGATGGAATGTGTCTGTGTGTCGTTGTCCTAGTTAAACATAGTTGTGTACCACAATTGATTTCACCGTAACCCTTTAATTAACCTCTATAACCCGTAAAAATTCATTTGCAATGGATTCAATGCATTGTTTGAATGTAAGTTGTGTTGCTAAATAGCTGGTTAGGTTTTATTGATTTGAACACCTAAAGTTTCCTTTCAAACTTCTTACAAGTATCAAATATTAACAGAAACTTAAAAACAGACTCACGTTTACTATATGAATCTCCTTTGTATACAAAATGGACAGATATAAATATTTAGCGTTAGGTCATGAGCCATATTTTGTGACGAAACACTGGTTCCTATAACAAGTACACTGAGGACAATATCACCGAGATGTTAACTGACAGCATCCTCTTGGTTTTCGTGGGAGAGGTTTTCCCCCAGATAGTCGGGATTTCAGTGGGTGAAAATTGTGTCCCTCTGCTGGCTGAAATCTTTTTATTCATATGAAGCGGAATTTATGTAGTCTCTGCTCGTCACACGAAAGAAACAGTTACCATCTGGGTTCAATTTTACTAACAGTTGCATCGTCTATAAATAATTCAGAATTTTAGAATTATCTCGGTCAGATATTTGCTGTTAAGCTTGAGATCTATGAGACGACAGAATGCAGCACATCTCTTTGATATCTAGATTTACTCCTATCGATAAAGAAAGGACGGTTAACTTCGCACATCGCTTTATGACAAACGTAATGATTTCAATTTCAATATCACGAACTTTCCGTTCTGTGAGCCAGACTCGCCAATAACCTACTCAAACAGTGATGTGCTGTTGAACGCTTCCAATTGTCACTCAGAAAGTTTTCTGGTCGATACGAGAATCTTGAAGTACCCCTGTTAGGAATGTTAGACAGTATTCTGGAACACAACCATATACAGTGACTCCCATTCGCCAATCTGATATAACACAACCTGATGACCATTTCAAAGACCTTATCACCGAACTAATGGTGCATCTGAGACGGATGTAGCATGCTAACAGGGAGTGCTGACTCATTTCGGACACCCGACCTCACCCCGTTTGGGATCCACAACTGTTCTTCATGTTTATCATATTCTAATGGACTTTGAGTTTCAAATATCATTTGGTACTTTTTTATTTTCTTCAGTTTCTTAAGAAATAATACTTTAATGTCTTTATAGCCTATAAGAATATAATGACTTCCCAAATCATCTTCTTCATATTTAGTTTTCATCTTATATTTATCCATAGTGTGTATGTGTGGATAGATAGATAGATAGATAGATAGATAGATAGATAGATAGATAGATAGATAGATAGATAATTCCATATCTTGATGTGTAAACGTCAAATGAAATAAATATAGCATTATAATAATTAATGCAATAGCCAAAAATATGTAAAACGTATTTGAGTGACCACATTAAAGTGTCACCAATGATATACAGAATGGTAATTATAGTAACAACTTAGGTCGAAGACCTTCTGCTACGTCACATATGACGTCATATGACTTCACATTTCAATTTATGTGTAGTGGAACAATATGCATTATGTGTTATTTCCCATCTAGCACAAGCGTTGAAAGCCAATACAAGGAAATGAAGAGGAGAATCTTGGAGTATATAAATGCTTGGCATCTGAACACATCACTATCACATATCCAGATTTACAGAGCAGTAATAGACACAGTTCAACAATATGAAGATCGCTGTAATACTTGCATTAGCTGCTGTCCTTGTTGTATGCTATGGTAAGTACTTCTAATGAATTAGGATAAAGACTATAATCTACTAGACGTTATATGTTTTTTCTGCATTGATTGTAAAACACTTATTTTACATACGTATCAAAATTCTGAAAAACTATTGTACATTAGTGTTTATGAGCAAGGAAGAAGCAATATCAAATACTGATCAGTTTTGGCATGAATCCATTAGAAGACACATCTCGATACATTTCATAATATTTTTTTCTAAATTATTTATTTCAAGTTTTGGGATTATAATTGAAATTATTGGTGTTTTATAATTTTAAGAATTGTTAAGTAATATTTGCTACAAATATTTGCTATAACTGTATGCAATCATTGTTTCATCTGAACAAATTTGTTTTTCAGCTCAACATGACCATGAAATCGTTGAACATCCCGGTAAGCACATCGGCCACGGTCGCAAACGGTGTCCAAAAAAACATTGTATTCTTTCCAAAGTAATTCCAAAGCACTGTCGCAGGAAAACGTTTTTCTGGTTCAAAGGAATCCGCTGCCGAGGATGTGATACCAACATTTGTGGTCTGCATAATCGTAAACATGGAGGTCACAAAGTCGGACGCAAAGGCGGTATCATAGGTGGTCACAAAGGCGGTCACAAAGGTATCATAGGCGGTCACAAAGGTGGTATCATTGGCGGTCACAAAGGCACTCACATTGACATTCATATAAAAGGTCATATTAGCAGCAAGAAAGGCGGTCTCATAGGTGGTCACAAAGGTGGTCACAAAGGCCGTCATATAGGTGGTCACAAAGGCGGTGTCATAGGCATTCATAAAGGCGGTCACAAAGGTATAAAAGGCGGCCATATAGGTGGTCACAAAGGCGGTATCATAGTCGGTCACATTGACGGTCACAAAGGCGGCATCATAGGCGGTCACAATGGCGGCCACAAAGGCGGTCACGATGGCTCTCACCGTGGATCTCCCTACTGAAATGTGTAACTTTGTCATGTATAGTATACAATCATTTAATAAATTCCATGGATTGGCGGCTACATTTTATTCTTTTCAGATGTTTTATTATCACAAATACCAAGAAAGCTTCCACTGTCAAAACAATTAATATTTGTATATGAGTTGAAACCGATTCAACTTATCATTGTCATTCGAGTTATACTTTACCAGTGTATATTTGTCTGACAAACCATTTTATGTCAATCATTTTCTACGTAGTATTCATTCCGTTTTTGTTTTTTGTTTTTTTTTTCGACATATAGTAGCTAAAGACATTCACACACTGCAGACTTTTTATCTATGTCTGACGTTTTCAAGATTTATATTCTCCAAGATATAACATGCGTTGTTTTGATCTCAGTTTTTTGTTTTATTGTTTTTTTGTTTTGTTTTGTTTTGTTTTTTGTTTTTTTTTTTTTGGGGGGGGTTGTCTCTAGTTCAAATTTTAACCATTTGCTGTTTACATGATATTTACACATTTGATTTGTGTTTTAATTTTACATATTTTATATTTGTGTAGCGATTGCTACACAGTTAACATGGTTCTAACATTGAAGTTTTTTTTAGGCTGTTTTATTTACGTCACTAAGTATTATTATGTGACTATGAAATGTTGTATGTTGAAGACAAAGTCTGTTTTGCGTACATCACTATGTGTTATTATTTGATTATGAAATGTTGTATGTTGATTACAGTCTGTTTTGTGTACATCACTAAGTGCTATTTTGTGACTATGAAATGTTGTATGTTTAAGACAGAAATTGATTTGTATACATCATTAAGTGCTGTTTTGTGGTTATGAAATGTTGTATGTTGATAACAGTCTGTTTTGTGTACATCACTAAGTGCTATTTTGTGACTATGAAATATTGTATGTTTAAGACAGAAATTGCTTTGTATTCATCATTAAGTGCTATTTTGTGGTTATGAAATGTTGTATGTTGATTACAGTCTGTTTTGTGTACATCACTAAGTGCTATTTTGTGACTATGAAATATTGTATGTTTAAGACAGAAATTGCTTTGTATACATCATTAAGTGCTATTTTGTGACTATGAAATGTTGTATGTTGATTACAGTCTGTTTTATGTACATCACTAAGTGTTATAATTTGACTATGAAATGTTGTATCTTGAAGACAGAAATTGTTTTGTATACATCATTAAGTGCTATTTTGTGACTATGAAATGTTGAATGTTGATTACAGTCTGTTTTGTGTACATCACTAAGTGTTATAATTTGACTATGAAATGTTGAATGTTGAAGACAGAAATTGTTTTGTATACATCATTAAGTGCTATTTTGTGACTATGAAATGTTGAATGTTGATTACAGTCTGTTTTGTGTACATCACTAAGTGCTATTTTGTGACTATGAAATGTTGAATGTTGATTACAGTCTGTTTTGTGTACATCACTAAATGCTATTTTGTGACTATGAAATGTTGTATGTTGATTACAGTCTGTTTTGCGTACATCACTAAGTGCTATTATGTGACTATGAAATGTTGTATGTTGATTACAGTCTGTTTTGTGTACATCACTAAGTGTTGTTGTTTAACTATATAATGTTGTATGTTGATGTACATCACTGAGTACTGTCGTGTGATTATAAAATGTGGTATGTTGAAGGCAGAAGTTGTTTTTGTGTACATCACTAAGTGATATTGTTTGACTTCTCTATCTAAATGAATTGTTTCAGTGTTATGAAAAACTGCACAATTTGATATGTTTTTTTTCATTTTATCTATTTAAAAATATTTGATATATATTTTATAAAATAAAATTCGATCAAATCTTTCACTTTGTTTTGTTTCCATGACTACATATTAAAGAAACATTTTCCCAGACTTTCAAAAAATGAATACTTTTCTGTGATAATATATTTTACCGTTTACTGTGTTATTTTGAAAATTGTATCTCATAAATTAAACGCACGTGTTGATAAAAGGGTCCAAAGCACTTTACATGCTTTATATTTGTCATTATTGTTTAACGTCAATGAAATTTATTTCAATTCATTAAGTAATGGGACTAATTTATGTATCACGTGATAATCGATAACGCTTGTGTGGTACTAGTATCGCCAATGGTGATTGAACGTAATCTCCCCGCTAAAATGACGTTAACGCGGGATATCGTCTGCTAGCGTCATTCCATCTCTGATAGAAACAATAGTCACGCACAAACGTTATCGGGTATCACGTGGTACATGAATTAGTCCCATTAACCAAAATACAGGTTTACTCGAAAAACAATTTAGTCCAACCCACGAGAGCATTACTTTCATTTTTACTGCATATCGGCAAATTTTACCGAACAAATGTCGTGTTCTCTTACTTTTTGCAATGCATTTTTACGGTGTAAGTCTGAATCATTCCTTGTTATCGGGTTTTAAAATTACAAGACCGAACAAATGGACACCAATTGACCTTTCGCAAAAGGTCGGACATGGTACCTACTGGCAGAATTTTCCATTATGACGTCACAATTAAATGAGCTGTCAAACATTTGTTTGATTATGACGTCAGAATCATTTGACATCAAATGAGCACACGCTGGGATCTAAGCCAATTTGGGGAGAAAGCCACTTTACTTGCTGAAGGTCGGTGGTCTCCTATCGGGAACAAACTTTCAAAAACTGGAAGCAACCATAAACATTGTTGAATGTTAGGTGAAACACCAATTAAACAAACAAATACAAACAAATAGATGACTTAATAGATAAATATTTGACTGACTGAACATGTTATTATAATAGAGGTTGTATTCCCAACTCACTTAAGCAATGATTTGCAAATGTTAAATATATCCTATATTGTTATTTAAACTTTCTAAAGGTTTACCCATTGTTGTATAAAATCACAGAACCAAGTATTTAATGTAAGGAATTATAGGAGACCAATTAAAAAGTAATTCTGTTGTCGTCTTTTCCTGATGAATGATTGCCATGATAAATTGTTTGTGGTGTGACTGTGTCCATAATGTTTCACTATTCCAGATTTTATGCTGTTATGACATTATTCTAATGAAGCTACACTAATAAACTGAAATATATCCCAGACTAATGCATATTGTATTTAAGGATATGTTGGTATGTAGGCAGCAGGGTCGCAACTTCCTCATCTGATATTTTGCCATTTTTTTCATAAATAATGTCTTGGAAATGATTGAAAACTGTTATTTTCATTTAAATCTTCAATTTTGTCCACGGTGGGCTTCGCCCCCTTGCCTGTAACTCCAACTTCGGAAGGATCAGTCGGTGGCCCCCAAACACCTGCCTCATATGTTTTCGAACCATATTTACGGCCCTGGTCAGTACTAATAAGCAGACGGACATAGCAAATAAATTAGAATAATACGAAGATTAACAATGTTCATAATATTGACGTATATTAAATGATTTTGGGGAATCAAAATACAAATGTATTCATGGGTCACACTGTGTATATGATTTATTCTATAATTAGTGGTAAAATGATTACAATGTAATCAACATGTTTGAGACCCGGATGTGTGAAAACCAAAATGTTGTAACATTATTTCAACATTTTCTTCGTCGGATTATCATTTAACAGTGAAAAAGAAATCAATATTATACAATTGTATTTCAATGTATTGTCAGAATAATTTTTGAATAGAACATAATATTTGAATGAATTAGTCATTGAAAGTATTTTAGCAAATCAATTTATTATTATTATTATTATTATTATTATTATTATTATTATTATTATTTATTATATATATATATATATATATATATATATATATATATATATATATATATATATATATATATTATATATATTTATATATATATATATATATATATAAAGTTAATTGCTTGCCTGTCATATATACATATAAATAGAGAACGATAAAGTGTTACATTGACCGATTGCGAGGGAAAAAATAGGACATATGTCACTCAGGAGACCGCGCATTGGCATGGCCGTAATAAAATGCCATGAATGACATCAAAACAAATGTTGGTAATAACAGTAACCTTATTTATCGGTCCATGACTGTCGCCTACGTCACATCGTTCGTCACGTGTTCTCGCTTTTTACTCTTCTAATAAAGCACAACAATATATGTGGTGTGACGTATACCACCGGCCATTGGCGTAGTAACACAATACAAGGAAATTGCGGAAGTATCGCAAAGGATATAAATAAAGGACTGGACGTTGAAGGATAACAATCAGACTTGCTTCTGACTTACAACCAGACATTGCTCAGACAATATGAACACTGCTGTACTACTCGTTTTCGCTGCCCTTGTCGTTCTGTGTTATGGTATGTATTTACGGAAAAAATAGTATATAATTTCCAATGAGTTTTCTATTTTTTATATAATCTATGTAAACTATGATAATGACTTATATATATGTACATGTAAATTGAAAATTTAAATTTAAAATTCATAAAGTTCCAATCATGATATGTGTAATCTTAGACGGATTTGGCAATACTTTTAGTTCATACATTATTGGACCTTGTATGATACACTTTTATATACATTTATATCGATTAATATTTATTAATTCGGGTTCAACAAATGGAGTGTTAATGACAGAAATGATTGTCTTAAGCATTTGTTTTGGCCTTTTAGTTTATTGTAAAATTATAACGATGGTGTTGTTAATAATATTAATGCCAATCATTTTTAATGTTTTAATTCGGACCAGATATAGGTCATAGTATTGTCGTATTAGATATGATATACATGTATTCAGTTGATTTATCGTAAGTATCTAATCATCAGCTAAACTGTATTACTTAAATGAAATCCAATGAACCATCATTTTCACCAATTAAATTTTGTTTTTCAGCTCAACATGGCCACCATGTCCCAAGTCACCACATCGGCCATGGGCACGGATGGTGTCCAAGAAAACCTTGTGTTGTTTCCAAACTAATTCCAAAGCACTGTCGCAGGATCACGCATTACTGGTACAAAGGAATTCGCTGCCGGGGATGTGATACCAACATTTGTCGTCTGCATCATGGTAGCCATGGCGTTAAATCCGGAGGATCCTTCCATTTAAATGTAAAAGTTTCAAAGAATCCGGTCGTGAAATTTTAAAACTGATGTTTCTGATATTAACGATGCATGAATATTTGTAAAATCAAACTATAGAATTATATTTTTTTTAAAGATATTCCGCGTGTTAGTGTTCCTGGATGGTCGTGTTATTATATGAATTATCATCATGTCAGACTGGACTAATTTATATCCTGCACCATGTGTATCTCTTGTTTTGTGCAAACGTATAGTTTGATGTCACTATTTCGATTTTTATAATACTCATAATGTATCACAAGTCATGAATTGTGTCTTTAACTATTTTACCATTTCATCAAATATTCACCTACCACTTCAGGATTCAGGAGTTTAACACTGAATTACTTATGATATATGATGAATTACCAATTTATATTATATATATATATATATATATATATATATATATATATATATATATATATATATATATATATATATATATATTGATACAATATTATACGCTTAATGAGACAGTGTAGTATTTTCATCGTGTACGGAACTACTTGTTGACTTGTCCATTCTGATGTTGAGCAGGAATATCACACATTTCGTCATTATCATTCATTGTGTTGAAGAACTATTAGCGTCATTGTGTTGTACAACTATTAGCGTCATTGTGCTGAACAACTATCAGCGCCATTGTGTTAAAAGTGAGAGAGACCACGTTCATTATAATTGTGCTAGTTTTTTATACCATCGTTATTGTTTTGACGTTAATTTATTATGTTAATGATAATAAACAAATACTTAATTAATTCTTTATACTTTGTCACTCATTTCCGGATTGTAATTGAAATCTTCTACAGTCAAAGGCGATATCGGATGATTGTGCGTTGCTGTTAAATGCCACTGTCAACTATATTTCAGTTATATCGTGGCGGCATGAAACTGATGCAGGCTTCAGAATTGTTTAAATATGTTTAGGTCTTTATCCAAAGTACCTGACATTTGACCTTTGTATCGGACTGTAACTTGATAAAAAATGAAAATTTTAAGTTTGAGTAGAATTTCCATTCTGCAAAATATATATATACCACCTTTCGTTACTCATAAGCAGTATCAATAATTACTGTATGGAGACCATAAACAAAATACAGCATATTGGAGATCTGGTCCAGCACCACAAAATTAATTAATAATTATAATTAACCTAAGAATTTGACCCAGCTTTGGCTTATAATGAGATATGATTGGCTAAGCAGACTTGATATAAAAATCATTAGTTTTCTGGACCGCACGTATTTCATACCACATTAAGATAATATTAGTCATAGATGACCGCCAGTCGGTTGTTGATGTTGTTTTATTTTTATTCCCAGACTTTTAATTGATACTACACAAAAAACAATACGGAACTTTAATTTGATAACTAGAGATACACTAAAACATGAATCAAAATTTTTTTTTTTGAATGGTGTTTTACGACACACTAATCAATTTTTCTGTTATATGGTGGCTGCCAGTTTTTAATGGTGGAGGAGAAAACCCGGCTACAATGTACCCGGGAAGAGACCGCCGACTTTTCGCAAGTAAACTGGCAAACTTTCTCACAAAAATCAGTTTAGGTTCCAGCGAGACTCGAACCTGTGCTGACAGGAAGTGAGAGACATGATTTAAAGCGTGATGAATGATTTAATGCTCTAACCACACGGCAGCGGAGGCCCCCGTCATAATTAAATATTTTAAAAAATGTTATCATATGTTCATACCACCCTTCTTAGCTCAAACGTTGTGTCAATAAGTACTGCCCATAGAACATTAAAGCAGTGGAGAAACCAACAGCTAGAAATTCTCAATAATCATGTATCAAAGATAACATGCCAAGAAATTGGTAAAGAGATAGTATCTATCTTTAAAAAACTTGATACTACATCGTGTATCAAATTTATCACCATCTACATGCGAGTCGAACTCTATCGACACATCATTTAAACTAACGCAAGCGGTTTGGATATTTAGGTCTATTCATACATAAAAATATTTAGAAATGACTTCGTGGCTCCGTTTGTCAACGAAAACCATAGACAGACGTCAAGATTGTCTGACTGGACATGGTGCTATTGTATAACCACGGCTGTAAACATGACAGCGGGGTTTTAAAGGGAATTTAGCTCTGTTTACCACATAAATTATTTTGATATTTTCTCATTTTTCTACTCGTATTTGATGTACAATAACAAATTAGAGTTACACGCACGCAAAAATCTTATATTTCTTTATACTTTGTGACAATAAGGTCAGGTCCAGTGTGGTATTCATAAACAAATAGTGAGGTTAAGTTAATCTATTGCAATTGAAACAGTGATAAACATACTAGGTTTCTAAAATAATTTTCACAGACTGTATAGGAATTTAAGAATTGTTATTCCTGTGTGTATCTCTCTATTTTGTTATTGTATATCAAACTAAGCAGAAAAAATGAAAAATAGGAAAAAAGTCGAATTCCCTTTCATTAACGGTTTCAGGCAATAAATTATAAACACCCCTAGATGATTCTGGTGTCGGGCCTGGGACCAGTAAATATAAAAAGTAAATAAGTCTACTAATTTAACTCAACTTTGCCTGACCCTGAATTTTATTGGGTGAGCTTGATCAGAATTGGAAAACAAATCTTTTTATGGTGTTGGATCTTGGATCTTTTATGCCACAGTAAATAATGTTTAGTCATAGACTGACTATCAGGTTTTAATTATTGCAAAACAAAAACAAATTACAGAATAAAAACCGGTAATAAACGACGAAACGCTTCTAACTAAATTTCCAGCATGTCAAATGATCGCCGGTTCCATTGGTACTCGAGTCCGCGATGACAAACAACTCAGAGATAAGTGGCTGTCACAAGGACGTCAGGAATAGCATTTAATGTCTACGTAATGCAATTTTACGGTCGGAAAAGTGACCTTGTTTGCAATTAATGTTTCACGAAATGAAATGTCGAGTTTCCTGTTGGACAGTAGTTCTTGAATCGCCGATACCGATGAGGGTTTATTCCTCTTTTTTTCGTTTGATTTGACTATGGACTCACATCGAATGTTACCGATCAATAACGGATGCATATTCCTCCATGGTACCTGATCCCAACTCTGTATTTTCAGAGATCCTTGTTTGTCCAATGTTCACCAGATTAGTAGTTTGTTTCCTGGACCTACTGACGACTGATGCTTTGGTATCTGTGATTTTATATATGAGTTCATTTGCAATTCAAAACACAATCACTCAGCCCTTGAACATTAAGTGATGCAGGTAAATCAAATCATGAGAAATCCAGCACTTGTCATACATCTTATACCTAAACATTATAATATGAAAAATATCAGATACCAAAGTATAAATCTTTAGAATGTCAATGACATAGGTACAAATCTTATACAAATTAACAAACACGGACCACTGGAAACCAAGAGGTGGGATCAGGTATCATGGAGGAGTAAGCATCCGCCGTCGGCCGGTCACTCCCGCCGTGAGTCCAAAGTCAATTCCAAATGAAATAGGTGAGGAACGAATCCTCGTCACAATAGGTACACAGTCTTATTTTCATCAGAAAGAATTAATATTCAATTCAATATACTGAAATTAATATTATAGAAATAATATAAATAAACATACATAATTATTTTATATTTCTCTTTTCAAAAAGTTCCCGGAGAGTCTCTTCTAAATCAGTTTTATATATATATATATATATATATATATATATATATATATATATATATATATATATATATATATATATATATATATATATATATATATATATATATATATATATATATATACATGGACATCCTTAGATTAATAATTTGATATCTGATTTTTTATATATCCGAGTTTCATTGCGTTGTTATAACAATGTTCAAAATGTCTGTTTAATGATTCAGCAAATATAGCAAATATAAATTTTATGTCACAATACCCTATTAAATAATAAAATTATATATATATATATATATATATATATATATTATACTGAGATAGAGAGTATACATCTGTATACTTATGAAATGATGTAAAATAACATAGTAATTTTTACATAAAATGAAAATTAGCGTACAGATTAGTTGAACACAGCGCTCGGGGCTAGAAAAGAAACAGTGGCAATACTTGTAGGAAAAATGATAAGAAGGAACAATTGTACTCTTACCAGACTGGTGTAATTTTGATGTCTTATTACCTAAATTTTAAACCCGTCCAGGTCGAACTATCCCGTCAGGTTAAATGAATATTACTTTGTAAACCGGAAGTCCTATGACATTAAACTGGTCACACGTTTTAAATCACGCTGTAAATACAGGTATATAGAAACCTTATCTATATAATAAAATCCACATACCCTGGCGGACAATAGGAGGCGAATAAAATTATTTGAATGGTGTTTGTGTCATGCTATTATTTCTGTTAAGATAATACTCATGATGTACTCTTTGTATTACATTTTATAACATTCTATTTATATGTAATGTTATCTCAATAAAAAACAATAATATGCTTTTGTCCGAAATAATGATTTGCCTAATTGCTTTTACAATTACATCCTCAATTCATATGCACGGTAGGTCCAAAATGATCTGTACCGTCCTATGTGTGTTGCGAGGTCTGTATAAAAATGAATTGAATAAAACCTATGCTGAAAAATGTCGAATAGCAATCATATCAGTTGTTCATATTGTTTTAAGTCAATGTTATTATGTTAAATACTAAAGGAATATTGGACGGGACACGGCTGGTAACACCAGCGGCGCATTTTTTAAATAGTCTTAAGTCCTAAATTCTAAGTCTTATTCCTAATTGCCATGGGACTGACCAATCAGCGATGCGTTGTCATAGTAGTTACGACTAAAAGATAGGATTTAGGACTTAGGACCTTTTGTAAAACGGGCCACTGGTGTGTGGTTTCGTAGTCAATATAAGACCAATGCAGGGGACATAACCTCTGATCACATTTCACTAGATCGTGCAAAAATCGTCGACGTTGATGCTCAAGGAATATTAGACGGGAAACGAGCCTCGTGACAAATTCCGTGTAGAAATCCCCTAGCGACTGGTAAAACCGTGGTTCAATTCGAGGCCAACACAGGGGACATAACTGATCATATGTTCCTAGACGGCGCGACAACTAGAGCTGACACGAATGTGTTGGAATGTCCTTGACTCCTATTCGATTCATGTTCGAATACTCGCTTGTTTATATGTGTATTTTTTCATTAAATTTCCATAAACATTTCTCAGTACCTAGAAATAAATCGATATACATTAAATCATGACAATTACTATTTATGGGTTGTTTTCATGTTATTATTGGGATATTTAGACGTCAATATTTGGTAACTGAGTATAAAAGCAAAAGTTACTGAAAATGACATTATTTATGAAATAGAGTATAAGGGATAAAAGAAAAATGAGTATTAAATAAAAAGTTTCTGAAAATGACATTATTTATGAAAAAGAATTTAAGGTATAGAATAAAGCTGGGTATTAAATCAAAAGTTTCTGAAAATGACATTATTACGAAATTACCTTACTACCAGAAAACCTGGACAAAAGTACATTTCAAGAATTCAACTGTATAGGCCAAAATTTGAAGCCCTTCACCAGCATTTGGTGACGTCTCCATATGAGTGAAATATTCTTGAGTGGGACGTTAAACAACAATAAACAAACAAACAACATCTTGTAACAGCCACTATCAAACAGCAATTCAACGTTTCATAAAGCGAAATAAAGTATCATCAAGGTATTTAAATCAAATCGACCCGACCTTAGGTATGCAAAATGATTGCTTTTTATTCGAATCTGACTTTGGACAGACGGCGCGTGTGACTAGTCAACACAGGATGCTTACTCTTCCATGACACCTGATCCCACATCTGTATCTTCCAAAAGTCCGTGTTTGTCCAATTTTACTGGATTTGTAAATTGTCTCTCACTTGACGGTTAATATTTTTGTATCCGTATTAAAGTACTTTTCAAAGTCAATTTAACATATACCCTTCCGATAAACGTCAGACGACTTAATTATACCTCTCAAAGTAAAATTGTGTCATTTTGGAGACATAAATATCAAATGCGGGTGATAATTGTAAATTTGCTTTTTAAATATAAAAACGGACTATAGATAACCCGACGTCATCAAATCTTTTGTAATTTTAAAACGAGTCTATATATTTATTAGAATTGGTAATTGATAAGCTATCGTCGATATGAAACTTTGAATGAACAAAAAATAGACCAATAATTTTTCAGATAAAATGTCATATAATTGCTGGGCACTGTGGTGTACTTTGTTTAAAAAATAAACAATACTGTCGTCTTTTGACTTGCTGGTTTGCTAGGTGCTAAATCAGAAAAGTGCAAACATGATGGCAATCATCATGATCCCACTTTTTGATATAATTATTTTCATTTATTTTTATTATTATTATTATTATTATTATTATTATTATTATTACTATTATTATTATTATTATTATTATTATTATTATTATTATTATTATTATTATTATTATTTTTATTGTAATCTATAATATTATATCAGAAGTACATGGCATTTTCTATTTTGTTGTTGTTGTTTATTTATGTATATGTATGGGAATTTGCAAATAATCAGCATTAATACAATTATTATTATTATTATTATTATTATTATTATTATTATTATTATTTATTCACATATATGTACATGTATGTGAAAATACAAATAATCAGTATCAATACAATTATTATTATTATTATTATTATTATTATTATTATTATTATTATTATTATTATTATTATCACATCTTTGTACATTGTGAGAATACACAAGGAGGAAGTAAACTGTTGATTAACGAGAAAGGTTTATTGTTCTACGTTATGTGAATATTCAGATTAAATCAGCCATTTATGACAGAAGTGTAACTTACTTTATCATCATTAATATTATTCCCTTGCTTCCTACGTCATAGTGGTCATCCATGACCTTATGTTCAACATTTTTATCTTCTACATTAAAAAAAATGTTTGGAAAGTATGACGTAGTCCAGTAGACGCATATGTTAAAATGTCAAACAAGGAAATAGAAAGAGAAATTCTAAGGTATATAAAGCCCGCAGTAACGGGATATATCACAACTGTGGTTAAATAGCAACTCAATACATTTATCTATACAGCAAAACCATGAAGACTGCTGTGCTGTTGATTTTCGTCGTGCTGGTCGTTTTATGCTATGGTATGTACATGTATTCAAATATTATGTTTAATGTTTATATACAGGGTTAGGTTTATTACTGATAAAATATATGGTATATTTGGATATTCTGGTAATGATCTAATTTTGGTCAATTTGATCACTTAAAGTGGCCAAATTTTAACTCTTTAAAAAAAATGTACACTTCTGTAGGTCATAAAATCAATATTCATTTCTTATTTCAACTGTCATAATAACAGATCGACACAACATGATCGATATTTGAGAGTAGGCTAAATTTAATCATAACTTTTTCCATAGATGACCAAGATTTAACTGGCAAAATATAACCGCTGAAATTTTCACCAAAGTCTCCAAACTTAAAAAACGCCAAAATATCCTGATTTCCGTTAAACTTGTTTACGCCTTTTTGCAGAAAACTACATTAAATATACGTTTTCAAAGAATATAGTGTCGACTTGATATAAGATTATAGATAATTGGGGATGCAACTGAAAACAATCTGATGAATGATAATTTCCAAAAACTAGAAATATTTTATCAACGAAAATTTCAAAAATTTAATTTTGTGTAATTATGGCCTTCATTTATAAATTTTCATTTACAAAACGTCCTTTCAAACATTGCATAATTAGCAATGTGGTGAAATGGCAGAACAATTAAAAGGGATATGAATATGTTTGCGATAATTACTGGACAATTGTTAATATATATAAAAAAAATCTCAGATAACAAAGTATAAATCTTTAGGATGTCCAGGATATATATACAAATCTATATTTCGGATTCTCTTCAGACATACTCTCGAATTCGCGATTCTAACAATGTATAGTAGTTTAATTTTACGTCAATTACTGGTACATTACATAAAATGTTTAGCACCTCTTCAAACACACTCGTGAATACCTGAATTCGCGATCAACAATGCAAAGTACATTGATGTTGCGAGTTTTAAGTGGTAATGTTTATAAACAGGTATATAATGAGAAATGACATGTCTCCAGTGTGTCTCAATAACCTCCATATCATGAGTATGTATTTATTGCATTTTTCAAAAAATAATGTATTAAAATGAGAATTATGCTACTGGTCCCATCCCGTTTCGGATTTTCGTTTGCAATAGTTCTTAATGTTGAGGTCATTGGTATATCCAATTTGTCGTATTATATTAGACTTGGTTTTTCCTTTATTTTTTGGTACTTCTTCATTTTACTTACAATATCATGTGCTTACTAATTAATGTTGAAACACTTGGCTAGAATTACAATGCTGTCATAGACACAGACAAGAAAGTTTACTAAAACACTATTTACATATATATATATATATATATATATATATATATATATATATATATATATATATATATATATATATATATATATATATATATATATATATATATATACATTTGTCTTCGCCAATAGGTACCCTTTCTTACTTACGCAAAAGTTAATATTTCGCGGAATAACAACAATTTATAGCAATTTTTATATTTGATATTTTAATTTTCAATATTTCCAAATGAATACAAATTTAAACTTTTATAAATAATTCTAAAATTTTATTTTACAGCTCAGCAAGATCCAGCCGCAATGGAACCAAGTAACCATAGAGGTCATGGTCACAGATGGTGTCCAAGAACGCACTGCTTGCTATCTAAACTTATCCCAAAACACTGTCGCAGACGAACTCACTTCTGGCACAGAGGAATCCTCTGCCGAGGTTGTGATAAAAATAAATGTCGCGGACATGGTCATGGTCATGGACGTGGAATTTTCCATAGCGATAGCCCACAAAATGGTGCTTCGAAGGGAAATATATAAATAGTTACTAAGAGGAATGAGTGGTGTATCCAATTTTTATTACGCTAGATTACACAGAAGGTGACAAAGAAATGAATGACTTGAATGTAAACATTTACTTGACGTATTGGGACTTGTGGCAGTTTTTCAATGAATTTCATCCTTTACGGGAAGTGCATTACAAACATTTGCATAATATGTTATTATAAAACGTTTATTGTTTTTGCAATATGTAACGCGTGTGTGTGCGTGTATGTGTTTGTATGCATGTGTGTGTATGTGTGTGTGTGGTACAAAGAACGAAAGAGAGAGTATATATACATGTGTATATATATATATATAGTATATCTAGCAATTTTTCATCTGACCTTTTATGCGAGAATTATGTTGTTTGCGCAATTACATATTCGCCATTACCAAAAATAATATATGTTATTCATTTATAATCTTATTTTTTATTTTTATATTTGATAGTTTGTGTGAGTTGATAAATTGTTTTTATTATTCAAATTATTATATGTGTAAACGTTAGTATGAATGAAATATATGTGTATGCTGATAGAGATTAGTCTGTCTCGTTGATCTATATCTTATCATATTGACTGGTGATTTTGCTAAATAAATAAAACAATTGAACCTGCATTAGTTTTTTCTCAAAATATCTTGATTTATGATCGATTGCGGAAAATACACAAATGAAGAGGAATCATTTGAATTCGAACGAATGTAAATATTGTGTTCTCTATTCCGTTTCTCTGAATGAAATGTTGAATCGGGACGAGACTATTTTTTGATATACAACATCAAAAAATCTACCGGGTATTTTAACGGGAGTTCAGTTTGAAAAGTAATTCATATAATGCCCAGACTAAACTGTCAGATGAAACAGTCATCTTGTCTGTACTATCATTTTTAAAATTATCTTGATCAATGCAAAACAGCTTATTTCTTTTATACACTGAATGTGCAATCAAGGAAATGTGTATAGATGATATAATTGTACTGAACAGAATCAAATAATTAATATCATTAACAAAGAAAACAACTAACATTGAATATTAAAATTATAAATATAATCATTAATATAGATATCATACCATTGATATTATTTTTGTTTATAACAAATATGAATCTTTAAAGCTGCCTAGCACTCGGCATAAGAAGTAAACCGTGGCGACATGTCACGGCAGGCTTGGAACGTAAACGAACCCTCAACGCATTGGTGTCAGTCCAGCACAGGTCAAAATTTGTGGTACTTCACATGCAGCTAATGACATCTTCATATAAGTGAACAAATGATTGGAATCAAAATCAACAGATTTTCAAACGAGACATTGTGGGCAGAGTTTTTAAGAAGGTAAGAGGTAACTTAATCAAAAGACGCCACAAAGTAGGAATGAATTACTGCAGGTAAATTATGAATACGGTCCTCTTTTGTCCATATCTGTATACATCTTTCTACCATAACTCGTGTTGTTACACCACTATCAATATAAAAAATCTCAGATACCAAAGTAAAAATCAACAGAATGTCCAGGACACAGATACAAATCCTGTGAAAATGGACAAACACGGACCTCTGGAAACCAAGAGGTGGGATCGGGTGCCATGGAGGAGTAAGCATCTCCTGTCGACCGACTGAGGGATATTACTACTTAAATGTGGAAAATTTACGATCTGAAAGCCGAAATCGTCGCGTTTGTCGTATAGCTTAGTTGCTAATTTCCCGTCTGTGTCCATATTAAGTAAAATGTCTAAATATGAAGCGTGTGTGCTTGATTCTGTTGTATCTTTAATTTCTAGTTCGCTGGGATATATCACATTGACATATGTATGAAAATTGTCATTATTACTTGACAAAATGTCGTCGATATATCTAAATGTCAAATTAAAGGACACCGCTAACTTTTTCTTCTTTTGATTCAGCAGTTTCTGAATGAAATCTGCTTCGTATGAATAAAGAAACAGGTCGGCCAATAAAGGGGCACAATTGGTTTCCATAGGAATGCTGACAGTTTGTTGAAAGACCACGTCTCCGAACATTACAAATATATTGTCTATTAGAAATTCCAGCATGTTATTTTATATCAAACGGTTGAATAAACGAAGCTGTGGTTGTGTAAACCATGTATATAATCAACCGTGTTTCGGGCATTTTATTGGTGAACTTCATGTTTTTTCTGGTTTTGAAAATTTACTAACGCGAGTTAGATAAACATAAAACTCAGCTAACACTCGTTGTAGACCATCTGTTTTCTATGGAGACACAGTTTCATATTACATTTGGATCCCCTTACATCTGAATAATGCACAAAATGCCTTCACCGGAAACAATATTGTAACATTTACAAGTTTCGTATTTTAAGTACCATTAAGCCGGTTTTATTCGCGAGAATTTTATTTACGCGTAAGTTCGCGGAAGCTCTCACTTCCGAAAATAAAATATCGCGTAGTGAAAAATGATAATAGTTTAATAGAATGGGTATTCGAAATCGCGAAAATATCATTTAGCCAATAAATTTAGAACTTCGAAATCGCGAAAATAAAGTACCGCGAAAAGTTTCGGATTTATAGTATTCTGACTTCAGAATTTAAAGTGGCATTATCTGTGTCAAACAATATTATTTCATTTTTTGTGAATATCATTTATTCGCGAATAATCATCAAACTAGGTTCCTCAAGCAATTTTCACAAAATACAAATAGGAATTTAAGAATTTTTTACCTCTGTATACCTCTTTTCTGATAATTGACATCAATATAAGTAGTAAAAAAAGAGAATTTTTTGTGAAAAAAAAGTTTCAGAGTTCATCCAATTTCCGCTATGTTTGCGAGGCTCTCTAAATCGCGGAAAATAATAATAATAAGTATTAGTGTAAATTTGGTACACAAATTTGTTGAATTACCAATAAATTTAAAAATACGAATGAAATTCTAGCTATCATTTAGAAATCGTGAAAAATTTATTCGTATAAATTTAGTAAACACTTTTAGGTTCAGAATCGTGGAAAATCAAATACGATACATGTAATATCGCCACTGCATCCATTTAAAGACTGGTGTTGACTTCCGTGGACGGTAATTAGTAGATCTGATGTCTAAAGATAACGTAAAACATTTATGTTGACAAAATTGTCTTTATTATTTAGATACACTGACAGACATTGAATCCAAGTGAAAGAAATTCAATGTTAATGGAATAAGATAACGAAACTATCATCATCATCAGAAGGATTAGCAACAGAAACAAAAATAACAATAATACCTGATTTCAAGTCATAGCTTCACATTTACTCAGATAAACAGCAGTTCAAATTGTATGTTGTACTAACGCAAAATCGTAGAAATATTTTGTAATAATGGTTGCAATCCAATGGCGTTACTAGATTTCTTGTCATTAAAATATAATATATATATATATATATATATATATATATATATATATATATATATATATATATATATATATATATATATATATATATATATATATATTTAAATGCTAATTCATAATTTCGAAAAATGGTATATGGACCATCATGGTGTTTGAGTTTTTAAAGGGACATTAGATGTGTTTACCCCCCCAAAAAAAAATATTTCGGTTATTTTCTACTTTGATGTACAATAACAAATAAGAGATATACACAGGCATAACAAATCTCAAATTCCTATATATTTTGTGAAAATAAAGTCAAGTCGAGTGTCGTATTCATATACAAAAAGTAAGGTTGAGTTAATCAATTGTAGTTGAAAAATGCCAAACCTGGATTTCGCAAGCAATTTTAACAAAATATATAGGAAATTAAGAGTTTCTATGCCTGTGTAAATCTCCTTGTTGTCATGGTATATCAATATTATAAACATAATACCAAAGTTTTAATGCTCAAGACGATCGTTTCTGTCAATTAGACTTCATCAGTTGAGCTTCAATTAAGGATTGTTTTTCAGTTTTGGAAAAACCTGGAAATATATATGCAATGGTTCATGAAAAAAAAAATTATGCAGCGCGAAATGCAGATGCTCCATGTTTTTTATAAAATGAACAACAATCCTTATATTTATATATATTACCATTTTCTGTGAATCTCTAGCTGGATACAAAATTAATTCTATGTAATTTACTTTTCCGGGGAGGTTTTCATATGACGTAACAGCTGAATAGCTGTATGTCAAGCATTGAATATACAACGCAACCGGTCTGTATACTTGCAATGAGGGAAATAACAGTCGGTATGTAAATATTTTAAATACATGTAATTTTTTAAGGGAAAATGATATACTACAAGGCCTAATAATAAATCTAGATGTATAGCTAAATCCTTTAAGAGTAACCACTGACAGGGTGACTATATGAGCGTTTAAAGAAATTAGAATTTAAATGGTGCTATCAGTGTTACATATTACTTTAGTATAATTGTACCTCAAGTAAAAGTAGTAAAAGTAGAAAACAATCGAAATAATCTAGGTAGTAAAAAAGGAGATATTTTTGTTCAAAAAAGCACAGTTAATTACGGAATTACGGAAGGGACATGTGAAAATAAAAATTTTATCTCATGCGCACGACTTAATATTTTTTTCCTCAAAAATGATGTCGTGCGTACGACTTAATATTTTTTTTCTCATTTTTATGTCGTGCGTACGACTTAATATTTTTTTTTCTCATTTTTATGTCGTGCATACAACTTAATATTTTTTTTTCTCATTTTTATGTCGTGCGTACGACTTAATATTTTGTTTTCTCATTTTTATGTCGTGCGCACGACCTAATATTTTTTTTCATCATTTTTTATGTCGTGCACACGACTTAATATATTTTTTTCCTATGTTTTCATGTCGTGCGCACGAGATAGTTATGTCGTATGCACGATTGTTGGTGTTTAATAAAGGTTATTGATACCCTTCATGGTTTAAAAAAATGTCCCTCGCCTATCCAGGGGTGGGGCGGGGACTAGGTAATTCCTATGAAAACTCTTGCTACATCAGAGATCTTGTAGAATAAATATCTGGTTTAGCAAGAGTTTCCATAGGAATTAAGGACTTGGGTGCTTCAGCTACCCCTAATAATTGTTTTGAAATTGGAAAATATTATGTTAAAGCTTTCGCAGCTTTGTATAATTCCTTTTCAGTGTTATACAGTACCCATGGGTCATATACAATGTACGCAGTAATACAAAATACGTGTATAACGAAGTGTTCACGAGGCGGAAGTAGATTAAGTGTTCGTATTTTATTGTATTTCAAAGTAAAGTTGTTTTCTTGGAGCCTACATAAATAATAATTTCAACTATCCTTAAATTTCATCGATATCCGTCTTACATCTAAGAAGATTATTTGTAGTATTCACATTGTATCTCAAATTCTAGTTTAACTTTAAGACATATGTCGATGTGAGATGTTTGCTATTGGCAAATTAAGTCGTGCGCACGACTTAACTATCACGTGCGCACGACTTAAAAAAATAGGAAAAAATATATTAAGTCGTGCGCACGACATAAAAAATGAGAGAAAAAATATAAAGTCGTGCGCACGACATAATTTTTTAGGAAAAAATATTAAGTCGTGCGCATGAGATAATTTTTCCACATGTCCCTTCAATACTTCCGTGGTTAATGACGCCTTAACGAATTTATAATTTGTACATGAACATATACGTGTATAATCCAAAAAGGGTGTAAAATAAGATTGATCTAGTACCGAAATAGAATTCCATTACATTAACGTCAAAACAACAACATCTAGTACCGAAATAGAATTCCATTACATTAACGTCAAAACAACATCTTTGTATCATCCCGACAGGAATGTTTATAGCATTTGCCATTTACAGACACAACGATGACAGATACTCCATCCAATAAAAAATTGTTTACCAAAATTCTTGTTTTGTGAAATTTTATCCATTCATTGAAATACATAAAAACATTTATAACTTTATCCGTTTGAGCATTCAATGAACGTTTGCAATCATGTACTGACATTTTCGTAGACACATACGTTACAGCAACGTTTGATGACGTAAATACGATACGACATGGCATGTTTTATGCCAGTGACTTCCTGACGTAAATAGGAAACGCATGATTGGTCAAAATCCAAAACGATTTTTATGGAACTATTTGCGTGCCATCAGAGTGGATGTTTATACGATGACCACGACAAATATTGATGTCGCATCCTCGGCAACGGATTCCTCTGTACCAGTAATAACTTCGTCTCCGACAATGTCTTGGAATAAGATGTGAAAGAACGCAGTTTCTATATGGGCACCATATATTGCCGTGGCCGTGATGGTTGCTGGGTTGGTCAATTGTTGCATCATTTTGAGCTGGAAAGCAAAATTGTCATAATTATTAAAGCGGCATAAACCTGTGTTTACCCCCAAAATTACGTGGATTTTTTTCTACTTCTACTACTTGTACTTGATGTATAATATCAAATAAGATATAAATATATATATATATATATATATATATATATATATATATATATATATATATATATATATATATATATATATATATATATATATATATATAAATCTTATATTCCTGTATATTTTGTGAAAAATAAGGTCAAGTCCAATGAAATAAGGTTGAATTAATCAATTGCAAGTGAATAATTTGCTAAACTGGTTTTTTTTCAAGCAATTGTCACAAAACTTATCGGAAAATAAGAATTTTTATACCTGTGTATATCTCGTTTTGTTAGTTTATATCTCGTTTTGTTAGTGTATATCTCGTTTTGTTAATGTATATCTCGTTTTGTTAGTGTATATCTCGTTTTGTTAATGTTTATCTCGTTTTTTATAGTATAACAAGAAGGGAAGATGAAAACACACGACTAATGCCCCTTTCATATAAAAAAAATCTCAGATACCAAAGTATAATTTTTTAGGATGTCCAGGGTATAGATACAAATCTGGTAAAAGTGGACAAACACGGACCTCTGGAAACCAAGTGATTAATTTCAAAATACCAACCGAGTGATTAATTACAAAATGCAATATTGTTTTTACTGGAATATGAAAATAAATCAGTTAGTTTTCAAACATTGACAACCCCTAGAGAAAGAATAATAAATCTTGATGTACGTGTAATAGATGAAGTTTTATTTGACAAATACAATCGTCTTGAGCATTTGTTTTGGCCATTTTTATTTTTCAAATCTATAACTTTGGTATTATGTTGACGGTATTTACAACCACTGGGTCGTTGCCACTATTGGTGGACCGATTGAAACCCCGAGGCTATATATAAACCCAGTACATGATATTTCGGAACCAGCTTATTTTTACCCTAATAAAAATATTTCAAACGGATGATAACGGTTAGGTTCTAAACACCTCAAAACCTATGACGGCAGTCTTCTTACAGTGGTTTCACTTAGGCGAATTTAGGATTACATTTCGGCAATTGTTATATCTTGTATGATACCACTTTGTTCCTTCGATCTCTACATCTATTTAAAATTTGAAATTCAAATGTTGGTGATGTCTTACAGACAGTCACGTTCGTCTTCTTCATTTTCTATTTTTTTCTATTTATTTATTTATTTATTATTTTTATTTTTATTATTATTATTATTATTATTATTATTATTATTATTATTATTATTATTTCCTTTCTTTCTGTAGTTTTCGAAAACTAGATATGCTATAATGTTCATAATATCCAAAGAAAAATATAAAATATAACATTCTTTCGTTAGAAGAAGAATTTGTTTGTCAATTTTGATTAGACACATTACTCTATGAATGATGATAATTATATCATCTTCACATGAATGAATTCAATAACTATATTACACATCAATACATACCATGGCAACAGACCACCAAAACGGCAAAAATAAGTACTACAGCAGTGTTCATGTTAGCGTATAGAAGATCAAAGGTGTACAGGTGCGTGCCAACATTCGTCCACTATATACATTAGTTCACTGACTTTTTCATGGTCCCTATATCTGTTTTTATTTACTTACGCGGGTCGCGTTTCATAAACATATATCCACAAAAAAACAAATATTATGGGAAGCCTGTGTGGCATCTACAATGATATAAGAGCTGTAAATGGCGTACATCAACTATACGCTATTTTAGGTATCATTTGCCTCAGTGACAGGAATGTACTGGTCATTCACGTGATCTGTCATCAGGGCAATGTCAACAGGGCCTGGAACCATAAAATTTAAGTATTTATTTAAGTCTGAGAATATTCTCAAATTTCCCTGCTTTGCCAATCAGATTTCATGATGAGCCAAAGCTCAGTAGACTACATTGACTTACGTAATTCTTTCTAAAGTTTTATGGCGCCGGGCCCTGGTGTTATTCTATGAGAGAGAGAGAGAGAGAGAGAGAGAGAGAGAGAGAGAGAGAGAGAGAGAGAGAGAGAGAGAGAGAGAGAGAGAGAGAGGGGGGAGAGAGAGAGAGAAAGAGAGAGTGGCAAATGACAAAAAAAGCAAAAAGATTGCTGAACAAATTCATCAAAATGAGAGAGAGAGAGAGAGAGATAGAGAGAGGGTGGGGTGTCAAATGACCAAAAAAAAAGCAAAAAAGATTGCTGAACAAACAAATTCATCAAAATTAGGCCAATTTAACCACAATATGTATTTGTCCGGCATAAACCTGTCACCGGTGTCCTTTCATTCATTTGTTTTGTTTTTCTGGTAGTGGCTAGTTCCTACGTCATTGTGGTCGTCACTGGACATACGTCTCTTCCATCTTCTTATTAAGAATACATGTAATATTGGACAAAATGATTTACCCTTTCACGTACATACGTAATTAACTTAAAATCAAAATAAGAGGAAATATGAATAAATAATATAGATGTAATTTCAAAACGTATATAAATGGTCGGTAACCGTTTGTTCTTTATAAAGAGATAAACAGACCAACACTCTTAACGTGTCCTACATTTCGATAAAATGAAGACAGCTGTAATTTTAGTATTGGCCGTTTTAGTCGTACTGTGTAATGGTATGTATTTATATGTATTGTAACCATAGTAATACAATTATGATTTCTTTTATCTAGTACTCTTTTGTTACGTATTAGCTCAACATAAATCGTGTTGAAAGCAATGGGATTTTCTGATATCATTTTGAAATATAAAGAAATAGCAAGTAATTTATTGAAAACATTTGTCAATGATTGTACTATTCAGTTAAACGTTTTAATATAATGTTTGTTTTCTTGAATATTAAGTTCCCATTTAAAATATCAAGATTCTAAAGAGAAGTCACCAGCTATAGGTTGAAGGCCACAGATGTTTACCTGTGTTATAGACGTATGTCAAAGTAGGTCAGCTAAGGTCGGTTTCATAGCATTATGATACTTACCATGACACGGGACATCGATTGAAGACTCATCCGAAAGACCCGTTACTCTCTTTTTTAATCGACCGATTGCCGTCGAAATTTCAACTGTTTATTTGAAAGAAGTTTCTTTTATGATATGAATCTGAAGATGAATTGGGGAACTTCTGGCTGGCCAACAATCTATCTATCAGAGTGGGCGCCCGTGGTCGATTGGTGGAGATTAATCCGGGAACTTCTGGCTGACCAACGATCTGTCTAGCAGAGTGGGCCCCCGTGTCCAATTGGTTAGAGCATTGTGCTTTGAACCACGAAGTATCTCACAGTGGTTGTGACCAATTGACGGGAGATGCTCACTCCTCCACGGCACCTGATCCCATCTCTGTATTTTCGGGGGTACATGTGTCCAATTTCACCTGATTTGTATTTTGTCTTAGTGTGCCCTCTTTTGCCGATTGATACTTTGGTATCTGTGATTTTTATTTACTGAAACGTTTTTCCTAAATATGTACGTGGAAAACAAAATGATTGGTTTTACAGACTTGAAATATACTCCAGGAACTACTTTCATTATCGTCTTATTCTTGTTTGTAGCACAATTCGATCATATCGGAGACCATGTAGGTTACGGAAGGTGTCCACCAGTTCCATGCACCAAAATATTTATACCAAAACACTGTCGCAAGGCGCATTATTTCCGATACAAAGGAATCCGATGTCGAGGCTGTGACATCAATACTTGCCGGAGAATCCGCTACTGATGTGGAAAGGACCAATCAGATTGACACAAATGTAGAAAACACGTGTACATGGGAGAGATGGTATGGAATGGATAGTGCTTCTAAGAGTCACTGAAAATCCAGTTGTGAATCACTCGTATGTGCCATATGTACCACGAATTCGACTGAAATTCTTCATATCTAACATTATATAGCGTTTGTATGACGACATTATATGAATAAACGAGATATAGTCGGGCCTGTAACTGTACATACAAACAACTTGTTTTGTGTATGGTAAAAAATATATTTAAAGAGGGTGCACGTGTGTGTATGCGTGCGTGCGTCTGCGCGCACGCTCGTGTGTGTGTGTGTGTATCCACAAGAACATAAACATACTTCGTCTAAAAGTGAGTCAATAACATAAGTAGTTTCAATGTTATCATAGAAAACTTTGTACAATGTTTTGAAATGATAACATAACGAAATGATGTGTAAAATGATATTGTATTCTTATTTGTAAGTATTGCTTGATAATCACTGCATAATAAAATTTGAATTGTTAAATGCACGACTTTGTCATTATTTCATTTATAAAACAAACTATGTGCCTTGATTTCATCATGCTTTCTTATCAAGATTGCTTGTTAAGGCCATTCCAAGTTTTTTCCATGTTAAGCGTCCACTCTGAATTCGAAAACCTAACTATCTGGTCGGAAAACACACACATATCTTGAAGAAAAACACAAAACTCTTTAAATACAATTGAGATCACTTAATAGATTGTTTGTTTGCTTATTGTTGTTTAACGCCACTTTCAACAAAAATGACATCAGATAATGGAGTTAAGTTGAGTACAGGGTCCTTCTAATCAGAGTACACTACAGTACCCTAAGTGTGCTAAAGTACTTTAAATATTATATGGTAGATCTATATTAGTTTTATTTTATCTGAACACTGTGTCTACATCAAACCAACTGCAAAAACACTTTGATTTCACGAGCTGTAAGGAACATACATTCTAAGATTATCAATTACAACCATGATGACCTAAATCAATGCGCATGCGGACACTTAACATAGAAAAAACTTGGAATGACCCTAATAGACAAACCAGTGACATTCTGTATAACAGGAGTTTACTGTTCATTATCTTATCATAATTTTATGCATGTGGTTGTCAATGTATAGGGGGGGAATCGTGATTTTGTGTTAGTATTTAGTCTTCAATAGCTTTGAGTTGTGAGTATCAATTATCACTTTTTGATTGACCAGGGGTGATAACCAGGTTTTCATTTTTTGTCAAAAATGAAATTAAACATACTATAGTTAATTCAATATTCTTCTTGTGTTGGATACATCGACGCTGTGTAAATAAAAGGTTATAACTGTCACTTACGACCTTTTACTTTTTTCTTATATTTGGATAGTTTTCAATTCTGCATCTTCCTGTGAAAAAATTAAGTCAAAATTGCAGTTACCACCTTTTAATTCCAAAGCGTCGAAATATGTGTTATTTATATTTTAGAGAACAAATCGACCAGGATAATGCATAAATTAAGATGACTCCAAGACCCAATTGTTCATCTATTGGTTAAAATTAACTACCGGTGAAATATAACTCTCGTTTAAGTATGGTAACCGAGGTTTACATAACCTAGGATCAAGTTTTGATAACAGTGCCAATCATTCAGCTATTTTGACATAATAAGCCTTAATTGGTTAGAATATGTAACCGAGTCTTAAAGCATGGCTAAATTTCCCATATTTGACAGATGGTGTAACCAAAGTTAGATTCAACCAATTATTGAGCAACAGAATTTAGCCCTAAGTTAAAATTTAATCCCTGGTTATGATATTTAACCGTGATTAAAATTTAACCACAAGATGAACTACTGGGTCCCGAAGATTAATCATTGTCAGAAATCAGTTAAAGTTATATCAACTGGTTTCATAATTATATGCTGTTCAATACCTCGAGATATGCAGTTTATTTCCCCGAGCCTTCAGGGAGTATGGGCGAAAATATCCGTTCGGACAAAGCATTTGTGTTCCACCTACTGTGTATCCCAGTATACGCACCCTGTCTGCACAATTTAGTAAAGAAAAATATTGTAGATCTATCGTATGTTACCAAAGGGCTCTGCACCCAGCATATGATGATTATAGCGATTCATGATTAAAATAGGAACATTGTAAGGAACTTGTATTAAATGTTTAAGGTGACTGATGGACAAGGGGTGCACCAAATCTCACTTCTGGTATTTCTGGTAGTCTATGTTTACCCTATTTTGATTTTGTTTATTCTCTAGGAACTTTGGGATGGCTTGGGATGCATTTCACGAATCTGAACCGTTGTCCTAAATAATGTATTACATTTAATACGATACATTAATAATAATAATAATAATAAAAGATAAATAAATAAATGAATTACTTAAAATCAACCTATCTGAAATGTTCAGTACGAATTCTAAGGGAGGTAACAAATTCCTGCTGATGATGAGTAGGACACTTTAACAATATGCATCTGGAGTTAGGCCCTATTTTGCAAATTCCTGGAGATCAATAGGAATGCTTTTCTTTGATATTTTACAGAGCTGGCAGTCTAACTTTTAAAATTTGCCATCAGTATTATTTATTGTAACCATAAAATTAATTAAATAATTAGGCCAACTCAAACAATTAATAAAGTGTGGGTTTGTATATTAAATGATGAAATGAATGAAAAGTAACTGATTTGGAACGATGGGATCGGAGTGTCATATTTCATTGACCCATTTACACCTTTAATGACAGAAGAGTTCCGAATTTAAGGGGAATTTAAAAGTGATTCACACCTTTTCGAAATCTCCCAGGTGAAAACAGGTAAAAATTGAAATAAGGGTAGTCTGTTTCTTTTTTTTATACATTCCATGAGTACAACGATTGTTTCATGATAATAGCGTTATTATTAGATAAGATTTTCTTGTAATTCTTTACACAAATTCATATCCCGCCGGTTGAATTGGGGTCAATTCATTCGCTGTCAAAATTGTTAACAATGCTTGCACAGGTGTGCCATATTTATAGGATTATTACAATGATACGGGTGGGTATAAATCAGATATTTGGATTATATTTAGATCTCTTTACCATTGGGAAGAGTCAACAAGTTTCTCTGACAAATTAACCATATGATCTTCTAGATCAAGGTCTACTTAAAATTTTATATCGTGTATAACCTGTATCATAAATCTGTAGATTGACTATATTGTACTCGAAATGCGGCGGCACGATTTACCCAAAAAACAAAAACTACCCAAAAAGACCAAAAAAACACCCAAAAAACATCCAAAAAACACACAAAAACAATTAAATCGAAATAAGTTTGCATCAATAAGGTTTTAAATGCATTTTCTTCTGTATATGCATTTTCATAGACAGCTAGAAATAAAAAAAAAAATCATTTATCACTTCTCATGGAACTTACGGACACTGTCAGTTAGTAAAATGAAGAGCCAAAATGGTCTTCTTAAATAATTTGTTTCACGATTCCTGAAATATTTTTCATATTTTATGTCAAATTTATATCTCTACGTAATGTGGAAAATGATTATTTCATATGTATTAAACGTCTTTACCGGCCCCATATAAGTAACATTCTGGAAAATGTCATGCTGACTATATCATGGTTTCAGAAATACATCGTGAAATTGGATAAAACAGCATTATCAAAGTCAAAAATATCTACAGTCATAAAAAATATTCATCATATTATAATAAGATTGCAGTTACGTTTTAAATGTTTTTGTGTGTTTTTTGGGTCATTTTGGATGTTTTTTGGGTCTTTTTTGGTGTTTTGGGGTAAATCGTGCTGCCCCTTGAAATGTACTCACCATTAGTGACTTCAAGCAAGCAAATATACTATCGCCGAAACTAGATGTGTGTTAAGGTGTCTAGATGCATTTGTGTAAACATGTATCCCTCAGAGATGAGCTGTAAAGTATCCTGTCTTTATAGTGTTTATGGATGATTCTGGCCCACCCTTGACTCAGGAAACTGAGCCAGAGATTTATCCAAACATGATTTATTTTAGCCAGTTACTTGAAATTTTGATTAGGTACCTGGTCAATGAATATTGATATCAAATAGGCCTGTTTTTATTAATTGTATGCTACATGGTGACAACTATTCACATTCCATCTAAGTCAGTGATATTGATATATCTTGCACATGAACCTGATGATTTATGTATGGAGTACATGTATTCTGGGGCAGGGGTATAGAAATATAACTTTCATGCCCTTGTCAAAAAACTGGCTGGCCGAAATAGATTTTTACTTGTCCAATATTTACTGACAATTTTTTTTATATACAAAAATACTTTTATAGGACTTAGAATTCTAGATTTATGTTTATAATTTTCTTTATAATATTTATTTGTCAGAAGAAATAAAAACTTAGAAAACAACATAATCAGTCCATGGTACAAAGTACATGTATAATAACCCTATACAGATATTACAAAAAAATAACAGATGTGTGTTATTGTGGGACAAACATGTGAAGAGATTAAAATATTTGATATTTCTTTTTCTTGGCATTAATGTATTTTCAGAGCAAGAACAAAACTTTAATGAGCAAAAATTTTAAAATGATGTATAGTTTATTACAACGAATATAACACATGTTTGTTATTACAGGAAGTTAAGATCTTCTTCAAATTCATTGTCATTTAAAATTTCAGCTGCAAATTGGGGATTGCATTGTTTTTGCATTGGGAATGGCGACTTAATTCGACCCTGTATGATCATAGGACCAAAAATCCCTGATATATTCATGTACCGATGTCATACAATATTTTGACCCCCCCCCCCTCTCGATAAAATGACTTGACTTGGAAAATTTTCCAGACAATTCTGCTTTTACCAATCAAGCATGCCCTTAGTACCAATGCTGTGTGTATGATATTAAAATATAATTACAGTATGATTCTGCAATATTTTTTTCTGAAACATGAGCAAAAATATTAGCCAGTCTAATTTTTTTTAGCCAATTTTAAAAAAAAATTCCAAAGCTACAATGTTTCAGAATTTTTTAAAAAAAAATTTTAAAAATGTACATTCTCTTGGTCTTTCCTTCCCATCAATGATTGAAATAAGGAACTACATGTATGATGGTCACTCTCTTCTGCTTTCATGAATAACTATCAAATGATTTCACAATTCATTTATTTTTCAGAGACAACGGACATAAGATTTGGTCGCCATTTCAAGATTACAGAAAAGATTTTTCAGCGATATCAAAATGGGTCTTTTTTCCAAGGGTGGATTAAGGATATTGTTAGCTCTTGCTAATTGTGTATTTTTCGTAAGTATAAAGAGCAATCTAGGTTTTCTTTGTACATGTAATAGATTGATTTTGCAGTGCAGTGAAACCTGTATATAGGGGCCACCCAAGGAACCAGAAAATGTTGACCTTTATGTGCAGGTGACCCTTATACACAGGTTCAATTTAGTTGAAGTATGCTATCAAGGGACTTGAAAAAACTGACCTTTAAAAACAGGTTATCCTTATATAGAGGTGGCCGTTATAGCAGGTTTTACTGTATTGTGTTTATTTCATTTATTCCACTTAAGGTGGTCAAGTGTTGCAAGCAGGAGCTCCTGGGTTTGGTGTCCCCAAATTAATCTGTCTTATCCGGACCTTAGTATTCCGAATTCTTATCTAACCTGGTGTTGTTAGCCGGTCCCAAATTATTTCCCTATAAGTTAAATGTAAAAATATATTGTGTATTCCACATTTTGCCTTCTCTGAATTCCGACCTTAAAGTTAATGTATGCCCCCAAGTGATTAAATAAGGGGATTATTACACTGTGTAATCTAGACAGGTAGATAATTGTTGTAAGCCGATAGGTACATACTCGATTCATACTTTACTAAAAAGTGACAAATACAATACCAACACACCATGAGATGTATTCAACCTCAGTATTTATGCATGTTTGGTGCAAATTGAATGATTTTCATATGCAATAAAACGTGAAACGTCATTTCCATTTGTCTTGTCAATTTCACAGAGCGTAGGGTCTATCCTCCTGTTTTCCGGATCTTGCATATAATCCGGCCTAATAGATAATTTTCGAGTTCTTATGTAATCCGTTTTTGGTTCTGGATTATCTTGCGCCATTTCAACTTTGTTATGCTTAGCGATTTCCGGTATGTGTCTTTGCGTCGATCAAGAAATAAAATGCCCGATTACAATAACATACAAAAATCAAAATGTTATAATATTCCATTTCTGGTATAGCATTCAGATGGTAACCCCAATTTGTCTTTGACCAAAATGGACTAGTGATGATAATGTGGCCTTCAGATATAACAGCATTTTATTTCTTGATCAACACAAAAACACCAGAAATAGTTAGGCATAACAAAGATGAATCGACGCATTAAAAATCTGGATCAAAAAACAGACTACACAAGCACTCAAAAACGGTCTATTCTCTCGTCCAATGGTCAGTCGGAGTAAACAGATTATACTGTACTTTTAAGAGTGGTATAAACTGTTCTCTTGCCAAGGGCTGAGCGTACTAAGTTAAAGTCACATGGTTTTTAGATGAGACTTTATTTACAAGGTAAAACGGAGGACCCTGCAGCAGGCTCAGAAAAGAATCCATTGGCATCAGCCTCCTCAGTCCAAAACATAGTCCAAAATTTGTATAACAGTCATTTGGAAATGCTACCTAGAACTTAGTCATTCACCCCTAAAGACACATTTAAGCTGACCTAAGTCATTGATTTACAGAAGAGTCCATTGTCTTTTAGGGGTTGATGAGTTAACAGCCTCAAGATATCGTATTTAATAGTACATATATCCAAACAGACAAAATATGAAACTAGATTTCTCTTTTTCAGGTGATAGGCGGGGTATGTGTAGGTGTAGGAGCATGGATGGCATTAGATAAGTTATTTATATCAGACGTCATTGGTTCAGATCTCTTCGCTGCAGCAACATACATATTAATCTTCAGTGGGTGTGTTATAATTATCATCAGTTTCGTGGGGTGCGTGGGAGCTGTGATGCGGAACAAACCTATAGTCATATTGGTAAGTAACACAGTTATCGACTTTAATATTTTAATGATTTTGATACCTGGAATTTACTGACAAAATTGGGTAGTTTCCCCTTGCAAAATTTGTGCAAATTTCCCGCAAAATGACTAAAAATTCCTCATTATCAATCACACACTTTTGTCATTTTGTCCCGGTACACTTCAGAAATCATAGCATCCAGACTGTTGACTTAACTTTTATTTCAGTGTGCTGATGAAAATCAAAATGGCAAACAGCAGTACCAGTGGGCACGAGCGACATTTTGAGGATGTTTCGTAGCATGATTTAGAATTGTTGTAAGAGCATAGGGACTCATTGAGTCCGAAGAATGCTATCGAGGGTGTAGTAGCTATTTTGTCGAGCCTTCGGCCTCTGGCAACAGTCCCTAGGCCTTCCCTGCTACCTCGGGTCAATGATTTGACTGTTCCCTCAGTACCAATGAAACAATTAAATACTGTAGAAATAAATTATGTTCATATCAATTTCTTTATTTTCAGTATATAGGAACTGTGATATTAGCCTTCATAATGCTGATAATTGCGGGATCTGTTACAGCCAGCTTTAGTGGAGAGGTAAGACAGTAGAACCATGCAGTACCAAGTTACTGAAGCGCTCAGTGAATGTTGAAGAAAATATTTTGTAAAATAAAAAAACTGATATTGGAAAAAAAAATTTAATTCACTTTTAGAAAATGCATAGTGGACTTTTATTATACCCCCAGAATTAATTTTCTTTGTCGAAGTTAGCATTTTCACACCAATAGACCATAACAGCATGGTCTAAAACAGTACAGAAGAGCAAACCATTTGGATACTTGGGGGCTGAAAGGGTTTAAAAGTGCCGGACCTGCTATATTAGGAAACTTTAAATACATTTAAAATAATGCATTTTCAGCAAAATTAGAAAAATGATTTTGGTGAAATAGGATTCAATTTGCGAGTGGAAACAGTCTTTAATCAACTGATAATTCCATAGAAAAATTGGTCGAATGTTAATAATAGCGGGCAAAGGAGGTGAGTGGTTGAAGCAGCTCACACATTAAACCATGAGGTCTCTCACTCCTGTCAGCATGGGTTCGAGTCCCTTTGTAATTTAGTTAGGTTGATTTTGTGAGAACTTTGCATATTTACTTGCCATGGTCTGGTGGTTTCTTCCCAGGTACATTGTAACTCGGTTCTTTCCTCCACCATTAAAAATTGCCACCACCATATGACAGAAAAGCTGTCGTGTGTGGTGTAAAAGAAAATTCAAATTTTAATGATTGCGAAATTTTTTAAATCCTGGATCAACTCTGGCTTTGTCTGTATACAAGTATTTAGATTTTATGGAAATAAAGGGAAAATGTCACAAACACATCCTTGATTTACCACCTGGCATCAGTAAAAAAACTTAAAACATTTTCATGATTTAACAAATATTCTGAGATACAGTTTTAGCTTTAAATTCAATTAAATTTTATTTTGATATAATCGAAATATTCTTTTATTATAATGCTTGATCTTCTATATTTTGACATGATCAAGATGTATTTACCACCCATCTAGTAAATTCAAAAATCAAAACATTTGCACAGTAAATAAAGGGAAAAGCTGCATCATTTTTTATTTAATCATGTCTGAGAATATTTGTAACTAATCCTGCTTGGCTAATCATGATCAAGATCTGCCCAAGTCTGGCATTAGCTGTGTTTTTTTTTTTCATTTTTTCTTCCTTTTTATTAATTAGATTAATTGCATTTTATTAATCAGGCATAGAAAACTTATATTCCAATATATTTTGTGACAATTGCTTGAGAAACCATGGTTTGGCACTTTTATACTATTTGTAAATGAATATCACACTGGACCTGACCATATTTTCACAATTTATATAGAGAGAAATATAAGATTGTTTATTATTGTACATCATATATAAGTAGTAAAAGTCGAAAAAATAATTTTCTTTTTTTTTTTGGTAAACACACGCCATTAATTAATTCTTAAGTTTTATCATGTTTAATGGTGTTGGGCATTGACAAATTGTCTGAAAATTAAATTATAGAACACTGTTCAGAAACTGTTATTAGTTAAAAGCTAGATTTTACATGTAGTTTTGAAGATACGTGTACAGTAGAACTTTATTGATATTTCAAACTATTCACAAAATCCCGAATAGTTTTATTTTATTTAACGCTACTTATAAAAATTTCATAATTCAAACTTTTATGAGTTGAATTACTTGATGTTTCAAATTATTTTTTGGGCCCATTTCTGTAAAAACAATGAAAATTCCTATATATAATTCGAAGTAAAAATTTACATGTGTACGAAATCACCCCGTAATAATTCTTCTCCTTTTCATGTTTTAATTTCACAAAAATTAACTTAAATTTAGCACAAATCATTGATCATAATGACAGTTTATGTCTTAAACAGTTTCCAAGCAGTCATATATACATTATAGAACCTGTGAAACTAAAAATGTATGGGTCTCAGTTACCATCCATGAGTCGAAGTCCAGATGTTTCAAACTTTTCTTGGTGGTCCCTTGAACTTCGACTCATCGAACTTCTACTGTATATAAAAACAAAAATATCAATTCTAGTTTTTTGATATGTCTAATTTCAGTTGACAGAAAACATTAAGGTCAATATGAGATTCTCCATTCAATACGAGTATGGGAATAATATATACTCCAATGCTGAGAATAAAAGAATCACACAGTCCTGGGATACAACGCAGAAAATGGTAAGTATGTTCTGGTATAACATATTTTTATGCCCTTGGCCTGTAAGGTCCTCTGGGGCCATCTAGTGTTTGAATTGTCTGTGTGTCCGTAATTCCATCCTGCTTACATATTTCAGTCCCACTTACATATAATGTGCAGTATTTCAAATTTGGATTGTGATACATCACATGCCCCTGGGTGTGGGGTAAAGTTTGTTGGGATCAGGGGCATTTTTGTTTCACAAACACATCTTGTTAGCTAATGTTGTCACGATATTCAGTTTTTAGTCATCAGTCTGAAAGATAGTTGATTTTAGACAATCGATTTGAGATTTCAGAATCGATAACAATCAGATTTGTTTTTGTTTTTCCCTATCATCTTAATTTCAAACAAGCTTTATTACTGTCATACAACCAATGCTGATATAATTTTACAACCACTGAGGATGAAGATGGTGGTAGGGTCAGATATTGGCCCCTGTTTGGAAAGACCACCTCTTGTGCGACTGAAATGTGGTCTTACAAGACAGGTGGTCTTTTATGACAGTGGCCTCGCTAGACAGATTCCAATGTACAATATAACTATCAGATCTATATATAACTGTTGAACATTTTGTTTTCTTGATATTGTAAAGAAATATTTCTCATTTCCTTGCAGCTAAAATGCTGTGCTGTTGACGACATGGGTTGGAGTGTTTACAGAGATTCACAATGGTTTCGACAAACTAATCTAGGAATAGACGGTAAATATGTGTGATGTTTATAAACAAGAAGTTGATAGTGAACATGTTTCATGATTTTAACTAAAAAAAGCTTGAATACTGTATACAGGTTTATTTTCGCCTCGTGTTATTTTTGCCTTACTACACTTGCAAACGGTCTCGCCTCCCTTTAATTTTGCCCAGACTACATTCAGAAAATGTGTTAAACGTGTGTGACAATTAGCAATTAAATATGTTTTGATTTTATTGCAAACTTTTATTTAACAATTAATACTTCTGCATGTCCACTTTCTGCATGCTTAGATTAAAGTTTTTAAAACTTTTCTAAAGACATTCAAACTTGTCCAGTTTTGCTGTCAAGTTATCTCCCTTGATATTCAAAAACCAGTATTTTTAGCTGACCCAAAGGGTTTGCGTGAGTTTTTGCCATCATTTTGCTTCCTGTGTCTATATGATAATCAAAAGGTTAATCCACCCCACGAAGTCATGCGAACTCAACAATGTGGTGGAAAGTCGCCTAAAGACCACTTCGCTTGCAGGGCTCAACACTAAGGCACGTCCGACCGACCCTGACTAGTAAAAGATTGGTCCGGTCTAGTTAATTTGTGTCAAAGTAGCCCGACTGGTCGGGTTAAAAATATCACTTCAAATAGATTGAAGATCTATTATTAAAAAAAATTGTTGTGAAAAACCATTTTCTTCCTTTTGTAATTTATTTACCGATAGTGGGACATTTATTTACATTACCGGTGATTGTGATAATAGATATGTCGCTGATATTACGTGCCATATAGACTTACTTTCGTCAATTTTGTCGCCATATATTGTAATACGCCTCTGGTGGTGAGAGAATTGGTAAAATAACCAGGTAAAATAACCGAAAAAATGGTAACATTACCAGGATGACGCTTAAAGCCACTGGAATGACACATCAGATTATGTTTTCGTCATTTTTAGATTATTTATATACAACTAAGAAGAATAATCTATTTCAATGTGAGAAGGGAAACAGTGTTCAAGGTATTTTGATACAAACTGTACGAGTAGTTACGTCGGGTTCAATGATATGGCTTAAATATGAAAAAGCTAGATCGGTAAATACGCGGACAATACCGACAAAATATCTTTTAATTTAATGTAAAAACTATATTATTAACATTTAAAAGTAAATTATTCCACAAAAAAATGAAAAAGGAGCTTCAATCCAGTTACATGTCCCGTCATTTCCGGTAATTGGCGTCTTTTCGGTAATTCTATGGACCCGTAAAAATTTTGAAGATTGAAAGTGAAACCGAAAGCTTCGGTCATAAAATCATAAGTGCGTGCAGCTTCACTAGCCAGGCTTAGGCATATTTTGATTTAACTGGGCATATAGAGAATGGTACGTTTTTCTTTTTTATAGTTTTTGTTTGAATTTAGCCACGATATCTCTAATAAAGCAGAACAACTTACGATAACTATCGATATCTGATTACACTGAGTGACTGACGACGGCTTCTTTATACATGTAGTAGTGGAGACATACATGTAGCTAGAGATGAGGGTGTATCAAGGAAAGCAATGGGCAGAACAGAAATCAGAATTTATTTTACAATAATTAGGCCTAAAAGAAAATTTCAAACTTACATACATACTTGTTTCTTGACTTCTATAAATAAATTGTCAAAGCATTCAAGCTAACTGTCTATTCAGTTTTATTTTGTTCTTGATAAAATTATAAATCTGGAACAATCAGCATGAATACAGTGTACAAATTGAGGATAATTTACTTGCACCACTCAGAAATGACATGTATGTTTTATACTGTAACAAAATATACTTGTATTCCAGTCCTACTTATTAGAGTTAGTTAGTAGGCTTGAGTACTCTAGAGATTATATGGAATTATTTCAATCATGAAATAATTCATTAATTTCTTTCTGTTCTTATTTGTTTTTTTATATTGTTTAAAAAAATCAGTTAAAGCAGTAAATAGCATTTAATGGTGCAGCAATAGCTAAAAAATGAGACATAGATATGCACAAGTCTTCTGCCCGTTCGTTGGGCAATTTATGAAATTAATATGTGAGCTATATTTTACCACTTATTAAAAATTAAAATATAGTGTTTTCATTAAAAATCTTTAGATGTAGCGTACCCTAATTAAGTATGATATGAAACTCTGGAAGAGAGATATCTATAGATATGATGTAACCAAGGTCAGGTCTAGTGATGTTGAGGTCAGGTCTAGTAAAATTTTCTGGTACTGGTCCGACTTGTCTAGTTCTTTTTAAAGTTAATGTTGAGCCCTGGCTTGGGAGACAACCTCGCTTTTCAAACCACAAGTTTTCAGTGTCTTGATAAATATCTAATAAGTGCAGAACCTCAGTTAAGAGACAGCCTCGTTAACTACATGTAGACCATTTTGAGTCAGTTAGTTAGGTGGTCTTATTAGTGAGGTTCCACTGTATATAGTGGCACATACATCTCATGAGTATAGCTAAGGTCCATATCGCGGGTTAAATTTTGTGTTAGGTGAAGAGGCCAGTGGGGAAAAACAGCGCAGTTATAGAGGAAAATCTGAAGTCTGTCGTAACTTGCTGCCATTTTTTGTTGATATATTTGATTTTGCAGAAATAAACGAAATGAAGTACGTACCAGTGTCGTGTTGCAAGTATCAAGGCTTTCACAATACAGACAACTGGATAAGAAACTGTCAGTCAAGTGTTCTTTCCCCGCCCGGAGCCCCTGGCATAGGTGCATACAATGATGCATTACAATATACGGTAATAATTCTAATCCTTAGAAATCTTCTTTTTACTTTTTGCCATAATTGCTGTGATGCTTAACTGTTTAATTGGAATCGTGATATGCAGGACTCACATTTAGTATGTACATTTCAGTTTTCACTTAATAATTTCAGTAATTTTTAACAGATTGATTCTAAACTTCATAGGAAGGTGTATTGGAATAAAAACTTCAATAACAAATATTTTGCCCCCATTTTTTACAGATTCATAGCCACTTAAAGAATCCCTGAAACTGTTTCTGATCATTAACTTGAGTAATTTTTAAAGGATTAATTTGAAACTTCATAGAAAGGTTTATTGCATAAATGGTCCTTTGTGGCAAACCTGGTTATATTTGTCTTTTACAACAGAGAACATATCCATCCATCTTGAATTTGTCCTAAATCACCAGAGAAGCTGACCTGACTCAGTCGGTAGGGCGCTTGACTCTTGATCGTGAGGTCGTGAGTTCAAGTCCAGCTGGCGACATGTTGGTTTCCTGTCCTTCGGATGAGACAGTAAAAACCGAGGTCCCGTGTCACAGTAGGTGTCGGCACGTTAAAGAACCCCCACTGCTCAATGGCCGTAAGTGCCGAGCATAGGCTAAAATTTGAAGCCCTTCACTGGCAATCGGTGAAGAAAAAACCTAAATAGCCAGAGTATCCTGGATGGCAATCATATTTGATCATGGCGTGTATGTCCTTGCTTTAGATGTTGAGCTTGAAAATTTTGCTTTCATTTTAAATTCGCCCTCTCATCAGGTACACAGAAATAGACCAACATTGGAACCTGTCTGAAGAGACCACCCCATCTGCCACTGAAATGTGGTCTTAAAAGACAGGTGGTCTCTCAAAAGTGATTTTATTTAAAGGATTATTTAAGCAAGTGCTTTTCAGAATGTGGTTTCAGAAGACAGGTGGTCTTTCGTGAGAGATGGTTTTCCAAGACAGGTTCTTCTGTATTATTAAAATAGTAAAGATCATTGAAAGTGCTTCGAAATTGGTCGACAAAACTGTGATATCATTCATATAAAAAACAATATTGGAACAGGAATCACCTTCATGTTTGCAGCTTCATTGATCAATGAGATAATGGCAGCACAATTTGAGTTTCAGTTTCAGTCATTATCATATACAGTGAAACCTGTCTTGAAAGACCACTCCCGTAAGAGACCACCTGTCCTGTTAGTCCACTTTCTGATTGAATAATCCTTCAGAGAAAATCTCTGTTAAGGTACCACCTATCTTAAGAGACCACAATTGATTGGCAGACTAAAGGTAATCAGGATTAATGTTGCTTTGTTCCTTATCTTAGTTTTGATTTTTTTTTTGATTCACCAGAATTTCTTTTTCAGGGATGCTTTGTGGCAGTGAAGGAGTTTGCTAAATCAAATGTAGGAATGATGATAGCTGTTGGGTTTGTGTTTGGATTTGTAATGGTAAGTTGTTATTTTCTGGTTCACATACCTATCCTGGTGGAGTAGCCTTTTTCAGTAAAGCCTAATCACCAAATACCCAACACGGCAACTTTTGGCAAAATTCCCATTATGGTGTCACAATTAAATGACCCGTTAAACACTTGCAATCGAATGATGTCAAAAAAGCACATAAACAGCCATGTGTCAGACTCTTGGCAATAGGTCAATTTCTCTAGCTAGTATAATGTCTATGCTGGTAAGCTACATT
Source organism: Atrina japonica (assembly GCA_030159075.1). Lineage (NCBI taxonomy): Eukaryota > Metazoa > Mollusca > Bivalvia > Pterioida > Pinnidae > Atrina > Atrina japonica. The sequence goes on from BROG01000170.1 coordinate 271,690, forward strand.
ACCTTAAATTGAACTCCTTGTCATGGTCTCTTCGTAGAGTATTTGGCTCTCAATTGGAAGGTCCTGGGTTTGATTCCAGGCACCGAGTCATACCAAAAACCTAGTATAATGACGGTTACTGTGGTGAAAGCATCAGAATAGCTTTTTGTCTAACTGCCACATGTGCCACCCTGTCAGATATAATTGCTGTAAAGTGGTAGACCCTGGGTACAATTACCAGCTGGGTAATACCCAAGATTTGTTTTTAAAAAGCGAGTGACAGTTGCCTTCACCAACCTTTTGTTATAAGAAATTAACCCTTTCACCCCTGAGTATCTGAGTGGTATGCTCTTTTCTATTGTTTAAGACTAGTCTATTACGGTATGTAGGGTTGAAATGGTTAAAGTCAAAGTCTTGAGACAATTTTATTCTATATATTTTGTTTTACCTCCCGCCAAGAATTTTTTATGTATATGGAGATATCACCAGCTAAGATGAAGTGCTGCAAATTTTGACCTGAGATATGGACTGACACAAATGCAAAAAGGGTTCTTTTACACGCCACACCTTCCTTGACATGGGAACTCAATTTAAAGTGTCATTTTGAAAGACAAATGACTTTTTCTTCTGATGCTGAGCACATGACGAAGGAACACTTACTACCTTGAGCCTGAGGTATGACCCGGAAACCGTGAATTGAAACTTGGACCTTCCGCTTGTGAGCTGAATGCTTTACAAATAGACTAAGTAGTCAGGGAAGATTGAAAGCCAAGGATAAAGAATTCTTACTGCATTGGTATATTAACCATAGCACATGTTTAAACTTGTGTCATTTCACTTACGTCTGCTGTGGTTTTCACGTAAGTGAAAAGTGGGCCTCCATGGCTGAGTGGCTAGAGCATTGCACTTTAAACCATGAAGTGTCTCACCTTTTGTCACAGCGGGTTCAAGCCCCCCACCCCCCCGCTGGAACCTAAGCTCATATTGTGAGAAAAATTGCCAGTTCCCTTGTGGAAGGTCAGTGGTTTCTACCTGGGTACATTGTAACCAGGTTCTCTCCTCCACCACTAAAGACTGGCTACCACCATATCACTTAAAAATTGTTGAGTGTGGCATAAAACAACATTCACATTACAAATACAAGTGAAAACGTTTTAGTAGAACCTTAGAATAAGGCTCCAAAATTAAATCAACTGAATAGTATTGTAAAAGACGATTTATTATTTTATTGCAGCTGGCAGGAGCAGTTTTTGGGATCATGTTCTATCGCCGCCTCAGGGAGCCATTTATTCCAGTTGCTACGCACGAACGATGATCGAAATTTTCCTCATAACTAGTCATTCAGGTGACGTTGGCATGGCGAAAAGATGACAAGGGATCGATAAAGGAATTTTGAGAATTTAGCAGCCCGCTCGTGTCTTGCCTTTCGAGTTATTTCTTTCAAACCCCAAGTTTTATCATTTTTTCATCTCTCTTCAAATCGTCAGTCAAATTTCAAACTTCTTATTATTGATCTCTCTTAAATGCAACATATGTCAAACTCTTGAGTCTGATTTCTTACTTGCTTTTCAGTCTTTGTTAAAACATTTCTAACTAAGTTTAAACAATTGTGTTAGTTTGTGAAATAATTTTGACAATCAAGTCAGACAAGTTGCATATTGGAACTAACACACCTGTCAATCATATCTGATTTCTTTCATTCAAAATTTGAATATTCAGATAGTTACGTCATATCCCAATATTTGCCATTTTCTTTTCATTTGTTAATATTTGAACGTTCGTTTCACCTCTATTTTAAGTTGCGTGACCTTAGGTTCTTGAAGTGGATAAGACAGATGTGGAGTGTTTATCTGTCAAATTCTGATTTATTTATTTATTTATTTTTTTTTTTGAAAAAAAAATATATTCAAATGCAATAATGCTGGGTAATTTTAAGGGGTACTACAGTTGAGTGATAGTAGTGAGAAAACATTTTATTTCTCTGTGATTCATAAAAAAAACACATTTCTTTAAAAAAAAACCAAACAAACAAAACTATTACAAAGTCATTTCCTATTCAATTTCAATAGAATTTTTTAGTTTTACAGGATATCAAGTATTAATTTCTCTTTTTGATAAATATAGATAGGGAATTGTAATATTAAGAATGTTATTTTATGTTAAAATCACTGATCTTTAAAAGAAAATTTAAACAAATTATTGTTAATACATAATGATTATAAAACTGCTAGTAATAAGATATTTATCAAATTTGACGTAAAACAAATGTAGAAGGGATTCATGGTTAACATGTATGTGATCCTGTTAATGGAAACGGGAAGGTGAATTTTGAGCTGAAAATGCACAGAAAAATTACTGGATTGTATTGGAGAAATTTAATATACAGTAACCTCACTATTAAGACCACCTTTAAACTGACTGATTCAAAGTGGTCTGGATGTAGTTAATATCTATAAAGAAATTTTTATTAAGAAACTGAATATCTGTGATCCCAAATGCAGGTGGTCTCCTAATCGAGGTGGTTTCCTAAGCAGGGTGGTCTGTAAGTAAGGTTTCACTGTATCTGTTAGTGACGTATCAATTGTTTATTGCTCTGTTAACACCAAAAAAAGTGTTCAAAGCTTCACCTATACTTGGTCATGTTTTATTCCAAAGTACAAAATGATAACAATATTTGATTGGACCTATTTTCAGGGTAAATTTGACCATAGCTGTAAAAAAAAAAGTGTTCTTGCCACCGGAAGTGGTTTGCAATAATTTTCTATGAGATTATTTCGTTTATCCCCCAATATAGACACAGCTGGGGTATTGAATGTTTGTTATCTCCGTCCTTTTGTTTGCACTTCGGAAACTAATTCCATACCCCTGTCGGCATCTTCTTATGACAAAAACCGTAAACTAGCCATATCTTTATAAAATGTACGTAGCGGAGCGTAGTGATATTTCACATGGTAAATTGTTAATGATCAGTACATTCAGATAGTACCATGAACTTTGACCTCCTGACCTAGATAATACCATTTTACATAATTCATAGTCAGAATTGCAGAACACTGGTTCTAGATCAGAGGTGCATCACAATTGAACATGGGCAAAAACACTAGTCTTGTATATATTATAGTATACACAATAAGGCATTTCGTTTGGAATGAATTTCACTGGTTTTAATGTCATTCTTTAAATTTTGGATGTGGTACTTATAATGTTTTCTGGCATACTTGTGTGTGTATAATTTGGTTCTATCATGGGATCATGTTTAAAAATCTTTTTCAATTTTTACAAACTTTTTGAATGACTCTGATTATCTTTACACACATTTTTATTGATTTTTGAATTTTAGATTTTAAATTTGTTCCCTGTTGGGGGTAAAGGGCTTTGTTTCTCATTGAATCCTGTGTTTTTTTTCAGTCCCCTACCAGTGAAATTATGGAGACAGAAGGTTTTGTATAGTCCATCTGTCTGTACAATGGAGGTTTTGTAATTCATGTAATTGCTCACCATTCACTCAGTAATGGTTTCCCAGATTGGAGACACGTATTGATTCATCAGAACTCTCAGAATATTTGTTTTTATTTGCAAAATGTAAAATTACTGTATGATCAATATTTTAAAAAGACAAGGGGTGAATGGAGAGCAATGTTGATATGGGTTATTTTGATCAAGTTCATAAGTATTGTAACAATTATGTATGGTGAATACCGGCTTTGTATTCTTAATTTTAACTTTACTTCTCTGAATACAAACTGAAATATATACATGTATGTCTTATATTATTAAGGGGATACAGAAATATTTTGTATTTTATATTCTGAAGTCTGTATAAATTTTGTATTTTATATTCTTAAATTAGTACAGAAATACATTTTGTATTTTATATCAAATCATTACAGAAATATATTTTTTATTTTAAATCAGTTCAGAAATACGTTTTGTATTTTATATTAAATCAGTACAGAAATACATTTTGTATCTTATATTAAATCAGTACAGAAATACATTTTGTATTTAATATTAAGGCAATACAGAAATACATTTTGTATTCTTTATTCTAAAATCATTAGAAATACTTTTTTATATATCAAATCAGTAGAGAAATAAATTTTGAATTTTAAATTTCAATATTGGTACCGAAATACATTTTGTATTTCACATCGTTAAATCAGTACATTTTGTAATCTATATAAATTCAGTACAGACATACATATTGTGTTTTATATTAAGGCAGTACAGAAATACATTTTTTATTTTATATTCTTAAATGAATACAGAAGTACATTTTTTATTCTATATAAATTTGGTACAGAAATACATATTGTACTTTATATTAAGGCAGTACAGAAATACATTTTGTATTGTATATCCTTAAGACAGTATACTTGTTTTATTATATGTATGTTAAATATGATGGCAGTGTAGATATATTGGACTTATTTTATGATTGATATGACATGGCAGTATTTATATACATCATGGTTGTGTATTCGTGTATTGTTAAATGATTTACCTGGCTTTGTGTTGATATTTGTATACTAGGTATTCATGGTTTACTTGAGATGATGTTCCCCCTATATATCTAAATGGAATGCTCTTTCTTATTGTAAAGACTAGTCTATTATGGTTGATCGGGTTGAAAGAGTTAACATGTGGTTCAAGGTACACATATGATGCTTCTTTTAACTTTATTCGTTAGCTCAACTAGACGAGCTCCAGATTGTTAGGTCCCGAGTGTTAATACTGATAGGTAGCTATTTGCCTGTTACATGCGGTGCCCAACCTGCCGGTGAATGACTTGTCCTGACCCTTTTGGCGGTGACCTTCACATTTAGAGTCATATTCAAGGATAATCTCTTCCACGTAACTAAGTCCCCCATGCTGGGACCCAAAGGTAACGGAAACAAATTGTCTGTGTAACTCCCAGGTAGGAGTCCTGCTTTACAATGTGGTGCTCTCCTGTGCAAACTAAAAGGGAAATTCTATTACCTGAAGCAGTAGGACCACCCAGTATCTACACTACCACCTTCATAAGTGTAGATATATTTTATTTGAATATTTTAAATCCCTGATGATTAGGCCAAGTAAAAAAATACTTCTGGTTCTCAGACACCATCGCGCGCAAAAAGAGATCGCAGATGAAACCATTTTATTCACATTTCATAAAAAAAATCACGCTGTGCGGCAAGTAAAAATGTCAGTCATTTCAAAAGGCTTAAGTTTCGAAAATGATCCATTTCCTTCTATTAGTAGTTCAAAATGCATTTCTAAAACCCCATTAGAAACTAAAATAATTATTTTATTGACAATTCAACATGTAAATCTTAACTCATGCCCAAAAATGTCACAGAACACATTGTGTGTTTTCTGCTGTTGCTTGCAGTTTATGGAGGAAGTGGAAGTTGGGTTTTAAATGAAAGAACCGATACCGAACGGAACTGAATTTCAGGATGTGTTAAAATGATGATACATATAGCACTATATAGTGTATAAAAGTTTTAAAATCTGAATTAAATGTAGGTGAATGATAAAAGTAAAATTAGTTACTGTAAATAAAAGTTTTAATGAAATACATAAAAATGGATAGCTATTGTTTTCAAAAATGAAACTTTTGGAATTTGCATTGATTTTTAGACACATAGTAGTTACATTTTGTACAGCTTTGTAAAAATAGTAATGATAATGATTGATGATAACTATAATGATGCATTTACAATTAATTTTCTTGTTGTTTCAAAAGATTTTTATGTTTTGATAAATATATAATCTTTTAGCTATTTTATATTTTTGTTGATATTTCAGTTTTAAAACAAAGTGAACAAGACAATCACACAACTTTTTGTTACAATTTATTGAAGGTCTCAATAAAAGTAATTTTTTTGTTGCATAAAGTCTTCTTATTTTCTTGCCTTCAACGTATATAAACAATATTTTGGAAATAAAAAATAAAAATAAAAATAAAATACCTACCTACCTTGCCCATTTTGGAAGGCTAATTGTCTGAGAACCAGAATATTTTTTTTACATGGCCTTAGAATGATAACATTTTAAAACTTAAAACAAAATATTTTTAACACTTTTGTGAAATCCTACATTTCATTTGATAGATCTCATACATCCAAATTAGTTCCGTTAATTTATTTCTTTTTTTTTCTTTTGTCAAGTGAGTGTTTAATGTTTATTCATCTAAGATCGCAGGGCATTTGACCTTTGGTCAGTCTGTTCATCATTTTGTCAGTTTCCAACATTTCGTATCATGTAAAAAAAACTGGTGTCCTTTTATCAAACCAAAAACCAAACATGGCATGTTGGTTTATTTAAATGAGATCGTGGATGAGTTTGATTTTGGACAACAATCAGTGATATTTGCTAGAGTTATAGGACTTTAAAATTCTCATAAATGACTTAGTTCTCAGGGGCCATAGTAATCACAGTGATTAGTTCTCAGGGGCCATAGTAATCACAGTGATTAGTTCTCAGGGGCCATAGTAATCACAGTGATTAGTTCTCAGGGGCCATAGTAATCACAGTGATTAGTTCTCAGGGGCCATAGTAATCACAGTGATTAGTTCTCAGGGGCCATAGTAATCACAGTGATTAGTTCTCAGGGGCCATAGTAATCACAGTGTTTCGCTAATACACCGTTTTGCCAAAAAATGATTATATTTCACCTGAAAACCATCACATTTATCACTCTTCAAATTAAAAAAAAAATTCACATTTTTCCTGGTAAAATAGACAAGAGATTACAAAGTGAACATGGTGAATGTGTGCGAGAGAATGTAAAAGACAGATGCTTTATATAACAAATATTCTTTTTAAGGTGACCAGAAATTTTTTTAATATATTTTTATTTTTCATTTATTACTGTTGATCATTTTTCTACAGTCAAAAAATTGTGTTTTTTTTTATTTAGTATCGCTTATAACATTCCATATCATGACCATCAAATTTTAATGTTGCTAAATTTTTACATGTTGAAATAAACTTGATCCTTGGCAAGTAATGTATTGTATAGGGGTAATTATTTTGTCTGAATTCATGTCTATTTGGATTTTATTGTTTAAGTCACCACCCACACCCCCCTTAATGACACAATGGACTGTGCTATGTCTTTGATGTGAATGACTCAATAGTTTTTCTAGGGGTCTTTGAATAAATAGTTTTGTGACCTTGATCTCTGTACATTCCAAACATTTAGCTGGTTTTATCTTATGGAATAATTGACACGGGAGGAAATATTTAAACTGCCAAAGAGGGAGAGATGTTTCTTTTAAGTAAAATAAATTTTCAAAACTTTGTTAAGATGGTAATTTTTACAATAAATACTGTATAGGCCTATGTTACACAACAAACAGTAATGTTTCTGTTAAATTTTCAACTTTTTTGCCTATAAGTCTGAAGGCTCATTCAAAATGCTGGGAGATAATTTTCAATAAAAAAGTATTTTAAATGTACTCAGAATCAAGTCTATGATGAATTTAGCACAGAACGAATATATTTTGATGTGAGAGGGCAAAATAAACCAGGGGCAAATTATTCTACGTGTGTACAAAGTTACAATAGATTTTATAAGTTACCGTACAATAGATTTTATAATTTTTTTAAATATTTTAGAAAATAAAAATTGGTATTGTTCTATTTCAAAACATAATGTATGTTAAAAATCTTAAACCTCCCTCTTCCAATTAAATGATTGCTCCCAATTGTTATCATTATTTTTATTTTGTTATTTTATATACATATTGATTGTTTATGTCTGTACATATATTTGTATGATGAGGTTGATATTGTGTAAACATTTACGACTTTAGATATTTACTTTTACAAATGCTAACACTTGAGCTGCTATTGTGAGAAAGTTTGCCAGTTTACTTGCGGAAAGGCCGAGGATCTCTTACTGAGTACACTGTAACCGGTTTCTCTCCTCCCCCCCCATTTACAAACAATTGTTGGGTGTTGCAAACAAAACAAATGCTGTGCCTTCACTCCATAGGTCCATGCATCTACATGTATTTATAATTGTAAATTGTCATATTACAGTATTGGTATTTTACTTTTAATGTTTTATACGAAGTGAATTTAGCAATCGTTGAAGTAGGTTGTATGTATGTAGGCTGTGTATGTTATGGTGTATCACTCGTATACTCAAATGTATTTATGTGTTCTTTACACTTACAACAATATTGTTGGGTGCCATTCTTCAAGACTTTATGTTATATATAAAAACCTACTAAAAGGTTTTGTGCCAAGTCAAATATTATTTATCTTTTCATCACCCACCCCCAAACTCCTGGATTGAAGAAAAAGGAACATATTGTTGTTGTTTTTTTTGTCCTATCTTTTTCTCCATTAATCAGTTTGAAACATTGTGGTTTCTCTAAAAAAAAATTCAGTGTCTTTCATCAAATTTCAACCATGTTTGGGTTGGAGCTTTATATCTACAAGATTTAAAATGAGTTCAGTCATGGCCAACACTAGGCTGTACATTGTATTTGATAAATAAGGGATTTTAAACCCCTACCCCCCCCCCCCCAAAAATGGCATCTCCCGTGTTCTTACACACATCTTTTTACCATTATGATTGAAGATTAAAGGGAGGTAACACATGTATATTATTTTGGACTTTTTCTTTCCACATCTTTAACTTTCTGTTTTATGTTTTAACTAGACAGAGGAGAACATATTTCTACATGTTATACAAAGGAAATTCAAATCCAGTCCTTGTTCAAAATGGTGGTCCAAGACCACCTAATGTCCAGACATTTCAAGAGTAAGAATAGACAATCATTGAAGATCATTTCTTGTGGTGTCGTATACTCGTATGTGATGTAATATGTTAAATTGCACCACTGAATGGCTACCATGTTTGTTGTCATTCTAAGGCATACTTCTCATTAGTTGCACTTCAGAGCCGATCATTTTCCTCCAAAAAGGAGGATTTCCTCCTATTCTGAAGTATTACGGCCATGTCCTATTTTTACCCCATTTATTTTCATCACTGAAAACTACATGTGCGTTTGATTTGAATTATTGGTCTAGAAGTAAAATGTGTTTTGTTTTTTTATTAGAATTTCACATAAATGATATTAATTTTATCATTATTTACTCTCCCAACATAAAAGATGGGGGCGTATTGATATAAATATATATATTTTTTTGCATTGTACTCGCTATTCTAGAATTGTCTTGTTTTATGATATAAAGGTACAAAATACAGCAGATTCTTGTTATCTCAAAATTCACGGGACCACACTAGATACTTTGAGATATCCAAAATTCAAGATTAAACGAAATATAAAAAAAAATCGGGACCGGATTTTTAACTTTGACATATCCAGAATTTCAATTCGTCAGATTTCGACATAACAAGATGTCACTGTATAATGCATATTCTACACATTCTTTATAGCAGACATTTTGAAATTAAAAAAAAATTACTGGTCAACCGGACCAGTGAATAAAGGAATTTCACTGGTCAAAGAAATTTTTTTACTGGTTTGTATATATACATAATTGAAATGAAATGGAAAATTACTGGTCATTTGGACCAGTTATCAGATAGATTTCACTGGACTTAAGTAATATTTACCGGTTTTTCTGGTAAGACCGGTGAATTTCAAAAACTCTGTTATAGCATCTTGTTCATTACATATCGCATGTATCACTGATCATTCCTGATAAACATTATGCTGTATACCTGAAAATGTTCGTTCTGGTTTTATTTCCATCCCGAGACGGAAGGTTGATTTTAAAATGTAAACAAAATTTCAAGCCGAATGAGACAATGGTTGATTAGGGTGAATTAATGATGAGGTGAATATGTTAAATGCCAAAGAAGGGCCAAAAAAAAAAAAAAGGCAAAAATTTCCAGGCATACAGTATATTTAATTCATTCACCCCTAAAGACACATTTGGACTAGCCTAAGTCAATGATTTACTGAAGAGTCCATTGATTTACAGGGGTTGATGAATTAATGGATATAATATGATAAAGTTCTACAATTTTATGAACTAAGGACAAAGTTTTGAAAATTGTTATTTTACTCATCAGCCCCTGAAAAACAATGGACTCTTCTGTAAAGCAATGAGTTAGGCCAGTCCAAATGTGTCTTTAGGGGTGAATAAGTTAACACTGAAATCATCTCTGCAATTTTGTGTCATACATTCTCTATAATGTGGACAAGTTTCATTTTCTTAACATGTAAAAATTTCTGTCAAAAAGATTGCTTTTTTACTCATGTCAAAACATTTGGCATACATATGGATCAATTTTAATAAAATAATGCAGAAAATCCTCCATTGTTTTGAACTCTCTTACCTGTTTTGAAACTCCAGGGCAACACTGTAGTCCAGTGCAACAATGTGTAGTCCAGGGTCCGAAGTCTACTAATTTACTCAAAACTCCAGCTTTACTAACTATTCTCGATTTTAAGATAAAACCACAATACAACATTTACCCTGCAACTGGACATTTTTGTATATTACCATGATTAATGTCATACATTTGTAAATAATAACTTAAATTGTTGCTCTTTTGAAGAAAACTTTAGAAATATAAAAAAAAAAAATTTTTTTGATTAAATTTAAATTTTGACCACCATACACATACATATTTATTTAACTTTTACAGGAAAATCCTAAATTTTACGCCAATATTTTTACCGGTAGTTACCGTAATGATAAAAAGTAAAATGTTTCCTATACAGCGAATGATCCCAAAGTTATGCAAATGAATATATATACAGTAGAACCTGTATGGAAAGGCCACCTGTCTTTTGAGACAACATTCCACAAGAGGCTCATGGGCAACATCGCTCACCTGAACTGTGTTGGTATCTTACAAACATGGGAATCTCAATTTACAAATTATTTTAACACTCCTTCACTTCCTTGGGAGTGGAGGAGACTTAAAAATGATTGAAAATAACAAAGCCGGAAAAGAAGCAGTTCAGATGAGCTAAAAACTACTTGGTTAAATAATCCGTTAAAAATAAAAAATAAAACCACCTGTCTTGAGAGACCACATTTTAGTGGCAGATGGGGTGGCCTCTCAAAACAGGTTCCACTTTAGTAAAATGATAAAATTAAAGTTGAGTATTGAATAAATTTGGCGACTTCAGGCACTGAACTATCCAATAGACTCTATCACATTAACTGCGGTCCGGTGACTTTGGCGACTTCAGGCACTGAACTATCCAATAGACTCTTATCACATTAACTGCGGTCCGGTGACTTTGGCGACTTCAGGCACTGAACTATCCAATAGACTCTTATCACATTAACTGTGGTCCAGTGACTCTGAGTGGCAAATGATACAGATACTCGTAAAAACATAGATGTCGTTATAGTAACTGATCGTTTCATTTTCCAGAAATCTATATCATTTTGCCACTCGAAGATACAGGACCGCAGTTATCGTGAAAGGGTCTATATAAGTGAGGGTCTGGACTGGGTTTTTTTTTTTAAATATTTATTGAAAATTTTTTGAGGGACTGAACATTTGTGATCTTAAATGAGGTGGTTTTAAATGCAATGTTCCGAACGTATACAAATCGGACCAGATTTCAAGGAAGTATAAATTCCACATCTATACCAGAACTGAGGAGGTTTATAGTACATTCAAAAGCTACTTTCTATATGATATAAAGATATTATTGTATAAACAGTTACTTGAGTCCAATCAGGTGGAGTAGACAGGGGCAGATCATCGGATCAAATGAGACGCGAGGTGTTGAGTTTGATTTGCCCCTGTCAACAACACATCATCGGACTCTTAGGATCAAGTTACTGTTATAATGATAAATTAATTATATACCCATCCATAATAAACTAATCAATTAGATCCATTAATCAGAATGCATCAACTGGAAGAAATTTTTACTGTGCCAGATTGTGACGTCATAGTAATTCATGTCAGAATTTTGTGATGTTACATGGGCAAAGTATAGTCCTGCTTTGTTTACTACATCATCAGTTTCAGAGAGAGGGGTGATATGGATTCAGAAAACTACAGTGTGGTGATCCGGAAAGTCAGATCACACTCTGTGAAATCAAAAGTATCAAAACTCAGAATATTGATAGGTATATGATAAAGTTCCATAAGTTATAGTTTTAAACAATGAAGAACATCCAATGTTTTCAAACACGCAAGTTCAACAACAAAAATTAAGATGACACGTCTACATTTAATTTTTTTTTATTTGATTTAATTGGTCTAACAATATGTTTAATGATCTATATGGCTGGATGCTTATTTTCATGGTTTTTGGCAGCAAGACTATAATCACTGGAATAATTTCAGCTAACACTTTATTTTACATTTAAATATGAATGTGACAGGTAATAGGCCTACTTTAAATATATAATTCCCCCAAATCTTCCAATTCATCAATACCCAATGAATGTAACAGATCAATAATCAACATGGTAATCAATTTACTGCCAAAATAACACACTCAAAAATTTTCATGCATTTTTTGTACCAAAACCCACTGAAATTTACACCCGCCAAAATATAAACGGTTATACAGTATTTCTTGATGAACATGATTTTCACATGAAATGTAAAATTTGCTGCAACATCTTTACAAAACAACAGTTAACACAATGTCAGTTTCAATCACATGTTACATCAGATTCAATCACATAATGTCACATTAGTTTCAATTACATGTCACTTCAGTTTTACATGTTTCAATCAGCATCCAACAGGTAACATCAGTTTCAATAATTAAATTGTACAGGTGACACATAAGTTCCAACCTCTGTCCAACAGGTGAGATAACAATTTTAATCTCTGTCCAACGGGTGAGATGTCAGGTACAATCTCTGGCAAATGGGTAAGATGACAAACTTCAATCTCGCCTTGACAGGTTTCACGTCAGTTTCAATCATACCTTTGTACAGGTGGGATAGCGGTTTGAATAACTTTCAAAGGAGTACAATTCTAATTATTTTGTTATACACAAGAGATACTACATTCAATTTCTGTCTGACAGGTGTGATGTCAATTTCAATCACACATCATTAAAGGCAATATATGAATTTCAAACACAGTCGGACAGGCATATTGTCAGTTTCAATCGATCTGTTGCTAGGCAACATATCAGTCTGAACTACTGTTAGACAGTTGAAGACACTCAGTTATACACCAATCTGTAGTTACTTTCTTGTTCTTTCCTTTGTAGTTCCATCTGTTTTGAAATCTCTTCAACTTTCCGGCTCAGGAAAGCTTTAAAGAAAAATCAATAAAATGAAATCTTGTTTTACATGTTCCATGAATTTATATTTATATTATATAGAGATGGCACCAGCTTCAAATAAAAAAATTAGTGCCACAAATTTTGACTTGTGCTTTGGACTGAGGCCTATGCAGTAAGAGTTCTGTTACGTGTCATTATGGACGTGACACTGAACCAGTTTAATCTTATCCAAAATTCCCATGACATTCATTTCTGACATTGAGTGTTTTGCGAAAGAACAGTCACTGCCATTTTTTATTAACTCTTTGGTATGAACAGGTGCTGGGAATCAATTTTGGGACCTTTCACTGTCAACCACTATTTCTCAACACTGCAGCAAGCAGTTCAAACATCAGAAATATACTATTTCTGTGTAATGGTGGTAATCTTCAAAATCAACCCCCCCAGATCCACCAAATTTAATAAAACCATTGAGAACAACTCTTTTTTTTTTTTTACTTTGATACTGATCTGTTTTTTTGTTTATTTATTACATATTACAATTAATACCAATATTGAAAATTCTGCTCACCCAAAGAAAAACCAGAGAGATGATATGGCTAAAATTGGGAAGCACTGTATTTCAAAGGTCAAGGTCATGGTTAAGTAATGTCATCACACAAATTTTCAATGTGGTATTGTGAACAGTTTTCTCACAAGAGAGCTAAATGTAACAGCTGAACCAAATTGTTGACACAGACAGACATTGCCAAATCCTAGATCAGTATTTGCTTCTTTTTTTAAATAGAGTTTTACACCAAACTCAGCAACTTTTCAGGCATATGGTGGCAGCCGGATTTTAATGGTGGAGGAGAGAACCCAGTCACAATGCACATGATGTACCTGGGAAGAGACCACCGGCCTTGCGAAAGTAAACTGGCAAATTTTCTCACAACACCAGGACTTGAGCCTGCTCTGACAAGACAGTATTTGCATCACATTCAGTTTTATGTCTCATCCCAAAGATCTGTGACTTTGATTTCGTAGACCGAGGTCTTGGCAAAGGAACGAATGTCACTACCTTTTTCGGAAATCTTATAAAGTACGCAAAATTGAACTTGGGACCTTCTGTTTGTGAATTAAATGCTCTGCCACTAGACCCCAGCAAGCAGGTAAAAATAAACACATTATTACACACCTGAATTTTGATCAATCCACTGTAAAGAATCCATGTGAGAGTTTAGAATCTTTGTGATCTGGTGTACCTAGTGAAAAAAAGGACAGACACATTAATATACCAAGTTATTAAGCAATTAAAACCATGATAATGTAACTTATCTTCCCATTTTATACTCACAGAATTGTTTTAGTCCTCCTCAGTAAATTATGTGATTTCATATTTTGCTTGTTGTACTTACAGGGTCCCTGTCAGTAAATAGCATGTGTTCCAATATGTACTAACAGGGTCATTTTGTACAAGTCCATGTCAGTAATTAGCAAGTGTTTCTATTTTGTACTTACAGGGTCATTTTAGTCCATGTCAGTAATTAGAAAGTGTTCCTACTCTGTACCAACAGGATCATTTTGGTCCATGTCATTAATTAGCAAGTGTTCCTATTTTGTACTTACAGTGTCATTTTGTTCCATGTCAGTATAAATTAGCAAGTGTTCCTACTCTGTACTTACAGGGTCATTTTGGTCCATGTCAGTAATTAGCAAGTGTATCTATTTTGTACTTACAGGGTCATTTTGGTCCTGGTTGGTGTTTGTTGTATTCAAATGATCTACAATTTCCTTCAAATCTTGTAACATTCTCTTCAACTGTGCGTCCACATTTTCAGCCAACTGGTAACTGAAAGACAATATTTCATTATCAAGCTGGTAATACATTAAGTGAAACCTGCTTTGAAAGATCATCCTTTCTACCACTGAAATGTGGTCTCTCAGCACAGGTGAGCTCACAAAAAAAGGTTTTATTTACAGATTAATTTAACTACCGTATTCGACCCATTAACCACCCACATCCTTATAAGCACTCCATTCCCTTTTTTACATACGATCGAGAATCTTTTCCAGCTGGTTGACAAGGAGATGTGGACGAGAAAAACCGTTAATAATAGTTTATCTGTAGCCCTCAACCACTGTACCTTATAAAAAATTAACTATTTTAGTCAATTTGACTAGTCATTGGTCACACTAAGCCGAATGGTCGAATACGCAAAGTGTTTATCAAAATGTGGTCTCAAAAGACAGGTGGTCTTTAAGAACAGTGGTGAACATCAGGACAGGTTCCACTGTATCTGTAGTTATATGGCTAATATGAATTCAGATTCATTGCTCCAATCCATGAAGTAAAAATTCAGTACCACTGCATTTTCATATGAGCATCTCTTTTTGCAAAAAATTATGAATCAAGCTGTTGATTCATCGGTCATCTGATCAAAATTAAGTTCTGGTCTGCTGGCCAGTGGCCAGTTAATAATAGGACAGGCCAAAAGATTACTCATCTGTACTGGCCCCACTGTCCACTAGAAGAGATAAAGATAGAGAGAGAGTGTTACATGTGCAAAAGCTCTGTTTAATAGTTGTTCCATGTATGTAAATGATTTATCTCAACTTAAATACAAACTGAAAATATCCTGTTTGGTTCACAAATGTTATACAGTGAAACCTGTATATAGGGGCCATCCAAGGGACCAGAAAATATTGACCTTTATGTGCAGGTGACCCTTACACACGGGTTAATTTTAGTTGAAGTATGCAGTCAGGGGACTTGAAAAACTGGCCTTTATAAACAGGTAATCCTTATATAGAGGAGGCCACTTTAGCAGGTTTAACTGTAGTTGCTTATTCTTTATCTTAATACTCGTATAAATTAAAATAATTTCTCTGTACTTATTTGTGACCCAGATGAAGTTTGATGGGACTTGTATGCTACTGGCCACACACTTAGGAAAAAATTGTTTGATGTGCACAGTGGAACACTTCTTACTTATATCACAATTGTCTTGCTGTAATGTAAAAACTTACGTATTTTCTCTTTCCAGGTCCGTATGTTGCTGAAAACTAACACTAGGTAGTTGTTCTACACCTTTCTCTAACGGCACCAATAGCTCCTCCAGCTCTCGTTGTTGAGACGTTATAAAGTCTAACTCATGATCTAGCTTCTGTTGATCAACTTTAACTCGCTCCATGTCATTGTTCAGAGCAGTTATCTGAAAACAAGAAATCAGTTGGACTGAAACTTAAACTAAACAAAAATCAGTTGTCTGAAAAAAAAAAAAATTTGAGAAATGTTACAGGGACAAATTAGACTAATGCATTATAAAATACAGCGAAACTCGCAAACACAGAGAAACTTGTATATAATGACCTCCGTATCGCCGGATTCACACATAAAAAAACACCGCCGCGCGGTCTTTATAAAGTTTGGAGGTGGTCTATATGTAAAGGATGATTTGTAGGAGTTAAAATGGTAAGACCATGGACTATTTATTAAAAACGGTGAGGACAAAAAAAAACGGTGGACAAAGTTTAGTGAAACAATCGGCCTTCGCTGGTGGAAAGGTTTGGTTTTTATACAACAAGCGCGATTCAGTTAACAGTGGTCACTATTGAAGCACGAGTTTTTTCTGTAGAAATGAACCAAATAATCTTTACTTTCCTTTTTTATGTTTTTTTTTTTAAATAAACAGATTTTTGTTTGATATTTAAGTTTTTATATCACCAACTTTTTGGTTTATTAATGGCAAAAAGGTTTTTCAATACATCGTATCTTCTTGTTTTGGTGGTATACCAAAAAAATCAAAATTAAAAGACCTACCTTGCCCAATGGAACATCTGAGGTTTTTAAGTGTTTTACATACCACCAAGAATTTTTTACAAACACCTTACCATAAATTGGGATATTTTGGCCAGTTTGGTCACACTATTAAAATGGCCAAAAATAAACCGTCCAAGATATGTACACAATGTTTCTACTGGTACTTTTAAAAGATATTTATGTTTTATAGATTTACAAACAAGGGTTTTTTCAAATAACACTGTGTTAATTTTAATTGAGTACCATGTGATACATCAATTCTAATTATTCTACTGGCACTTTTTGATATTTTGGTATTTCTAACACCTGGAATCATCGACATGACAAGACCGAGAGATGATGGTAGGCCAAATTTAAATATTAAATCAAAGTACTGAAAGTACTGAAATGGGTTGTCATTTTGGCAAAATAGCCATGTGATTCAAATAACTTCTATCTAACATATATGAAATGAAAATAAATCAAATTAATGTAGACTAAAAACAAAAAACTTAAATTTCCAGCCTCTAAATAAATTAAAAATTAACATTCTAAATTTTATTTGTTGTATCTTCCACATCTACTTTAAATGTTGTCTGTCGTGCATTAACACTCATTTCAAAATAAAACGTGAGCATTTATGGAACCTACTTAAATTTAAACCAAACATGACACTGGGAAATGGGAACTGGTAAAATAAATTTTTTCTTAGTGAAAAATGGCTGTGATTTAAAACAAATTTAAGGCTTGTAATATCGATCGTAAACAATTCTATTTAGGGTTATTACATTGGTACATGAACATATAAACAACCAAACAACATTCTCTATCTTATATCAATTAATATAAATAACTGAACAGGGTGAAAAAGACAGTTTACTGCTAACAGGATAGCCCTCGATGAAAAGTCGAAGTAAACACATAATAGGTTGTTATTACATGACAACCTATAACTAACATAAAAAGCCAAAATTTAACCGGCCAAAAACTAACGCTTCATTTTGTGACCAACGTGGCAAATTTCAGTGAAGCCAAAATATCCTGATTTACAGTAAGCTCATGTTACAGGTTTAGGTGAAGTGCCAAAATGTTTTACCTGTGCTTTGAACTATGGTCAATGCAGTGAGGCATTTTTTGACCTTGATTTAATCCAATTAACTAAAGACAGATTTGGACTGGTCTAAGTTACTGATTTACAGAAGAGTCCATTGTTTTTCTCAGGGGTTGATGAGTAAAAGTCTTTCCCCAAATTATTTTTTACGTCAACATTAGCTCTTCAGACATTTTGTCCCAGGAAGCTAAAAAGAAGTCTTTTGAGTAGGATCCATTAAACTAAATCAAACCTTTATCCTTCCATATCCTTTAAGTAATCTTGACTTCAATTTTGTTTCCTATGATAAAATCATGAATTTGCCTAATTTTCACTTAATTTTTTTGTCATACCCACTTTAAGAAACATGGAATTCAACACCACAATGAAGCAGTTAGCATTACACAGATGCCTACGGCACATACCTTTTCTCCATTTTCCATCAGAAGTCTGTCCCAAGCATTGACTTGTGTAGCTTGTTCCAGGAAACCTTTCTCCTGTTTTTCCAGATCCGTCATCCATTTGTTGATCTGTTCTTCTAACTGTTGATAATTCATCTGCCTCTGTGGGGCACCTGTTCCTGCTGCTGTTGTTGTAACAGTACTGTAAAGTAATCAAGACTTTGGTTATATTTTAATCAAATAATGTATGCCTGCCAACTTTTACTACTGTTTAATTTTTGCTAATTTTGTCCTAAGACAAGAGGGTGTATTTAAAATAAAAGTAAAATTTTTAGGCTAAATGATTGCAGCCGAGCGGAGTGAGGCGGCAAATTTTTTCATCATGCTTTGTCAAGCGATTGAAAACCCTTGAAACTATTGGGTATAATTTGTTATCACTGTTATTAGATCCATCTCTTAATATACTAAATGGTCCACACTTCATCAATTCACGAGTTGATCTTGAAGTTTCTGTTGCCATTTCTTTAACGATATTACCTGTTTTAGTTCTGCCACATGCTAGGCTGAATTTCTGCCCTGACTTTAAGCAATTTTTTAAAATTATTTTAGCAAAAAAAATATTGCTTAAAATCGGAGTTGAAATTCAGCCTATCCACATACGTACTTACTACTTAGCAGTAAGCTTTGAATCTGGAAACATAGACTTGAAAAAATTGCTGATTTTTCCAGTAGCGTTGAGAGGTATATTTTTCATTATGACATGTGAGATAATAGACACTCAGCTCTTAATACAGACAAATCATTACTTGAAGTACAAAATTAATCCATAGTCCTATGTGACTGAATACTGATTGCTAATTTTTGTTTACCTCAGGCCTCTCAAGACAGGTGGTCTCTCAAGACAGGTGGTCTCTCATGACAGGTGGTCTCTCAAGACAGATGGTCTCTCAAGACCGGTGGTCTCTCATGACAGGTGGTCTCTCAAGACCGGTGGTCTCTCAAGACTGGTGATCTTTCAAGACTGGTTCCATTGTACCAAATTACGATGAATTCGGTCAAGCATATATCAAGAAATCAATACTGCCATATCAAATGGTGCACAACAGTACAAGAAGTACAAAATTAATCCATAGTCCTATGTGACTGAATACCGATTGCTAATTTTTGTTTACCGGTGGTCTCTCAAGACAGGTGGTCTCTCATGACAGGTGGTCTCCCATGACAGGTGGTCTCCCAAGACAGGTGGTCTCTCAAGACCGGTGGTCTCTCAAGACAGGTGGTCTCTCATGACTGGTGGTCTCTCAAGACAGGTGGTCTCTCAAGACCGGTGGTCTCTCAAGACAGGTGGTCTCTCATGACCGGTGGTCTCTCAAGACAGGTGGTCTCTCATGACCGGTGGTCTCTCAAGGCAGGTGGTCTCTCAAGACTGGTGATCTTTCAAGACTGGTTCCATTGTACCAAATTACGATGAATTCAGTCAAGCATATATCAAGAAATCAATACTGCCATATCAAATGGTGCACAACAGCAGATAAAGAGTGACAGACTTTTGTTTTAGGAGACCTAAAAAGCTGTCACACATTGCTTGTATTTGTTTTTATTTTGAGAAGCGTAGCAAAGAATAAGAGTGTCGATCTCACCTGGTGGCAGCTGTAGTGGCTCCTAGTAGGCCTGTGGCAGCAATTCCACCTAAAGTTGGCTTCTGTCCCAGGGTGGTGCCTACTGACAGTCCCATCGCAGGTTTTGTGGCAGTCTGTTGTAAACCAATCTGAGCTGTCGGTGCGGTGGTAGTCCCAAGTGTTAGTCCACCAGCTGCTGTTGTGGTTGACGGGGCAACCAGAGCTCCAGGTTTACTGAATGAAAATCCTGTATAAAATGCAGCAACATGATGTTAGTACATGTACGGTGGATTCCACTTATTTGCATACCTGATAATTGCATAAGAACTCAAAACACAAAACCATTTCCTATCTCTTATAATGTTAAACCTTCCTTTTAATTGCATATGTTAAACCAAGAATTCCTGTTAACTGCATAGAATATTTCCCAAAATGAGGGAAAATGCAGGCTACTGAGTACAGTAAAAAGATGTGTGTGGAAGAAACAAGACCGTACCAGACTATGTTTTGTGGAAAGTTTACTTTTATGATATTATTTTACCTGTGTTAATGTTTAATGAGAACCCATTGCCAGTGTACCTGAGATGTCTGTAATGGTACTATATATATAAAGGAAAGGTCTAGATGAACATGAATCATCATTGTTCCCTATAATACACAAATTCCTGTTAATTGCATATTCCTGTTATTTGCATAATTTTCTCTGACATTTTGACTATGCAATTACGAGAAATCCACTGTACTTTGCATTAGATAATATGGGGATATTCAAATTTAACTTTTACGGAGACGGCAAGTTATAGGGCATTTGAATTAGCAAAATCAGTGCTGAACCTCTAGTAACATCAAAATATTTTTCTGATTTCCTTTCAACCAAGGCAATGTGTGTGGTATACAAGGTAACCTACAAAACTAAAACTACTGTACATCGGCATAAAGAGTTGAACTTTCTACAAGAGTCTGAAAATAGGAGCCAGCAGCCATCTTGTTCTGTCCGCTATTTTTTGATAAACAGTGTAAATCCTTGGTTGCTTTCTTTTCATTTCAGACAAAAATGCCGATTTCTATCTACACACAATGATCAGCCATACTTTTTTGCTAGCCACATTTCATAGCTCGTGTCCTACTCCAAAAACTATCGAAAGGGCTTACTCGTGTCTAAACATTTTACACCGCAGCTAAAACTGGGGTGCTGTCCTTTTTTTACTTACAGATTTATGCCAATGTAATATCTGATGTATCAGACTTACTACGACATGAATCCTGTCAACCCTACAGACCATAAAAGCTTATTTTAAACAATGGAAAAGAGTATTCCATTTTGATTTTTAGGGGTGAAAGGCTTAAGTATCTCAGTCTTGGCTGAAAAAGCCATTATCCTTGTTAAAATTTAATTTAATGGTGAGAGACTTAATGGTTTTTAGGTTGGTGCTCTAACATCACAGTCATGGTGGCAGGGAAGTCTGACTCCCATTGGAACAAACATTTTCATTGAATCACTGTGTTTGGTTTGCACTACAAATATAGCCTGACTGTGGTAGATATTGTTACACACACACACAATTACCACAATCTCTCTTCACCTAAAAATTTGTCTCGGCAGGGGGTTTACAGTACTTTCTTTAGGACCCGCAGGAACTACTGTTTCGATCTGGGTGGTAAGCTCGTCGATGTACTCTCATCTACAGTACAAAAATCAATTGTTGTCTTTTATTTTTGTGTGTTTCAGTTTACAAATGCTAGACTAACAGGGATTTGTAATGCACCCTCTTTTGGATCGCTGGAATAACGGGGCCTGTGCCTTAGTTGAACTGGGAGGAAACAGAATAATAAGCATCTTCACATTTTATTATTTAAAAATACAAGAATCTAAAATATAAAAATTTCACTGTTTGAAAAGCGAAAAAGAAACTAAATCTAAATGGAAGAGCAAATATGTAGTATCTTGTATTTTCGTATTTTCCCATTTATACATTTATGTAGTTTTGCGTTGGTTTTGAAATTTTGATACATGCAAATTTGGAAAATGTTATTTTACACGGTTCAGTTTTTTTTACATCTACCTTTATGGGAATTATACAGGTAAGCCTTAATTGGGCACAATGCCCTACACCAAGGTATTATGGTTGAAGAGTCCCATTAATAATGATGCAACAGACAACTTTATCTGTATAATTATATATCTGTACAATAATTACGCTATACACGCTGCTTGTCAAGTGTTAATTAGAATTGTGTTTTCCGCAAATCCAAGTTTTGGTACCACGTCAGCAAAAGCAAATGATCAGGAAGCTTCGACTGGGTTTTGATATTTCTGGTATCATATCCCTGATCCGAATCCTATTTCTTCCAATACCGATCAGCGAATAAAATGCCGATCGAGCACCAGCACTTATAGATGGCTCTTGGACGATTTTCGGCGAGGGAAAAAAAAAAGTCAACGAGGATGCCGACCAGCGAGATCTGTTGTAAATCTGGGGTGCGGATAATGAAGGAAAGCCCTGAAGCAGTTGAGGCAGGTGTTTTCTTTCTTGCCCCGTTTCTCTTCTCTCTCTCTCTCTATCTCTCTCTCTCTCTCTCTCTCTGTTCTCTCGGATTGGTTGCCAAAGGAGAACCACATGCAATAACAGTTTTCCACACTCTTTTGTGGGCCCTGCCTTTTTGAAACTGGAGCCGCAGCTAAAATATAAAAAAACTGTTTGAGCTGCATTTGACTTCAATTGGTCGTTTGCTTGTCCTTAATTGGGCCCCCTACGATATGGTGAAGAGTCCTTAATAACAAATCTTTATCATCTAATTACCTGTACTTGCTGCTGCTGGCAGGAGCTGCTGGGCCTCAGAAGCTTGTTTTGAGTTTGGCCAAACCCTGGTGTAGCAACCACTGGTTAAGCCTGAGGTGCAGTTTGTGGCTGAGTGCCCTGAAGCAGGGGCAGGCGACGTTGATTGGTTGCCACCGAAGTTGTTGCAAAGCCACCAGAGCGGCTGTCGTTGCATTGTCCACTGGTTGAAACCAGAAGAAGCTGCGGCAGGAGCTGCTGGGGTTGTAGTTTGGCCACCAAAACTGAAGCCTGCAGTTGTGGCTGCATTAGCCACCGAAAAAAGCCACCAGCAGGGGGGGGGGGGGGGGGTGCATACTGGTTCCATTTTTATACATATATAATACACTTTATCATGAAATTAATTTCTATGGAGAACTATCAATTATCAGTAACACCCCAAATTCAGACATTTTAATTATTAGCAAATGAATGTGCAGACCCCTGTGTTCTATTTTCAATCTAAAATGCCAGTCATGTATTTACATAAATAACCGAATCTTAAATGTATAGTGGAACCTGTCTTGAAAGACAACCTGTCTTTTAAAACCACATTCTGAAAACCAATTGGTTAAATAATCCTTGAAATAAAACCTCTTTTGAGCGACCACCTGTCTTGAGGGACCACGTTTCAGTGGCAGATGAGGTGGTCTATCAAGTCAGGCTCCACTGTAAACACACTAAAGTCATGATTGGTTTTGGTTTGTTTGTTTGTTTGAATGTTGTTTTTCACCATACTCAGCAAATTTTCAGTCATATGGTGGTTTGCCGACTTCTTAATGGTGGAGATGAGAACCTAGTTACATCATACCTAGGAAGAGACCACAGGTCAGCAATCCGCAAATAAACTGGCAAACTTTCTCACAAAATCAGTTTAGAATCTACTGGGACTCGAACCCACACTGACTAGAGGCGAGAGACTTCATGGTTTAAAGGAGGTCTGTCACGGTTAATAAATTTGCTAACCAGTTAACCGTAACTCATTACCTGAACTGTAATCGGTTAATTGATGTGAATGGAAATCAGTGACCAATTTATATATACTGCCAACGTGATACCAAGTAAGACAAGAGATATGTGTGCGAATGAACTTATATAAACTGCCAACATAATACCAAGTAAGACAAAAGACACGTGTGCAAATGAACTTTCACGTGATGCTAGTACTTTATTCCATATGCTTTTTTACTCATAGCTAATATCATGGTACACATATATATGTGTACAGTGGAATCTCGAAACTCACGGAACCGCCCCTATTACTTTGAGATATCCAGAATTCGAGATAACCGAAAATTTTAATTGATATATTATTCTGCCCATTAAAAACAGGACCGGTGCTTTCAATTTTGACATATCCAGAATTTCAACTCATCCGATTTCGACATACATTTGTAACGAGATTCCAATGTGTGTGTGTGTGTGTGTGTGTGTGTGTGTGTGTGTGTGTGTGTGTGTGTGTGTGTGTATATATATATATATACATATATATATATATATATATATATATACACACATTTATATTAATAAGTATATATTTGACTTAATATATCATGTTGTGATGAAAACAATACTGAATAAAGTTCATTACCAAGGTGAAGGTTGAATGCCTATACTGTTGAACACAATCTGACGATGACATAGACTACTTGACTGATTGCACATGTTTGTTGATTGCACATGAATTACTTTTGTTCCTAATATTCAGAATACCTAAAGCTGGAACTTTGGATTTACTATATAAAAATTATGGGAAAAGGCGTTCCAAAGATTTCATACAGAGATGATGAATTTTGATCATTTATTCAAGAACTAACACCATGTCCCTTGCATGTAACAAGCTGGACCCAATAACAGCAAAGGTGCAAACTGATCTATGTTGAATATGAAAAATGTACTGCAGAGTGCACTGTCAATCGAAACATGTTGTAGTAAAACATACAAGACAGACCAACTATGGGATTCTATCATCAATTAACTGAATATCAAAAAGTGTAACCGGTTAGATCTACTAATCTAACCGACAATGGTTAACCTGTTAGGCGTGACAGCCCTAGTTAAAGTTGAAACATAGCTAACACCCCTTTAAGATCAAAATAGGTTTTTTTTTAAGATAACTGCCATGGGGGCCATCATCGGTTTCCAACCAATCCAAAAAATAAAACTACAAAGTAAGGTATTGGACAACAATGTCAAGTTTCATGTAAATCCTTTCAGCAGTTTTTCAGGTTAAGTTGAAAAAGTAAAAAGTTTATGGATGATATTCCAAGGTGGATAGCGATAATTTATTTGAATTTATTTGGATTTGGTTCAGGTATATTAAACCTAATAAGAGAACTTTTTTCTAAAAATAAAGATGATGATGCATAAAAATACCTTGCACGAGATAAGCATTTTTGCAAACAATAATTTTCACAAGTTGGTCATAATTTTCAGCTCCAGGTTCTCCTGTATAGAAACTGAATGCTCTGGCTGGTAACTTGATTATCAAATTTTTATGATTTGCTTGGGTGGAGTAGCCATTTGATTATTATACGAATGTTTCTAGACTACTCAGTTTTTCAATTAAATCAGACTTCACATGACGTGCATTTCAATCCCCAATGAATTCCTGTAGGTATGATAGCAAGTAGAAACAAATACTGTATACCTGAAAATATTCACTCACCTTCATTTTTTCACCATTTTTGCCCTTAGAGGATGGAGTGAAATTTAAAAGGACATGCTGCCATTAGACTATATGGTTATTGAGGGCAAATCTGAGAGAGACAGGGCGAATATGTCGTTTTCCAAGAAAGGGTGAATATTACTTGAGGCAAAATCAGTCCCTTGCCAGTGTAGTTTTGATACTGCATTACCTGAAATTTTGACATGTCCAGACTAAGAGAGGGCTCCACCCACCCTGACGTTAAGTATTGGTTTACACCTATAGCAATAATTACCTTGACTTGCGCTATTTTGTGCCCCAAAGCTGAAGCCACCTGCAGTTTGACCACCACTTGTGGTAGTGGGACCAGGGGTTCCAAATGAAAATCCACTAGCTGAAAATGAAAATAAGTGTTTATTCGCTGTTACTAATGTCTGTTTTAAATACAGGCAGATACATGTACCATTAAATAATCAATACCTTTTAAGTCAATGACTCAGCTATCAACTTTACCTGTAAAGGTGAATTAATTAAACTAAAAGTAAACATAACTTACCAAAGTCAAAATATTCTAGAGAAAATTAAGAAATCCTAAAAAATTACCATGGGAAATACAGGTACAAACATTTTCAAGAATTTGAAGCCACTGGCAATTAGGCAGCTGCTTAATGAGGACATTAGAAATTATAAAAATGCATGTTTTTTCACTGTACCATTTCCAAGAGATGCCACAAACCACACTCAGTGATAACTGGCCAAGGAAAAATATATAAGTCATCAAAACTGTTGAACGAAAATTTGGTCAGCATAATTTACATTAGTGTCTCTTGATATAATAAACAATGTTTTTTAGGGCTGTCATTGATGAGAAATTCTACATCAAAAAGTAAAAAAATTATTGATATATCGATAAATCAAATATTTTGGCAAGGTACTTCTATAAAATGAATCTAAAATCTGTGTTTTCATACAGTTGAGTAATGCGATACATAAAGAACCTTGCTATTAAGACCACCTGAATAACTCATTCAGAGTTGTCTTGAAACAACATCCTCACTTAAGAAATCAGATCACCTCAGTAAGGTGGTCTTTAACTAATCAGAGATCACAATTTTCTGGGGGAGTCAATCAGTAAGTTTGTGAAATTATCAAAATTTTACATAAATAATAGAATCTATAATAGTGATGATTCCAGGAAAACATTGTTTATTTGTAACAATTAGAATAGACATGCCAACCTTGAACACATTTTCTATGAATTGGGGGGAGATTCATTTACTTACAATCTCATGCTGTTCCTCCGGAATCTCCGGTGGGATTTGAGACTAAATTTTAATAAGAAATTAAACAAATGTAGTGGGAGGAAATTAGTGGGGTGTAAAATTTTTCATTAGTGGGGTGTGTACTAAGACCACCTTTGTGACTTGAAGTGGGGTGTAAGAATTACTCTAAATGATTATGTAAGACCACATTACTGACTGACACTAAATTAATAGAATCATTATAAGTGGGGTGTACCTTACTTTGTAAGTTATATTAGTGTGTATTTTTACTATATGATTAAGATGAAAAAAAAATCACTGCAAGTTAGACCACATTAAACATTGTTTTTTTGACACTAAAAAAAATCAACAATTAGAACTCTAAGATAGTGGGGTGTAAGACCACCTTAACGATAGTTCAAGAACATGAAGTAAAACTAAAATGGACCAAAACTAGTTGGAAACTGTAAGTGAATTATTAAATACTAAGTGATTCATTAGTGGGGTGTAGACCAAATGCCCTAGTGGGGTGTAAGACCACATTACTGACGAATTGAGTGATACTTTACTAAAACGTACTGACTCAATTAAATCAATTGACACTAAGTGGTTTTTAGAACACTGACCATCATCTGAAACTTACTCTAAGTGGTGTGATTGGGGGGCTTGCTCTGTCCTGAAGGTGCTGTTCCTCCGCCAAACGTAAATCCTCCTGTGGGATTTGTTACTGACCGCTACTAGACCACCTTACTCCTGATTATCCTCCTGTGGGATTTGCTCCAGTGGTATGATTAGTGGGGTTAAGACCCAGACATCTTGATTGACACAGTTGCTGTTAGTGGGGTGTAAAGCACAAATGAAAAAAATTACTGAGACCATAAGACCACCTTACTTGACCATGATTAGGTTAGACCACTACTTCTACTGACCCGACTCTCTAAGTGGTGTGTCATTAGTGGGGTTGACCACATTAAGACCACCCTTACTGACCGAGTGGGGTGTAAGACCACCTTACTGACGGACTCTAAGTGATGTCATTAGTTGATTACTGTGACACTAAGTGGGAGTTAGACCACATGACCACCTTACTGACTGACACTAAGTGGTGTGATTAGTGGGGTGTTAGACCACCTTACTGACCGACTCTAAGACCACATTACTGACCGACTCTAAGTGGTATGATTAGTGTGATTAGTGGGGTGTTAGACCACCTTACTGACCGACTTGAAGTGGCCTGATTAGTGAGATGATAATGGATATCATTTTAAAGTGAAAAAAAGTGTGCACATTACAAGGGTTTTCACAGTAAAGTGATCCACATGTATAGGTCTACCAAGGTAAATTGGCACACGTTTACAGACAAACTGAATCTAAACTGAATCATAATAGGGGTGCCAAGACTTAATATTCTGGCAATAATAATATTGGGAGCATTCCTATTTTCAAAGAATAGACAGTATTGTTTGGATTTTTGACAGCACCTGGTAGACCATTACTATTAGATACATGTATGCCACAAGTGGTTCACAAACAAATACATGTATGTGTGGAGCTACTGGTAAGGTGATGACTGATGGTCAGGGTCAGCCTAAAAGTAGATTTTTAATTTCAATTTCACTTTCATTTCCTATAATTTGTTCTCTAACATTCTAAGACCAAGAGGTCCAGAAATGACGTTTGGAGACAGAAAAGAAGGAATGAAAATGGTACATGTAAGGTACCTAAACATTCAGATTCTGTAAGTATTTACTCATTCTATAAATATAGATAAATATTCCCAAAACATTTTTAGAACTTCCATTAAAACGGGAAGTAATGTGATGCCAGTGCAGATTCTGTGGACTCTGGCTTGATTTTGTGTGTAAAATTTAGTTAATATTAAAAACTTTAACCTGAGCAGATGCCATTTTCTTATCATAGCTATGCACATGATCAGACTCATGGGACCACGATTTCAGGATATCCCCAATTATTTTATGAAATTGTGCATCTGCTCTGGTACCCTATGTAAACAAGTAAATCGGGAGTAGGGATGGTTAACCAAAAGCAAAAGTCATGTAATACCAGCACGAAAGATCTAGAATGATAACGGACAAAATGATGACTCTTGACACAACTTAATGCCTGTAGATTTAAGAAAATAACAGATCAGATAATTAAATCAACAAATTTAAGATGACAGCGATGAGAAATACATGTGCTTAATTAGTTCAATATGTCAAGAGACTAAGCTGTAAAAATGTTACAGCATGTAATGATGTTGTAAACGGGAAAGTATATACAGTGGAATCTCATTATGTCAAAATCAGTTGAGTTAAAATTCCAGATATGTCGAAGTTGAAAGTCCGGTCCCAATTTTCATAGATATAACAATATATCAATTAAAAATGTTGGTGATCTCCACTGTATATATGAAGGATTTCTGCCCTTGACCTTACCAACAATAAAAAAGTAGAGTGAAATCTGGCCTGAATTTCAGCCTACCCCGATACTGCCAAGGATTACTTACACATGGTTTTGACAGTGCCTGATAAAGGGGTTGTACTAAATACCGCAAGGACCCGCAAAGTACCGCAAGGACACCGCAAAGTACCGCAAGGACAAAAAATAAATTCCACAAGGACATAAAATATAAGAAATAATATGGAATATGGGTTAAACTTGGCTAGTTGTATAATTTATAAATTCAGAAGATAAATTTTTCGTCAATATCTTTGTTGAAACTATTGAAATTAATGCTACCGCAAAGACTGAAATTTACCGCAAGGACTTGAATAATCACCACAAGGACTCGCATATATACCACAAGGACATAAAATAGAACATGAAATAGAAATCAAAAAGAATACTCTGAAATATTTCATTATATATTTTATTTTGATTCATCAAAGATTTTAGATAAATTAAAAGTGAAAACACAGTTATGTGATCAAGCTGTAAAATAAATAAAATTCATACAATACACCGAGATTAGATAAGAATAATAGATAAATAATATTCAAAAATATAAATAAACATGTATGTATAAATATATAAATGTAAATCATAGCAATATAATAATAATTTTGTAATTGAATGAAAATATTTTTAACAAATAAATGACATACATGTATGTAAAAAAACAAAGAAATAAATAATTAAATAATATATGTAATTAATAAATACTGTCATTATAAATAAAATCTTATATTACATATTATATACATACACTTGGTGTCTCTCAACATGAAGAGCGAACATAGTAATTAAGTCCTTCCACCAAAGTGTATGCATTATATATAGTGAATATTAAATGTTTTTCTTGTTTGTCCGGCAGGACCTAGACCTTTTCGTTTGATTTGGTTTTTTTGACAAATTTTGGGGCGTTTTAACACTGTAGAGTCCATTTGTTGAAAACGTTACTTTTGGTTTTTTGTCATTAGTAAATTTCAAAAAAATTGAGAAATAATGTTCTTTATCGTCCGCACTTTTTGCACTCCAATTTGAATTTGATAATTTGAATTTTTGAAATTTATGATTCAAAGTAAAATTTCCGCTGCCATAAAGAGAATGACGCAAGTCTGTCATCTGCACTCTAACTATGTCGTATAGTCTATCAATCAACTCGTCAGTTTTCAATGGTTTCCAGTCACATGCTTGTTTAATTCTGTGATTCATTGATTCCGCGTTGTTGTTAGTCCATAAATTATCCGATTTGTCATTCATTAAATATTGCAAGAGTTTGTCCTTCACGTGTTTGTCATAGTAATTGAGGAAGTCTTCGTTTTTAGCCAAATTTGTCAGTAAATCTTTATTCTTTTCCTCGAAATTGAATGAATCCTCTGAATCGACAATTCCATTTGGCCCAAATATTTTGTCAATTATTTGTTGGCGTGTCCTCACATCGGTCGGCGCTTTGTCGGTAAGGTAATGTCTAATGTTGTCCTTAAAATGTTTAGTGCAGAGTTTTCTTGTCACTTCCGGGAAACTAATGTCTATAGCTTTCGGCATTGCCTTTTCGTCGTCTGTTCCTATCAACATGTCAATATTCTTTAGGTCCAGGTCCAAAATACCACGTAAATGTGAAAAAAAATGATGGTAAGTTTTTGCTTGACCATCCCAATGTAAAAACAGTGGTCCTAGAAGAATAGGTGGTTCACCTGTTGTTTTCCGCAAAACTTTGTGGTTTTTGTATACCACAGTGGTCACAAAACATTTTCCCAAATTAAATGTTCTATCTACTCCTACAACACCACTTTGGGATCGGAGAAAGGAGCGGAAGTCTGTAATCTGATCTTCCGTATAACGGATAATAACAGGTGGCCCCTGGTTTCTTGAATGTATTATTTCAGCAACATATTCATGCGAATTCAGCATTGATATGACTTGTAAAAGTTCATCGGCCACATTATAATTTGTCCTTTGTTGTGTGTTTTGCTTGCAGTTCTGAACTTGTTTTAAGTCGCGAGGATAACACTTTGAATCGTCCAGTTTAGTCATATCACTATATACTTTCGTCGGTTTTTGGCTTTTAACGGTCTGTTTTATCATTTCTAAAATCTCTGGGTTTGTACGTCTGTAGGAATCTTTGTTCAGTTTGGCATTACCATGTGGAGTCCCACTGTCAAGGTATCGTCCAATATATTCCGCAACTGCTACAAATTGTCGCTGTCCAAAAGCTTTGTATATAATGTCCTTCAAACCAACTGACACGTTGTTTTGTATGTTGATTCTCTCTTGGAACTGATAGTATCTGTGAAGTGTAACTATTCTGTCTGGATTTGGTTGGGGCTCAATCAAAATAAAAGTTTTCTTGCCACTTACTTTCTTCTCCAAATAGAACTGTCCTTGTTTTTCAACGATATATTTTAATTTGTTTTCACTCACAATAAATTTTGTTTTTACTGTATGGCCTTCTTACTGTCCCACACACCACAATCATCTGAATAATTTGCGCGTTCACCAGATAATGTCTTATGTATATTTACCTCGTTATCTATCAAGACATAGACATTCTCTTTCTTTCCATCGGGAATGGAACTTACTGTCCCTTTATTACCGATCACCAGATCCAAAAGCTCTTCTGGGTCCAGCTGCTTATTTCGGGGAAGTCCTTGTGGTATTTATTTTTTTCCTTGCAGTACTTTGCGGTACCTTGCGATTCCTTGCGGTACCTTGCGGTATTTAGCATGACCGTGATAAAGTGATATTACTCAAGGATTTACTTATGCATGCACATTAGGACAGTACTAGAATTAATCAAAGGAACCTGAAATTCTGTCTGTTTATTCATACAAATCATTTATATAGCCTGCCGTCTGTAATGAGAACTCTTTCCTATCTACTCATTACAGAGGGCAGTCCTAGGCTGTACAAGTGTATCAATATATCGCGCCAACTTATGTTTTCGACAATATGTTAAAATTGACAATTTCATTACGTCTTAGTCAACCTCGGATCATTCTGAAGGGTACTCAGATCGTCGAAAACCCATGATGCTGGGGTACAGACAGAATTTCAGGTTCCTGTAATTTTAAAGTAATCAATGACAACCGGCCCCACACCACAAATTGTAAAAATTTACCCTTTGTGGCTACAGAAAATTGTATTCAGCCACAAGTCTCAGATTGTCATTCACTCATTGACATGATTCTGAGGAATGATATCTTGAGTCGACTGCCTGTACTTTCGGGAGTGGTGGGGGGGTGCTTTCCAGTTAAAAGACGGAAAGGAACGTGAAATCTTATTATAAAATGAATATGCTTACACTCTTACCAATTTCAGTATATGAACGTAAATTAAATATTCTAGATGTTAATCTATATTTCGAAGGATAGGGCCTACACTACATAGCCATTTTCGATCTTAAATGCATAAATTCACACATGGAAATTCCCTCCACTATTTCTTCTCGGCACCGGAAGTGGGGTTTCGGAAACCAGACTAAACTTATGTTTGTTTCCGTGGCATGACATAGACCTGTCAGTATCACACCATAATCTGTGCTTAGTGATTTCTGTCATGTCTCTTTCAAAGATGTCGAGGATCTTAGCTTCACGACTTTGCTCCTTACAGGTAAGTGTGTTTACTTGATGAGTAGTCAAATACCTTATATAAATTTTGCACTTCACTTTATCTAAAAATCCTGCACGTGGGTTTTTCATAACTGACATTAGTATAAAGGAACGTTTCGTCTGGACCGTCATTCAATCTTGAGATAATTCTTACAACGATCGAATAGCCTACCGTTCGTGTTGGCTCGACAGGCTGTAGACATGGTAAACTGCAGTCAATCATATTAGGGCAATCAGTTTAATAAAATATATTGCAATAATTTTTACGTAAACCTTCATACATGTATTTTGGTGTATTTTAGAATTACTAGGCACGAGTTATAATTTTAAAAATCGACACATTCATACCTGTCAACATTAGGAAATTTGTGTGGGGTAGAAAATGCGTACAATTTTTCATGAATGCATTGTCATTCTCATATATATGCGTGTACCAGTTGCATCGAAATAAGTGAAAGGGTTAGGGTACGGGAGGGGGTGTGCCCCTCCCGAAATAACAAGAAAAAATTGTAATTTTAAACTTCAATATCTCCCATTTTATGCATCTAAAATGGAATTATTGTCAATAATATTGATGATATATATATCACATTTCTTTTAATTTTCTAGTTGACTTTGAAATTTATAAGTAATAGATATAGGCTTTATTTCGAAGTTTTAATACATGTAATATATACATGTACACACACAGCTTGGGAGACTCAAAATGATGTTATGTTCATTGTGTTATATTAGAATGTTTAAAATTTTGTATTTCTTAATTTGTTATAACAAATTCTGAATATTCTAATATAACAGTTGGATTTGGAATGCAGAAAATAAATAACTAGACTTACCTGGAAGAAATATAATCTCAGTTTGATTGCTAAATATTTGGAAGTATGATAATTTTTAAAGTCAAAGGCTTGATTTATTTATTTGTTTTTTTTGTTTTTGTTTTTTTGAGATTTGAACATTTATTACAAAAATATTTGCATACCTAAATATTTATTTGAAGGTTTTTATCTTCATATTGTACCTTTTTCATTAATTGATAAGATAAAACAACAAATGATGGCTGAATAGTTCACTCAAAAAAAAGGAGATTTGATAAAGAAAAATCAAATCTGCTTTTAAAAAGAAAAAAAAAAGATTATTGAGGTTATATAAATGTGTTTACTGCCATTAATGACATTTTATGTAATTCTATTCAATGTGTTACAAGAAGATATTATTATCTTTGTATAAAATATTATGTAAATGAAATAAAACATCGTTTTTTTATTGAAATCATCACAAATTTAAGACACATGTATAACACTGTATAGTATGTGGAGTGCGGACGTCATAGAAGACACCACGATCTCGCTTCGCTATTTCTCAGCTAAATTTTTAAAGTAAAATCATTGAGGATTGATACAGAAGCTGCATGAAATTTATAAATCATCAATGATGTTAATCTTTGATAACTGTATATAGGACAGAACATATGGATAGTGATTATAGGTGTGGATGTTTAGATATACAGGTAATCAATCTGTATATTAGGTACCTGTCCACAGTACAGGTCATTGTGTAATTACCGTCGGCACACGTCCGATAATGACACCTCTGACATTAATTAATAAACAGGGTTATTAGTCCTTGTTCTTCATGACTATATGGAAGATATAGTGGACTTATGTAACCTAGAATAGATGTCTTAATACTTCAATGATATGGAGGCGCCAGAAATTTCAAGCTATTTTTTGTCGCCAATTAATAGACTGAAAATTACGATTTAGAACATTTAATGCTGACAAAATCATCTACCGATCGCCGGAAAATGGACAAGAAGCGGTAGAAATATAGGGAAATCGGTAGAAAATTAGAAAAATCGGTAGAAATCGGTAGATTTTTTCTCGGCGGTAGACAAGCGGTACATGATTAGAAAAATCGGTAGACTACCGCCGAAATCGGTAGACTTGACAGGTATGCACATTAAGGAGAAGAAATGCACCCTGGGGTATACAAAAACTTATCATCAAATATATTTTTTTTCTTCATTTTTTGCATGCTTATTCATAATGAATGTATAAATTAACAGAATGGATAATCTGGCACATTTGTGGGTATATAAGTTATGCCCCTTTCCAGAGTTTTTATTCTTTTCATCAACTGTCCTATTCATTATTAAAAAATAGTCATTTATTTACAAAACTCATATTTTTCTTACTAACTTGGTAAAATTTCATCAAATTCCATGGTATCAATGTGTTTTTATGCTTTTATTAGAGCTGGTGGATAAACAGGACACAAGATTGAAAACTATGATACAAAATACCAAATTTTTGTAACAATTTAAATTTTAAATTCGGTCGCTGTAAAAAATTTAGTCATCAAAATTTTAATTTTTGTTCTGTAAATGATCAATACAGAATGGTTAACAATTATTTAATGTTGATAAAACAAGTTGTGGGCATATAGTGAAGAAATAACACCTTAAAGTGTGCCAAAATTGAGTATTTTTTAACCAAAAAAATCTATAAGAGAAGACTGTGCCACCATTTGACCTTGAGTTTGACCCTGAACATGAACTCGACCGGGCGATGCACCTCTTCACAATAAACCTTTCCTGTAAGTTTCATTAAAGTATCATATACATGTACAATGATAATTTATGTCAAAATGTGACTGTACCCAGAGAAACGAACAGAAGGACAAAAGATGCCAGACAATGTGAAGCTGTGTTTCATAGCTGACACAAAAACACATGACTGTTAAATTAATTTTTTTACAAAGAACAACTGAATTTACTTTTTGATGTGAATTTACTATTCAATTTATGTCTTTTGTCGACAAATTTATGTCATCTGTATGTCATCTTTGTTTAGATTGCCAACATCATTCCCAGTTAATATTACTATATTGACATTCTGGTCACGTGACATCTTTTTATTTATGAAGAGATGGACTGCAATGGAGAACACGAAGAAAGGGACAGAAAAATCAAAATACACATGTACATGTAATAAAATAACTTCTTCGTTGCAGCTGTAACTAGCAGTAGCAGGGCCCCAATTTTCTCCACATTTGAAAAACCTAGGCTACACACAGTACTGTACCTATCAGTTAGGGTTAGGGTTGTATAAAGTATACACTCTTTTTATGCACTCTTTTATTTTAGACTAGTCTACATGTATAATGGTTCGTAGTTGTGAAAATACGTTGTTTTTTTCCTTTCAGAAACAACAGCCCCACTTGGTAAAGTTGATAACGCCAGCGCTCCAGACTGCAGTTCCTCAAGGGTTCAGGACTCGAGATTTCCACACCTCCCGTGCCTGTAGGGCCCATGAAGAGGTGAACATTACTTTATCATGTTGTACATCATCAGGGATTAATATCATCAACATGTAGGGTCCCATTCCCAATGCAAAATTTACCATTTTTATCTAATTTTGAGCAAAATTTTCCAAATATGTTCACTGCACAACTCATGATCACATTCAGTGTATGCTAACAAAAGAGAATCTTACAACTTTAAGTACCACACAATCGTAACTTCCATGTCTTCAAATGAAAACCATCTTGTCAGTTAAATAGAAGAAGTTGGATGAATAAATTTTTGTGTCTTTATTGTTATGATTAAAATAATGAAAGTTACTTTTTCCTAAGTTGGCCCATCAGGAGGTAGAATTCTTTACTGAAAGGGCACAGGACTCTGTACAGTAAAAGGTCTGTTAACCCCCCATTATAATGCCTAGGTAAGTATGTACATACATGACGAATAAATCATTTCCCAAAGAACTCCAATGTTAATCTAAACTGCTATTATGTCAGTATTGGTAATTTGATGTCACACTCAGATGCATATGTATCCTCACATGATGTCACACTCGGATGTATCCTCACATGATGTCACAATCAGATGTATCCTCACATGATATCATACTCGGATGTATCCTCACATGATGTCACACTCGGATGTATCCTCACACAATCACAATGTCACAATCAGATGTATCCTCACATGATGTCACACTGGGATGTATCATCACATGATGTCACACTCAGATGTATCCTCACACAATCACAATGTCACAATCAGATGTATCCTCACACAATCACAATGTCACAATCAGATGTATCCTCACATGATGTCATACTCAGATGTAACCTCACATGGTCACAATCGGATGT
Organism: Atrina japonica; assembly: GCA_030159075.1. NCBI lineage: Eukaryota > Metazoa > Mollusca > Bivalvia > Pterioida > Pinnidae > Atrina > Atrina japonica. The sequence continues at coordinate 308,692 of BROG01000170.1, forward strand.
ATCATCACATGATGTCACACTCGGATATATCCTCACATAATCACAATGTCACAATTAGATGTATCCTCACACAATCACAATGTCACAATCAGATGTATCCTCACATGATGTCATACTCTGTTGTATCCTCACATGATGTCATACTCTGTTGTATCCTCACATGATGTCATACTCTGTTGTATCCTCACATGATGTCACACTCGGATGTATCCTCACATGATCACAATGTCACAATCGGATGCATCCTCACATGATCACAATGTCACAATCAGATGTATCCTCACATGATGTCATACTCTATTGTATCCTCACATGATGTCATACTCTGTTGTATCCTCACATGATGTCATACTCTGTTGTATCCTCACATGATATCATACATAGTTGTTTCCCACAGGACGCTCAAGATTTTGACTTGGACGTTTTACACCTTTTAATCAATCTCATAATTGCTTGTTGATTACGTAATTGACCTATCCTAGTACCTGCACATCCTCATCCTAAAACAACACCCAGGTAGTTACCTGTGCCACCGCTTATGAAAACACGTGTAGGGTGCTACATGTAGTATATCTGTTTTATAATATTATTTGTTGAGCTTCACGCTGAAGAAATATTCCGAATTAAGCATACCTGCAGATAATTTTTATCCCTTAATCAACATCCATGGACAATGAATTGTTGCTGATAATCTCTTAATTAGATTTGAAACCCCAAAAGTCTATCCACGCGCCGACATGTCAAAAGAAGAGCTGATGAACATCGAGCTGCTTATATCATTTAATTACAACGTACAGCTCATTTTACGGTTATCAAAAGTATGTTTAAAGCAAAAATTGCATTTACAAGATACAAAATAAAAATGTCAGTGTCTTTTAAATAAATAAAAAGGAACGATAATGTGGGTTTGATATCATTAGCCACATACATAGATATTTAGTAAATCATGATGAATGTTTGGTGCTTATATCAATGAAGAAAACAAGTTTATCAGCAACAGTCTTGTCTCTTGAAAATATTTTGATGTTATGGATAAAAAAAATTTGTTCGTGAATTTTAATGCAACATTTGATTTGTTTTTAGAATTGGAAAATAGGATTGGCAAGTTATTTACCTGATTGTGATTTGTAATTTTTTGCCCCCCCCCCCCATCCCTTTTAAAAAAAATTATCATGGAATAGAACTTCTGATTTAATAATGCATAGCACACATTAAGTCATGAAAAATATCACTCATTAGGACCCTGCACTACAAAAATAATTATACAAATAAAAATACAATTATTGATAATTAAAAAAAAACATATATACACGTAGAAAGATAGAATCTAGATCAAATAAATAAATGAAGGGACAACCATAAAAATAGATTTTGGCGATGACTTTGAATAAGTGGACTCTTCATTTTCTGGATGGGACTCCCTAGATTTTGACCCTGGGGTCCCAGGGACTCTCCAAAATTTTGCTTTACTGAGAGCCCTGCTCACATGATGTCACACTTGGATGTATCCTTACACAATCACAATGTCACAATCAGATGTATTCTCACATGATGTCACACTCAGATGTAAATTGTATCACATGATATCACACTCAAATGTATCCTCACATGATGTTACACAGATATATCCTCACACAATCAAAATGTCACAATTAGATGTATCCTCACACAATCACAATGTCACAATCAGATGTATCCTCACATGATGTCATACTCTGTTGTATCCTCACATGATGTCATACTCTGATGTATCCTCACATGATGTCATACTCTGATGTATCCTCACATGATGTCATACTCTGATGTATCCTCACATGATGTCATTTTCATATATATATATTGAAAATGTTCTCTGCTCAATATTCGGTAAAATATGTAGGGAATTTTGAACCCCTGGGTTATCCAGTTGATATAAAAATAACATTTTTCCTGTGTAGCCAGTCATACTGTAAGTTGTTTAATTTCATGGTGAGAAAATTTCACGTTTTTTTTTTTTGTTAAAGAAACTTACTCATAAGTATTTAATTCCATACATGATAGGTTACCAATTGGTTACAAATTGTCTTTTTGATACTTCAATCATAAATGAAAGGTGCTGTATTCATGGATATTTAAATTTGCAGAATTTTCTTTGACCGCGAATATAGCGAAATTAAATCCCCCACGAATAAAAGCAACTACACAGTGAGTAACCGGAAAATGAATAGAAATCTAGAATAAAAATGTATGGTAATCAAAAGGTTACTTCGCACCGCCAAGTTAAATAAAAATCAGACAATGGACCTGTACAAATGTATTAAAAAATTGCCAGCCATGATGGTGGTTGCTTTTTGTACTTGTATATCATTTGTAAGGTGTAGATGAACACATGGTTGATAGAGTTAACTCTTTGTGTTAAGCAATTGTTAACTACATGTAGCTGTTGACATCCAAACATGATTTTTTGTGTTTTAAAACTTTCTCTTTTCAGTATGTTCGATCCCAATTTTTACAGACATTTCAGTTTTTTGTTTCATTCCAAAAATCCAGATATTTACTTACATGTAAAATGGTTTACTAGTAGTTGTTCACTTGTACAGTCAAAAATGTTCTAAATTCATGTGAAAAACTATAAATTATGATCCAGTAAGCATATAAAATTAATGCCGGTCATCTTAATAAGGCCCACGATGAGGGTCACTGTCAGAGCAGCCTCTTTTTTAATTCTTCATTATTGCTATTATAAACTGCAGGTTACGTTAATTCCTTTTAGTGTAACCTTTTTTTTTTCGGCCAAAATCATGTCTGGATACTAATACAAGTGTGGTTTAATGTACATGTAGGTGTTTACCTGTATGTTCAGGTACACACCTGGCTGATGTAGTACTTGATACTGTGTTAGGGTGTACCGTAGTTTAATAGCTCACTTACAAGTAATGTACTGATGTATACCAACAGCATGAATACCTTACTAACACACTGATGTGTAGGACCACAATCACCTGCTTGTAAAACATGTAGTCTCGCATTTGATTAGAATGGTCATCTGTGTGGTCACTTTTGGTTGGCTGTTGTTATGTATGTACAATGCATCATTAAATGAGCCTTGCATACTGTAACCTGCTTGTATAAAATGTGTATTATGTATGGGTACATGTAGATGAACTTTTTGCTGATACATGTACAGTCAGACGAGACCACTTTATAACGACCTTTGTTATACTAACAGTTTCACCAACAGACAGGATTTTGCAAAGAAGAAACATGCATAATATTATTTACTGTCTCTTTGTCACAAATTACAATGACAAAAACATATCACATGGAAAATATTATTGGTTGCTTGGGTTTCACGAATGTATTTTCAGTGAAATTGATAAATTATACAATAATAATTGAGTTTATGAAGATTTCAAATACATGTGCTTGCCTATAACAGTCTCCAAGGAAATGAACATGGTCGTTATAAAGAGGGTTCATTGTATAACACAAATACAGTCAAACTTGCATTTAAGGCCACCTCTGTAGGAAGGGCACCTGCCTATAAATGTCATTCAGACAGGCCACAAAAAAACAGAAATCGACGTAACCCATTTAAGGTTACGCTAAAAGGAATTAACGTAACCTGCAGGTTATAATAGTAATAATGAAGAATTAAAAATAAAATTCATTGAGAACGAAAAGGGGGTTACGTGATTTGTATTTGTCGTAACCTCCACATAACTTCCACATCTGTCAAACATAACCGTTGTAAACCATATAATGATAAATAAACCTCAATAACATTTGCCTGTTCCATTGACTGGCCTAGACAAGTTTGACTGATTGCACATGTGATGACGATTTTGCCTTATTAACATGTGTTCTCAGGTGAACACTTCTCGTTATATCCACTGAAACGCATCAGTACATGCGCATTGAGCAAGTTCAATATCATCCACGTATATCACATACATGTATTTATGGATATAATATATCTTTGCATGTTGAAAATTTACAGGTGTAGCTGTCAATTAATGTGTTATAACTTGTCCAAATATAAAATACATGTACCTGTATTGTAACAGTGAGCTTGCACACCATTCTAGGTAATACCTCTTTGCATCAGATAAATAACACCCGAGTCATCTGTCATACTTTAAAAGACAACATCTAAGAAAGGGAGCAAGCAGCTCGATCTGTGTTTAATGGACAGACACCACCAAATATTTTCCCATAGGCCTCAATGCTAATTTACAAAACTTCAGGTCACTGTCACTCCCATGTTTATTATATCTGGGTCAAATAAGTACCCTGTGGTGAAAGATCAATATTTTTGATAACAAAATTTTGCAATCAAAAGTATAGGTTGCCGTTGCATTTTTACTTCAAATTTTCACTTGTTTACAACTCGTAGTATTCCGCACCAAGGAAAATATCTATTCTCATATGACCCCCTCCCTTTCAATTTTTAACCGTCAACCCTATAATTTCCAAAGTACTACCAATATTCATGTATCTTTTTTTATCACCTTTATTTCACTTATTAATGGCAAAACTAATTTTTTCATTTAATGACCAATCAGATCGCTGGGCTCATTTTTACCCTCCGCACAACTTTGGGTGTCCAAAATGTCTGCGCCCATGTTGTAAACAAAGCTGGTGTTTTTCCTATAGATTTATCCAAAACATTGCCAAAAATGGTCATTTTGCATTTTTTGGAAATCTCACTAACTGTACACCAAGCCCCCTTAATAATGAGGATGGGGACCCAACCTGAAGAGAAACAGAGTCTATGATTTGTCACACCTCTACCTCTCAATCCCATTCATTGATATTAACAAATAAATGCATTATATGAAGAAGTTGTCTGTTTTTCTTTCATGATTTTCATTCAGAATTGTTTGTAACACATATACTTCATTATTTTGAATGATTTCATACCATTATTTACCAATATTGACCATGATATCAAATAAGGGTAGAAGAGGGTACCCCTTAATAATGGGAAAAAGTGACAAAAATATACCATTTTCTTCACAAAAACTTAAAATTTGGATCATTGCTTAATAAGCATGGAACCAATTAGGCACCAGAAGTAAAGAAGAATTTCTGAAGCTCACTTAAAAGTAAACCATGTCATTTTTTATATCATCAAATTGCTTTTATTGACAAGGAATGAAGTGCACCCTTAATAAAAGTGTAAAACTTCTGGGAGGGGGATACCCTTACATACAACACATTTCAATAGACTTATTGTGTTCATTTATATAAAATATGTGATGTAATCATTTTCAGACATGTCCATGTTTTGTTTCATCTCTTAATTACAGTCTCATGATGTAAGTAATTAAATACAGAGGGCAGATAACCGAGTCTGACTTTAAAATGACTGACACTTAAATGGTGCAAAATGATAGTCAAATTGCTTTTAAAAGGATATGACATATGTATAGTTCTGTTTCAGATGAAAAACTAAGTCAAATTTTAATTATACTAAGTTTTGAAACCAGTAAAAGTCAATATCAGGTGTTAATTTTTGTCTGGTATGACCCCAAGAGAGTGTTAAGTGACATTTGCTGGAGGGTGTTGGGGGGGGGGGGTGAAAAAAAGATGATTCAAACAAAAATGCATGACTGAAAATTTAGAAAACTTATGAAAACATGCAACTTGAATGAATATTAGATGAGTTAATACAGAAAAAAATATAATTGATACTTTATAATTATCTTTACAGGTACTTGAGTATGATAATTAGATAAAAATCACTTATTGGACAATATTTCCTGGATTTAAAAAATTGAAATATTCCTTCTACAGGTTAAAATGTTGATAGATTATGAAAAAAAAATGTTAAAACGCCCTATTTCTAAAGAAATATTTTATTTACAAATTATCTATTACCCAAATTTAACACAATATGACCTAACCACAATATGGAAATTCTTGTGTACAGATCAGCATAAGGGGGGGGGGGGGGTATTTAAATTAATTTTTATACTGTTTACAGTGTATATGGCATGATGAAATATTTTACTGATGAGACTTAAATGCTGAAATGCAGTTTAATACAATTTTCTTAAAAATGAGATGGTTTTTACCCTTCAGATACAGTACATGTATACAACTAAAGGTACAAAATACACTGCATGAGTAAAATGACATGGTCCAATATGTAGATTTTGCCCTCAAAAGAAGAAAATCAACCAGTCTTTGCCTCAAAAAGGTCTGATTTTAAATCAAATGAGTTAAAATTTACAATAGAAACATCATTTCCAAAATATTTTGCTAAAATTAGTAACTATGCATAACCATAACTATATGATTTTTTTTATAAAAGAACATGTGCATGTTTGTAGGAGAGGGTGGGGGTATACTTGAATTTTCCAAGTACAGATGGAATTTTGACCAATAAATGATAAAATATTAGTTCTAGGTGTAATATAAAACATACAGATAAAATTAAGAGATCTCAATATGCAACAAATGCATAATAATGTGTGTAGAGGCAGCACCACACCTATTAAATTTGCACCTTGTGGACCCCCAACAGGTGCCCCATTTCATAGAGACCTCAAATCTGTTTAAAAGTATGAGTAAAAGTGAATGAATTGCAATTTAGGTGATAAAAATGAGAGAAAATGACTTATTTTAAGGCTTCATCCAGCCTACATGTGTCAAATGTGAATTTCTCTATAGGACAGACACCACCAAATATTTTCCCATAGGCCTCAATGCTAATTTACAAAACTTCAGGTCACTGTCACTCCCATGTTTATTATATCTGGGTCAAATAAGTACCCTGTGGTGAAAGATCAATATTTTTGATAACAAAATTTGCAATCAAAAGTATAGGTTGCCGTTGCATTTTTACTTCAAATTTTCACTTGTTTACAACTCGTAGTATTCCGCACCAAAGGAAAATATCTATTCTCATATGACCCCTCCCTTTCAATTTTCAACCGTCAACCCTATAATTTCCAAAGTACTACCAATATTCATGTATCTTTTTTATCACCTTTATTTCACTTATTAATGGCAAAACTAATTTTTTCATTTAATGACCAATCAGATCGCTGGGCTCATTTTACCCTCCGCACAACTTTGGGTGTCCAAAATGTCTGCGCCCATGTTGTAAACAAAGCTGGTGTTTTTCCTAATCATACAAACATGTACATAGTTTTAAAATGTGTGTTTTTACATGTAAACCCCTATATTCAGTGCTCCAGATAAGCTGCGTATTTGCCTATTTTACACATAAAAAATCAGTGGATATGCAATCAAATTAAAATCTATCCATAAGATATACCAATGAAAATCAAAACTGAAGCGTAAAATTAAATACCTGCAGAGAGATAAAATTATTGAGTTCACTTGTTCTTAATGGATCTTGGTCATAAAGTATGTTAAACCCCTGTAGTGATAATGTTTTCGCTGACCCACACCCAGATGTTTAAAATCGGGACTTACATTGTACAGACAGCTAAATGCACATTAATAGTAATTTAGCAGCCAAACCATTAACATAAAATCAATGGCAGTCATAATCATGATAAATTGGCAACAGAAATGGAAATACCCACTTCACAGAAAATGTGTGCATGTTTTATGAGTAAAAATACCCACTGCATTTGAAAATGATGTGTATTGTACCCAAGTGCTTAGAAAGTTTTCTGGAGCTCTGTACATGCCATGTAGTTTTTATTAGTGAAGAAAGTATGATGGATTATAATCAAAACTCATTTGGTTACTTCATTAACAGAGAAATCAATTAGGCTACCTGTATGGTTTTTTTTTATTGATATTGGAAATTTATAATACCCCCCCCCCCCACCCCACCCCCTGCAAGCTCCCCTACCTAAAATTAAATACATGTACCGGTATAAGATTCTGTGTCTTTGTATCATTTATTATTATTAATTTTGATTAAAATTATTATTCATAATCTCCGAATGTTAGCTTGCGAGTCTGTGTGTCGTTAACAATTCATAATCAGATTTACCATATGTGATTTTGAAAAGTCAAACAGAAATGTATTTATTTAACTTCAATAAATAGAAAAAAAATTACTAATTAAAAACTTGCAAAATCTGTTCACTTCCAATTGATTTATTAATAGATCATTGATTTTTTGCTTGCTTCCAATTTTAACCGATAGACACACGAACACACATTGCTGTTACATGATTCATTTGTTTACTCCAACATTTTAAAAATATTTGTTGGAAAGGCAAGATTTCTTGTACATGTATAATCAATCAATTAAGTGTGATTATATTTGTGAAAGCACCGTGCTCAAACACATTAAACACATCATGGCAATATTAAAGACTCCTCAAATGCATTTGCAACATTACATAGCACAGGTCAAAATTTGTGGCACCTGACCTAAAGCTGGTAGCGTCAGACTTCACTTGAATGAAAAATTCTAGTTGTGACAAATTTGGACAATAAAACAAGTAAAACAATATTTGACACATTTGTTATCGAGATTCTCTTATTCTTAAAGTACATCAACTCACTCACCCCTAAAGACACATTTGGACTGGTCCAAGTCATTGATTTAAAGAAGAGTCCATTGTTTTCCAGGAGTTGATGGATTAATAACAAATTTATCATTGTTCAATAAATATCGAGCACCTACATGTATTAGTGAAGTTCATTTGTAAATGTTTTATATAAATTGTACATGTATAGTGGAACCTGTCTTGTGAGACCAGTGTCATAAAATACCACCTGTCTTATGAGACCAGTGTCATAAAATAACACCTGTCTTGTGAGACCAGTGTCATAAAATACCACCTGTCTTGTGAGACCAGTGTCATAAAATACCACCTGTCTTGTGAGATCAGTGTCATAAAATACCACCTGTCTTGTGAGACCAGTGTCATAAAATACCACCTGTCTTGTGAGACCAGTGTCATAAAATACCACCTGTCTTGTGAGACCAGTGTCATAAAATACCACCTGTCTTGTGAGACCAGTGTCATAAAATATCACCTGTCTTGTGAGACCAATTAATTAGATAAAACCTCATTTGAGAGACCACCTGCCTTGTTAAGGAACACATTTCAGTGGCAGATGGGATATTTCCAGACAGGTTCTACTGTACTTGTAAAGTATTGGTCATGAAAATGCTCAAAGCTCCATCATGTCTGTTGTTGTTGTTGAATAACGCTTGACGAAATTGTCTCAGTTAATCTGATAAAAGAGACGGGAATTTGCCCTGGATCAGAACGTTTATTTGACCTGGGTAGTGTTTCACAAAAGCTTGTAAAGTATATACATGTGTCAGCGTAGAGTGTTTTGTCAAATGTTTAAGGTATACAGTGGGGCTAGTTTTCAACGTATGAGGAGAAGACCCCTTTACAACTTACATGGAGAAAATACAACTGCCTTCTTCAAATAAACTGACAAACTTTCTCACATAATCAGCTCAGGTTCCAGCGGGGATTGAACCCATGACCATGTCGATGCTGACTAGAAGTGAGACACTTCATGTTTTAAGTACAATGCTCAAAGCCACTTGGCCTGGGAGGTCCCTTCAGTTTATTTTGTGAGACAATCAACCAACTTTTTAGGTCACCTTTAGAAGTCATCCAGGACTTCAGGATATACACAAAGTTTGTTGTCTCCCCTTGTCTTACAGGTGTGCAATGTTTGTAAACTTTTGCACTTTTTGAATTTCTCTCAAAAACAGCAAGGTCAGTTCTCTTCAAACTTGGTATGTGGTATCTATTGGGCAATAGTAATAAAATGTGGATGGTAACAGGACCAATGTCAGAGTTTGGTGTTAATTGGATGGAAGTTCAAAAAACCAGCAGTGTTGTTGTTTTTGACATCTTGCTTCTGAACCAAGTTACCATACATGTACAGTACACACTACATGTATTTGTGAAATGCTACCCAGGTGCTCTTTCCCTGAACTTGACCTATATATTTACATTGAAATCTCATGTCGAAACCAGATGAGTCAAAATTCTAATTATGGGCGAATTTGTTCTACAGAAACTTGTTTTAGTTTTGAACCAGTTTGGTAAACTTTCCATTTGTTACATAAACCGGTTTTAAACTGGTTCTGAACTATAACTGGTTTTTCATTTGTTTTATCCTAAACCCAAACTACATGTAGTTTGTCAAACCATTCAAACTGCCTCCTGGGGTGGTTTAGTAGGTTTATGCAAGTTTGTTGCTACAACAATATGGTGGCGACAACATGGACCAGTAGTAATATCAGATACCTTTTATGTGTCTTCTGGACATTTTATGTACTTGAGCGGTAAAACTGTACTCATAATGACAGAGAGACGTTTTACAATATTAAAACGGTGAATTGATGAATTCAGTCTCCAAATTGATTAGCTATCGATTGTCATTTTGTTTATCATATTTTCTCGTTTTTATTCAACATGGACATTACCATAGAGTGATTTTTGCTTTTTAGCATATTAAACCCCAGCAATTCAAAAAGTGGAAACATGATAATCAGGGTTAATGAATATAGCAATAAGATTGATACTCCTTTTCTATAATTGGTATTATTTTCCCCTTTATTTTTACATCTCATATAAAAGAGCGACTGTTTACTTCTTTCTGCACCCCATTTTGGTAGTTTAAATCATTAATTTATTTATCCATAGTAAACCAGTTTTAGTTTCATAACCAGTTTACAAACTAGTTGTAAACCATAAACCAAAACAAAAACTAGTTTATCTGCAACAAATTCGCCCTATGTCAAAGTCAAACGATTTGTCCCGATTTTTTTTTTACCATATATTTATATTTATTTTACTCTGGATATCTCAAAAGATTTTATCTCAAAATTTTGCTTATCTCGAAATGTATTTGTGGTCAAGGGTAATGAAATATCATAGAAAACTAACTACCAGTTATTTCTGAATTTAAAGGTTTACTTTTTGTACATGTAAGTAAAAGCATCATGATTAGTACTGGTTTACCTGCAAAATATAGCACATTTAACTCTCATTGACCAGTCAAGCTGAGAGGGTAATTAATAATTGCAGTAACCTGAGTAGATCTAACCATTCTCCAATAAGAAAAGAGAATATATGAACTGAAAATTTCAGTTATCTCAAATTCTGGATTTCTAGAAGTAAATTGTAAGGTCCTATGAATTCTGAGATAACGAGAATCCACTGTATATAACAGTATGTATACATGACGTATGACCGAAAAATTCAGAACATTAATATCATCATGTGATGCCGATACTTAATGTTTTAACACAACGTCGATTACATTCCAGACGGGTATAACTTCAGTATCATAATCTAATACTGTTAATCATATTTTTCATATTTTCCTTGACAACACATGATGTAATGTGTTGTTTTGTCGGGACGACGAAAAAAAAACAGTCTACGCAAGAACAGGTGAGAAGAGTTAATTAAGGTGTCTACTCCAGACTAACCTTGTGTGTTTATTGCTAATACAGGTAAAGGTGATGTTTGTGGAGGATTCCATAGAAAAAAAAAAAAGAATTATCTAAGAGTTTTAGTTTTGTTTACAAATACCATAATTGAATAATTTTAGATTTTTTTCATTGGGAAATAATTTTGCAATTTTTCTTTGCAAAATCTTTTTGCATGGGTTGATGTTTACAGAAATCTAGGAGTAGTGATAGAATATCAATAATCTATATTTTTGGCTAAATATTTCGTTGCTGTTAACACTGCAAATTATGTTAAATCATGTAATTTGCAATCGGTCGCAGTGGTCTAGTTGTGAAACATTCAACTGACAAGCCAAATGTTCCAGGTTGGATTCCTGGGATTGTACCAGACCCTGCATAAGACTTTATAAACGGTAGTGATTGATCCTCCACCAGGCGGCGTCAGAAGTAATAGTCACTGGTCGTACTGATGAGACTTTAAACTGAGGTCTTGTGTCGTGGCGGACACGGCACTTTTAACCCTCGCTGCACTGGCGTCAGTTCATAACGTAAGTTAATAAGTTAATAGAAATGTGGTATCACTCAAGTACATGTAAGTCACATGAAGCTGGTGGCATTTCTTCTGCTGAGGATGGTGTCGAAAACTTAACAGGGAATAACAGAGGTATCTGTACTACACAAAATAAAGTACATTGTAATAACAGTATAGTAAAGTTATATGTATTACAAAGTGTAGGCCTATTGTTTCAACTGCTGCAAGGGTACAGGGTCATACCAAAGACTGTTAAAAAATGGTTATGACTATTCCTGCGCCACACCCTCGGCATAGGAAGTGAAAGTCACGGGTCTTTCGGATGGGACTTAAAACCGAGGTCCTGTGTCATGGCAGGCGTGGCACATAAAAAAGAACCCCTACTGCATTGGTGTCAGTTCATAGCACTGATAAAAGATTGTGGCACTTCACCTAAAACTGGTGACATCTCATTAGACACGATATAAGTGAACAATTCTTGACGGATTGTAAAACAACAACCAAGCAAAACTGACCCCAGGTCAAAATATCTTGGTTTTTTGTAAACAATCGCAATTTGCCAAAATTACTCCTTCGCAAACATTTCCATGTTTACAGTGATTTTGTTTTTATGTAACAGTATTTGTGCATGTGTTTGTTATGCTACTAGGAAGTAATGAAATACAGTAAAACCTGTCTTGAGAGACCACTCTCATGAAGAACCACCGGTTTTCATCTGTTGAGACCACATTCGGAAAACCATTTGGTTGTATAATCCTTCTAATGAATCCTCTTTTGAGGAACCACCTGTTTTTAGAGACCGCATTTCAGCAGCAGATGTGGTGGTGCCAGTGACATGTTCCACTGTATTTACATCTAACTGCATGTAGAGTTTGTAATTAGAAACACTACCCCATGACAGGGGTCACGCAATTGATAAAAAGAGCTTGAATGTGTTGCTTATCTTGAAAAGCCCTCAAAAATGACTTTGGACCTTGAAAATCTGTAGAAATGAAAAAAAAGGGTCATTGTTAACTTAAGATTTTAGGGATTTTAAAAAAAAATCTCTGAACTCTTAAATTTCCTACATTTATTGCGGTTTAGACTCTTAAACTTAGATTTTCAGGCATGGAATAAGTGCATGCATTGTATTGCAATCTTTCAAGTAATCATAATATGCAAGTCTAAAGTGAGTACTCTAGGTCAGATACAACAAAGGACCCTCACCACGCATGTTCAAATATTTGTTGAAACTGAAGCAATGCCAGGTAAAATATGGCCATTATTATTCACACATAATTCTTTTTCACATACCCGGTAAGTATGAAAAATTATTATACAAATACTTAGGTCAAATTCTGTCATTGAAATGCATATATACTTCATTGGTTATCCTTGTATAAAAAAAAATAGCGAAAGTTATTTTGCGATGGTGGATTTAAACTAACAAGGGCAACGCTTAACATTTGGATAGTTTTTTTTTCAAATAATATGCTTGTGTTTGGTCTATTAACCAAGTGGTTAACAGGTGATTTCTTTTTGAAGTATATGGACATAAAATGCTGTATAAAATCTGCATGTATTTAGCTTTTGTTAACCACTGCTCGGGTTGCTTTAAACAGACAAAAGGACAGATAATAAACTATGTCCCCAGAATCTTTGAGCACAGGGGCATGAAAATGGTTTTACACTCGTGATCATGGATATTTGGTGTGAACAATAAGAGTGACGCCATTTTGAAATACAATGTACTTAGTCACATGACCACCCAATTATGCTGGTTTGGGTGTGGATTTTTTAAACTGATAATATAAACTACAGCTATAATTATAAATCATGCAGGCCTATATATTTAAAGATAACATTTTTCCGAGAATTACACATCTGAATATTTTTTTGCTTCGTTTGCAAGTTATACGAGTGTAAAAAGGTAATAAACATCTTTCATTGGGGATCGATCGACCCCCACTGTAACTTACATACTCATAGTATCCACAAACAAAGTAACATATGGCAATTGTGACATAATTTATGGGGACATTTTATTTAAAAATTATGTGAGCATGATGTATAGTATGTTATCAGTTAAAATAAAATCGACACCCTAAAATGTATAAATGTATGGTGGCATATTTCTGCCATTGACTTGCTGACTTACGACTTACTGATGTTGACATAATGTAAGAAGATGTCAACATCATAGAAAAAGATGTCGACTTATTAATTCTACTTGCCGAGATAATAACGCCTAGATAATTATCTAGCAAGCCAGAAGCTCGGCTTTATATCGTGTTTACGCTCGGATGTAACATCTACTTGTGACTTATTTATGTCGACATAGTAACCAATATATGTCGACATCTAATCTGGAAACCGAAAGACTCGTGGAGAAAATATGCAAGTGTCAAGAGCACGTGCATGCTTAACTATGCTGCTTTGGACCAATAGTGCAGGTGCCGACTTATTTCTTTCTAAAGTACTGTATCAGTTTGTATGTCCTATCTGTAGCAGTGCTGAGATACTTTAAAGTACTGTATCAGTTTGTATGTCCCATCTGTAGCAGTGCTGAGATACTTTAAAGTACTGTATCAGTATACATGTCCCATCTGTAGCAGTGCTGAGATACTTTAAAGTACTGTATCAGTTTGTATGTCCTATCTGTAGCAGTGCTGAGATACTTTAAAGTACTGTATCAGTATGTCAGTCTGTAGCAGTGCTGAGATACTTTAAAGTACTGTATCAGTTTGTATGTCCCATCTGTAGCAGTGCTGAGATACTTTAAAGTACTGTATCAGTTTGTATGTCCCATCTGTCCAGTGCTAAGATCTTTAAAAGTAGTATCAGTATACATGTCCCATCTGTAGCAGTGCTACTTAAAGTACTGTATCAGTTTGTATGTCCTATCTGTAGCAGTGCTAAGATACTTTAAAGTACTGTATCAGTTTGTATGTCCTATCTGTAGCAGTACTGAGATACTTTAAAGTACTGTATCAGTATATATGTCCCATCTGTAGCAGTGCTGAGATACTTTAAAGTACTGTATCAGTTTGTATGTCATATCTGTAGCAGTGCTAAGATACTTTAAAGTACTGTATCAGTTTGTATGTCCCATCTGTAGCAGTGCAGTACTTTGTATATCAGTTTGTATGTCCCATCTGTAGCAGTACTGAGATACTTTAAAGTACTGTATCAGTTTGTATGTCCTATCTGTAGCAGTACTAAGATACTTTAAAGTACTGTATCAGTTTGTATGTCCCATCTGTAGCAGTGCTGAGATACTTTAAAGTACTGTATCAGTTTGTATGTCCCATCTGTAGCAGTGCTGAGATACTTTAAAGTACTGTATCAGTTTGTATGTCCCATCTGTAGCAGTGCTAAGATACTTTAAAGTACTGTATCAGTTTGTATGTCCCATCTGTAGCAGTGCTGAGATACTTTAAAGTACTGTATCAGTTTGTATGTCCCATCTGTAGCTGTACTGAGATACTTTAAAGTACTGTATCAGTATATATGTCCTATCTATAGCAGTGCTAAGATACTTTAAAGTACTGTATTAGTTTGTATGTCCTATCTATAGCAGTGCTGAGATACTTTAAAGTACTGTATCAGTATATATGTCCCAACTTTTAATCCATCACTGATGATGAGGGCAAAAGGGGCGAAAATGAAAACAGGGGCAAACATTTCCCTGTATGCAGTATGTGTATCCTATCTGTAGCTGAACAGTTACTGTTAAGTATTGTATCGGCATGTACATGTATTTCTATGTAAAATAAAGAATTAATAAGAGATTAGCGGTTTATCTGATGATATGCCAGCTGCTGACGTTCGTTAACGTGTTTAATGAAATCTCTGTCAACACAATGAAACTTGGTGCGACATATGGAAGTTAATGAATGCAGTGGTAATTGATTACAGATCAAATTTGATCTGTGAAATGTCAGAAGATACAATTTATTAGTTTCATCTTGAAAGCTTTAGAATTCGGCTGTAAATATATATATATACAGTTAAAACTTTTTATTTGTTTATCTGATTTCAGCATGAAACTAGAATTAGCGTATCGATCCAATACCAAACCATGTGTTGAGGACTTTAATTTCTACTCATATGTTTAACATTAGAATTTCATAACCAATATTCAGCATTTTGAATTTTAAGTTGTACAATGTATTTAGCAAACAATTTCAAACCCTGAGTTGAAGATTACAATTTGATATCTTATGTTTAGCCTTAGAATTTCATACCCTATGTTCAGCAATATATGATTCACCTCATAATTTAGCGTAACAATTTTAAACTTTATTTTGAGATAAATTCAATTTCTAATCATATGTTTAGTATTAGAACATGTAGAATTTCATACCCTATATTTAGCATTTTGAAATTCAACTAATACAAATTATTAAGCATATCATATTCGACTCATTAAGCACTCTATAAACACCCCTCTCCCTTTTTTACATGCGATCAAGAATCTTTTCTAGCTGGTTAACAATCAGATATGGACCTGAAAAACTGTAAGTAACAGTTTATCTGTAGCTCACCATCTACAAAATTATGTTGATAGGTGTCCTCGGTAACAACTTTACCACTGTGCCTTATAAAACATTTACTGTTTTATGTCAAGTTAACTATCAGTTGCTCCCATTAAGCGCCTATCCCTTTTTACTGATTTTTGTAGCGCCCTGGGCACTTAATGAGTCGAATACGGTAACAATTTCAAAACGCCCTGGGCACTTAATGGGTTGAATACGATAACAATTTCAAAACGCCCTGGGCACTTAATGGGTCAAATACGGTAACAATTTCAAAACCCCCTGGGCACTTAATGAGTCGAATACAGTAACAATTTCAAAACGCCCTGTGCACTTAATGGGTCAAATACGGTAACAATTTCAAAACCCCCTGGGCACTTAATGAGTCGAATACAGTAACAATTTCAATCCTTATGAACCATGAAGTCTCTCACTTCTGGTTAATGCAGGGTGGAGTCCCGCTGGAACCTAAGCTGAGTTTTGTGAGAAAGTTCGCCATTTTACTTGTGGAAGGCCGGTGGTCTCTTCCCGGGTACATTGTAACCGGGTTCTCTCCCCCACAATTAAAAACTGGCCGCCGCCATATAACTGAAAAATTGTTGAGTGTGGCGTAAAACAAAAATCAAAAATCAAAATAAAATTTAATCCTGTTTTCTGAGAATTACATTTTAAAGTCACATTCAGGGGAGTAATGTTCATAAATAAACTTTTCTGTATGCACTGAATGTCTATTCAGATTTAGTTTTGTCGTATTTCTAAAAATCTATACCAATTAATTAGTTAATTAATCTCTAGAAATGCTAGTGTGCAGATCTAATAATAAGCTCTTAAAAGAATATAGTAATGAGGAGTTATCGAAAAACACATGATAACCAAAACAAACTGTCCATGATAAATGGACTAATCCAGGGACCAGCACATCTTGAACAAGTCTACATAAATCTTACATTATATGTTTTTCAGTTAGGCCGATGTTGCTTTGGGTTTTTTTTTTGGTTTTTTTTGTGGTGTAATTATGTTAGCATTTACAAAAATCCTATTTATTTGCACCACTCATTGCAGAGAAATGATTCGTTTACTTTAGAAAGTGACACAAAAATGTCATCCTTTCAGCCCTATATACCATGTTCAGTTCAGTTTGGAATTCCCTCCTTGAATAAAAGAACCTCTTTGGATTCACAGTTTCGAGTCCAATTAAAACACCATATATATGTTACTTTGAGATTTGAGTGTATTTACACTACCATATTTACAAAACCACAGGCAACTACATGCCTAGATGAACAAGCTTTTAACAATATAATGGAACATTCCATATAGATATTTAGGGGAATACTCTAGGGTTAAACTATATTTTTATATAAACAAGTATCACAGATAAGATGAATTTTTAGACTTGTTTCTGTCATTTTGATTTATTCAGAACTTCAACAAAAATATACATACTTGATTTCAGCAATACTTGGAGCAACAGGCCAGAAACAAGGAGGCAGGGGAGCTAACTGAGTTAGTTAGAGACTTCTTAGATCCGGCTCATTTTTACAAATCCTGTTTAAATATCGGGGTAGACTTTTTCTGTGGTGTTCCTGATTCATTGTTGAAAGGTAAGACTAAAAGCTGCCATTGTAACTTTTAAACAAGTTTTGAATTCGAAAAAAAAAATTTTAAATGCTTTTGAAACACCTCCGATTTATTATTCCACAGGCAGACATTTTTGTTAAATGTTAACAATAGAAATCGGCTCGCAGTTCCGCTATAAAAGACGAGTCCGCAGAACGACCGTTATTTCACACCTGTACTCCCAAAGCAAAACAATGGACAGATGACATGTAATCAAAACATACACTCTACTCAAATCATAAATATTCCACATTAATTTTTACATAAAAGACTTCAATACAGATACGTAATAAATAGATTTTATAATCAGTTTTAAATTCATTACTTTAGTATCTGTAAAATGATATTCACTTTGAACGTAAATATAAATAAAATCCTACCAGTAATCTGCACCCTTCCGTTATGTTGTTTACACAGCGTCTCATATTCTGGTGAACTTGGTAATTAGAGCAGTCGGGTTGCGCATCATTTGACTAAAGACAAGGTACACCTTCTGATATTTTTATAAAGATGACATCAAATAAACATTATCAGAGACATAGCTGTGAAACATTCGATAAAATTATTCGAAATGGATTCTCAACAGGTTCTGTAAAACGAACCGAGTGTTCGATTATATTTTTCTGAGTTGACCTTGGTCTGACATGTATTTGATCCGTTATTTCGGAAGTGAGAACATTCATATCATAACAGGTGGTCTGAGCTCCCGTTTGTTTATAATGTTAGGATTTTCTCAAAGGGAATTTGGAATTATGTTTAATATTCTTATGTTTAAACCGATTAATTACATGCTTGTGAACTGTATATTAGCCGGCAAAATGTCGAGATAGAGTAAATAAACATTGTTGATATGTTTAATTTTGACATGCAGGTGAGTTATACTCAAACTTTATTACTTCACACATTTGTTCTGTGTGACTGTAGTTAGACAATGACGACTGATTTAGCAAACTGACCTTTTATGTCCGTTGTCGGGGCTTGTTTCTATTCAGAAAATTGAAAAAATATGGCTACCAATGGAAGTAAAACATTGGGGATGTTTCACTCCAGAATACAGACACACACCAAATACACACTCATGCATGCACACAAACACACGCATGCACCCACACCGACACACACACTTATACAAGGCATACACACACCAAACACACACATGCACACACTTATACAAGGCATACACACAGGCACAGACACACACATGCAAATTACGTGAAAGATTGCCTACAGAATTTTTGTTTTAATTTGACTAAAATTGTTTTAAGGTGCTTTAAATATTCATTAATGTGATAGATATCATTAGATATATTAAACTTGCTGTCATATCGCCATTGCTGTTTACTTTTGGTCACAGATTTCTGTGCATACATTACCCAAAATGCACCAAAAGGAAACCATGTGATCACTGCTAATGAAGGAAATGCAGTTGCTCTGGCAGCAGGATATCATCTAGCAACAGGAAAGCATCCAATGGTATACCTTCAGGTAAAAAAAAAATTTCTTTCTATATCTCAATTTTCTATACCTGGTGGTTGAATGTAACATGTTAAAAGTGGCACCATCAAATTATGGGACCGGAATTTGAATTAATTGCAAAAATTTAGTAGCAGAGCATTCATCTTGCAAGTGGAAGGTCCAAGGTTAAATTCCTAGCATCAGGTCATACCATGGACTTTTAAAAACTGCACTTAAAGCCAAACCTAAATTTTGATTCCTTGAATGACAATATGCTTTTAATGTACCCCAAATTCTTCAATTTTGTAGTTAAGAAACTAAGTAACATAGATCAGGGTTAAAAAAATTGGTAAAAATGCACTCGCCCTTTGGGCGAGTGATTTCATAATTTCCACTCGCCCGAACTCCTTTTGCACTCGCCAAACTATGAAACTGTAGTATTTCAAAGTAGATGTGTTAAGAATGTATAAAATCTTTTTCAAAGTAAATAGATCTTACATGTATATGACATAACAGATTAGATACTCTTTTATTTGATATATTGTCATTTTTTTCTAATCAAGTACTTATTACAAAGGAAAATGTGTGAAAATCTTACCACAACTTTTGTATGCTTTAAGTTTTTTGAATTCAAATTCTCGACTGAAATTTTGGTTGCCCACCAAGAAAATCTGGTTGCCCGCATTTTGTGTTTTTTAAAATATATTGTTATTTTAATAGATAAATTTTTATACAATATATTGTCTCTGAATGATGCATTTACATATAAAATAACTGTAAATGCATCATTATTATTAGTATTATCAATTACTATTATTACTATTTTATGATGTTGCTATTACCAGACATGTCTTTAAATCAATGTAAATTACAAAAGTAAGTTTTCACTATTGTTAGATGAAAACAATAGCCATCCATTTCTATGTATTTCATTACAACTTTTATTTACAGTAGATATTTTTACTTTTATCATTCACTTACATTTAATTCAGAATTTAAAACTTATTTGAAACATTGTATAGTGTTATGATTGCTTTACCAAATCCTGAAATTCAGGTTTGTTCGGTATTGGTTCTTTTATGTACAACTATCCAACTTCCACTTCCTCCACAAACTGCAAATATTAGCAGTCAATACACGATGTGTTCTGTGACATTTTCGGCCATGAAGTAAAGACTGACATGTTTAATTGTCAATAAAATAATTATTTAAGTTTCTAATTGTTTTTGTAATGTATTTTGAACTAAAAAGAGAAGGAATTGATCACTTTTGAAACTTAAATGGGAATCCGGATTTTCAATACGGCGTCAGTGCCAGTGGGCCTACTCGCCAAACGGGCGAGTTCATTGCCAAAATTTACTCGCCCGAAACCATTTCTTACTCGCCAATAAGGGCAGGTGAGTGGATTTTTCGAACCTTGTAGATATATTGCTTCTGTTTCAGAACTCTGGACTCGGTAACATTGTCAATCCCATAATGTCATTGGCTGTACCGTCAGTATATAGTGTACCAATGCTGTTATTCATTGGCTGGAGAGGCGAACCAGGAAAAAGAGACGAGCCACAGCATATAGTTCAAGGGCAGGCAACTCCTGGTCTTCTCGGTAATAAGATATTTACAATTTTCATTGTAACGACGTTTGATTGCTTGCAGCTGTCTAGTGTTTGAGTGGCAAGTAGAAGGTCCAGGTCCCATTTCTGTTACTGGGTCATACCAGAGATTTAAAAAATGGTAGTTTTCTTCGCCAAGCGACTTAAAACCGAGCTGGTCCTGTGTCATGATAGATGTGGCATAAAAAAGAATCCTCACTGCATTGGCATCTGTTCATATCGCAGGTCAAAATTTGTGGCACATCAACCAGATCTATTATGATATGACAAGGTTATAATGAAACTCATTTCTCATACATTTTGAATAATATTAGAAACACACCTAATTGGGAAAAAATTGGGTCGTCTTTTAAGTTTTTAAGTGGGAGTAACATTATAAACTAACCACCTGCTATTTGTTGGAAAAAGTCAGATAGTCAGTGGCAACCATCATACCTTACACAACAAAATGGAGTTACTCAAACAAGATTTCATTCTGAAATGTAAATCTATATATATATATATATCCTTGAAAATATTTAAGGTATCAAAACTGTTACAGAGATTCACTAGTCTTACGAGAAAAACCAGTTAATTTTACAAAAGTCTGCTGAAATCTGTCTGATAACTGGTCCAAATGACCAGTAATTTTCCATTTCATTTCAATTGTGTATACATGTATATACAAACCAGTAAAAAAATTTCTTTGACCAGTGAAATTCCTTTATTCACTGGTCCGTTTGACCAGTAATTTTTTTTTTTTGTATTTCAAAATGTCTGCTGTTAGGACACTGGTGTAAATTTGTGCTCTTGGGTTTGTTCAAGATTACGATACATTAGCATTTTCTGTTGCAGCTGCCTTAGGGATCCCGTTCCAGCCTTTGCCAGATTATCAAGAGGGAGCTGAGCAGGTACACATGTATTAGTATTTCTCTATTTTTATTTTATCATTTTTATTCCCCCCCCCCCCCCCCAAAATTAATACTGTATACCTAGAAATTTTTGCTCCCATAGAATTTTTGCCATTTTCGCCCTTAGTTGAGAGGGCGAATTTAAAATGAAATCTGAATGATTGAAGCACGGACTTACATGGTGTTTCAGGGCAAATTTAAGACGGGGTCTAACGGCGAAAACATTTCCAGTTATACAGTATATCGATTTGGTCTGTTTGTTAATTTGTAAGATAACTTGAGTTTCTTTCATCAGATATTTACCAAATTTGGTATGACATTTTATACATATTAATAAATCTAGAATGAGTTTGATTTTGGCCATGAGTTATGGGACATGAACTCTTTAAAAAAATGGCTGACTTTTGCGGCATGGTGTTTTTCAAACTTGTCTTGATTTATTCTGGTATTAATATCCTTAATATAATCAGTTTAAAACAGAACAAATTAATTTTAACCCAATTTACCCTAAACACACATTTGGGCCAGCCTGTGTTATTGAATTTAGGTAGAGGCCATTATTGTTCAAGGGTAGATGTGATAATATTGAGCATTTTCTTCCATCATAAATATAAGCCAGCTCCAGATGACTTCAAGAAAGTCTGGTATAGGATAACGTGATTGATTAATGCCCTTGATCGGAACTCTAATGTAGTGATCGAAGTGAGCAAAATATAACGACTGGATTATTCAGGTTAGGTATAGGATGGATAGAGACATAAAAATACATGCTAGTTCCCATGGAAATAAATACTAAGACAGTAAAACCTCTCCTGAGCCACCACTATCATGAAAGACCACCTGTCTTCTGAGGAGATATTCTGGGAAATGCTCAGTTAAAAAAAAGATTAACTTATACTCCCCTAAAGACTCATTTGAACTGGTATGTGTCATTGATTTTCAGTAGAGTCCATTATTTTCAGGGGTAGATGGGTTAAATAAAACCGTTTTTTAAGGGACCACCTGTATTTAGATACCACATTTGAATGGCAGATTGTTTGTTTGCACTGTACCACAAAAATAAATTGTAGCACTACAAACAAATTCACAATATTTGCCAGTAATACAACAGCATTCGTATAATTTTTGATATTTTAACAGATAAATATTTTTTTTTTCTTTCTCAGGCTCTTTTGACAGCCAAACACTATATGGAGAAGGCCAATGGTCCCTATGCATTCTTGGTTAAGCGTCAGACCTTTCAGCCGTACAAACTTAAAAAACAAAATGCTGAAGAGTAAGTAAATTGATTCAAATTCCAAAACAAGACAAAAACATACTGTATAAGCAGAAATTTGAGCAAGAATTCAATTTTGGCATTATTGGTGAGGTTGTTAAAATCGCTAAAATTGAATGTCGCTAACAATTCATTCTTCATCATAGATAAGAGTTACCTCTTTTTAATCATAAAATCGCTAAAATTACTTCTCGCTAAAATTATATACTATATTTTTAGAACAAAAACACTAAGTTTGCGTTTCACTAAAATTTACACTTATACAGTAATTCAGATACAAAAAAAGAGAAAAATAAACAACCACAAAGATTTCTGGATATTTTTAGTTCTCCTGAGCCAAAGGCTTATGGTGACCTATTGCAATTGTCTTTTGTCTTTCGTCATGCGTCTTCCGTCAATAACATTTACAGATTTCCAACTTCTTCTCAAGAACCAGTAGGCCAATCTTAACCAAACTTAGGATATAGCATCCCCATGTGAAGCAGCATAAAGTTTGTGAATGAAAAGGGGCTAGGACCCATAGGGGCCCTAAAAGGGGCCAAAAAAGATCAAAACTTGGTACATCTTTATAAATCCTCTTCTCATTAACCAATGATCAGATAACTACAAAGTTTGCAAATGAAAATGATATCTGTTCATAAACGAACCACTAAGGGGGGTGGGGGGGGGGGGGCGCTTCAGTAATGCAGGATACAATTGTATTACAAATTGTTTCATGACTCAACACTGATTGACTTTTTGCATACAATGATTTATGAGAAAGTTGTTATGAATTATTTAAGGATCATTTTGACAAAATTTCAAGGTCATTGGGGTCAAAGGTCAAGGTCACAGGCACCTAGGTAAACAGAAATTGTAAGATTTTTG
Organism: Atrina japonica; assembly: GCA_030159075.1. Taxonomy (NCBI): domain Eukaryota; kingdom Metazoa; phylum Mollusca; class Bivalvia; order Pterioida; family Pinnidae; genus Atrina; species Atrina japonica. Next base: position 332,830 of record BROG01000170.1, read on the forward strand.
TCGAATTTGAGACATTTTTGACTTCTCAAGAACCAGTGGGCCAGTTTTAACCATACTTGGCATGTAGCATCCCCATTTGAAACTGCATAACGTGTGTGAACAAAAAGTGGCTAGGATCCATGGGGGCCCCAAAAGGGGCCAGCAAGGCCAAAATTTGGTACATCTTTAAAAATCTTCTCATGAGCCAATGATCAGATAACTTAAAAATTTTGTATGCATAATTTTACAGTCAATATCTACAAAGTTTGCGAATGAAAACGAAATATGTCGATAAACGAGCCAATAGTGGGCACTTCAGTAACATAGGGTATTTTGCATACAAAGATATATGAGAAAGTTGAAAGGAATTATATAAGGATCATTTTGACAAAATTTCAAGGTCAAGGTCTCAGGCATCTCAGAAAACAGAATATATAAGTTTTTTGTCAAATTTGAGACATTTCTTACTTCTGCTCAAGAACCGGTGAGCTAATTTTAACCAAACTTGACAGGAAAATTCTGCCCCTGATTTTACCAAAGAAAAAGTAACTTAAAATCAGGGCAGAGTTTTGCCCTAATATATACAAAGTTATTTATCTAGAGACTGGAAATTTTTGGTCTCAAATGTGAGGTGGTATTCCAAGTGAGGTGGTCTTTAGTCGAGGTTCCTCTGTATTTATGTTTATACTCGTATTTTTTTAGATTACCAATGACAAGAGAAGGTGCGATGAAGATAATAATTGACAATCTTAGTCAGAAAGACGTTGTCATCAGTACCACCGGTATGTTGTCCAGAGAACTGTTTGAGTATAGGTAAGTGAATTATTAGCAGTATATTGTCTCTCAGTACATCAGCGACTTCAGAATATGGGTCATTACATAATTATTTAGATTCCACTTGCAGAATAACCTCATAAAATGCAATTTATATGGGATATTAATATTTCTTCAATTTTCAGTTGTGAAAAAAAATACAACTTTGAGCGACAATATGCTTTTGATGGCATAAACATCAGATTCTATTTCTTTTTCATGTACATTCATACAACCATCTGTCATTTTTTGTCCAATACAGAGTACAGAAAGATATGGGACATGAAAGAGATTTCTTAACAGTTGGCTCTATGGGACATGCTTCAGCAATTGCATTAGGTATAGCAATGCAGAAACCAAAGAGACAGGTAATTACTTAAAATTCATAATTTCTGTATGATACAGGAGTGTCCACATACGGTAACACTTAGCATAGTAAAAGATTACATTTATAAATATAATTCTATCAAAAACTATTTCTCCATTTCTGAAATTCACAGGTTTATCAACAATGTCAATGTAGCAAAAATTTACATTGTGCATAATTTTGGCCCTGTTCAGTATGATTACTGCATGAGTCTTATTACCAGATGTGTCTAATTACCAGACATTGTACATGTACTGTATACCTGGAAATTTTTGCCATAAGATGTGCAGGAGAATTTAAAATGGAAGCAACATTTTCTAGCCAAATGATTGAAGCACAGATACACATGCCAGGCATGAGATTATGATGACTAAGAGCGAATTTTATATTGGGTGAACATGTTTTCTAACGCAAAAGGGCGAAAAAAACAAGGGGCGGAAATCTCCAGTTAAACAGTATATGTTGCATCACTTAAAATATTTCCCCATAAGCTATCTTTAGCATAAACATTGTCTCTTGGGTTGCAGGTTGTTTGTTTAGATGGTGATGGTTCTGTTATAATGCACATGGGATCATTAGCCACTGTCGGACAGTCGGGACTGCCAAATTACAAGCACATAGTCATCAACAATGGATCACATGACTCTGTTGGCGGTCAACCCACAGATGCAGGCAACTTTGACTCATTTTCTCTGTCCAGTGTAGCAGAGGGTTGTGGATATAGAAAGGTGAGGCACAGCAGTCTCTTATACAGTCAGTTTGACAAAAAGTCTATGTCAGCTATTGCCATCACATGGCGTATATCGGTGTCAACCGTTGTCATCTTTATAAACTTTTATTCAAACATCTTCTCCTCTGAAACTGCAGAGCTCATTTATATCAAACTTAATCCACTTAGAAATTGAGTGGTTCACTTTCCGAAATATTTTGGGCAGTACTGTCTGCCAAACAACATGGCTGTCATTGCTATAAAAGGAATTTTCTTGAAATGGTGAATACTACTCTACTTCAATTCAACTACTCCTGTTGTCACATTTGGACTCAACCAGGAGTATATTATCTAGAATCTAAGTTTTACAAAAATTTTGCATGTAATATTTACTTGGGTGAGTCTAAATCTGACAAAGGGGCTGATGAGTTAATCTTATTATTACAATAATTGAATTTTTACCCATAGTGATACACACCTAAATTTTGAAATTGGACTTAACCATCAATTGAAGTGGATTAGTCTATATGTGACTTATGGGGTAAATGTAGTTTGTGGGTGAAAAATTGACCCCCACTACAATAACCTTTCATTTGCAATTTTTTTTGCAAACTAATATAGGAATTTAATTATCTTGAAAGAAGGTTAAATTATGCATTGTACATGTTACAAATCAGACTGTCTGCCTTTTAAATGCATCAGAGGAAAATGAGTTAGAGGAAAGAGAACTAATCTTTAAAAAGAGTTAGATTTCAGTAAGATAAATGCTCAAATATTAGATAAATTTAAATGGCTTTATAAACTGCAGCTTGAAATCTGTTTTCAGAAGTAAAATAAGCTATGTGATGGATACATATTTCAGAGGTGCATCTATTTACTAGAAAAAATTGCATTCTGATTAATATTCTTACAGGTAATTTTAGTTAGTGAAGAAAGTGATCTTGCTGAAGCGGTTCTTGAAATGCGCGGAATGGAAGGCCCTGTGTTATTGGAGGTCAGAGTTCGCAAAGGTGGACGAAAAGATTTAGGCCGTCCCACCAGAACGCCGCTAGAGAATAAAGAAGATTTTATGCATTTTCTAGCAATCAACTGAAGCTTTAGATATTTTAAATCATGATTGGTGAATGAGGTTATACAATTTACATCACTTACATTATTTTTTATCCAAAGTTTTGTAATATTACTATCTAATGGGTTTTTATTTTGTCAGTTACTTTTTTATGGTTGGAATGATGCATGGACCGGTACATGTCTGTAGTTTTGTCAAGCATGTGCCAAATAGATATCTAAAATACTCCACGGTATCAGTACTCTTCAATCAAAGGTCATGACCTTGACCCAAGGTCACCTCGTGAATTTTAATTCCCTGTAAAAGATGTCTTTTGCATATCTTTGCAATGTTAGTGTTATTCAGATTTGCTCATTTACCACTTAAAAGTGATACAAAATGTTTGTTTGTTTATTTGTTTTCATATTTGTACATTGTATGGAAAGAACCATTAAAGCAATATGAGCTGCCAGTGACAAATTTTGTCTACATTGTCTAATGAACACTGAACCACTTAAATACAAATCAAAATCTCTCCGAACACGAAATTACCTACGTCTATTGTGATTTAAACCTGTAAAGTTTGTTTTTCAGACTCTAAAATAATCATTGTCTTGCAAGACAGCATTTCTCTGATGTAATCATCCTATAAGCAAGTGAACTCTGGGTCAAACATTTGGAGAACCTTTATCGCGCATGTATCGCCACTGGATATCGCGGGCCGTTGCATACTCATCCCATGCGGTCTCTGAAATATTATTCTGGGCAATATATAATATATTACACTAAGTATTTGCAATATCAATCCTGTGTTGTATATTTTTAAAAGTAAATTTACAACCAGAGACATATCGCCGATATAACACATAAAATAAAGGCTGATTTTAACATGTTTAACAATGACTGAGTGTGTTATGGGCCAAATGTGTGACACTGAGAGTGCCTGAGATTTCCCTGAACCTTTATGCTCAAAATATTTGTTTACATTGAAACAAAGTCTGCAGCACATGGTAATAATCTTAAATTGACTAATTTGCCACGGAAATGACACAGACAAATATCGAGTGTCAAGGTTAGTAGAAACGAAATGTCATTGGATTCAAGTAAGACCTTTGCATTGCCTGAGTTGTGTAGAATATATGGCTAGTTTATATCAACTCGAAAAATAAAACAATTGCCATACCTTAACTATAACCTTAATTGTGTGAGATGTTTAAATATTTTTTTAATACTGAAAAAAATTAGCAAATTATCTTACATGGAATGATAGATACACACGTCTCACCATATGCTTCCTTGACAATCGGTTATCTTTGTAAAACTTTTCCAAAAGTTGATTAGCATTGGCCAGAATGATGGCCTTTTTATAGGAATGGATACAACAGGCTAGATTTAACGAGTTTATTGTAATTATACGCATCCATTTGTTCTTTTAACCACCAGGTTATCAGTTTAGGATGTCTATGAGGTAAGATATTGCATAAAATCTGCATGTCAAATTTTGCGCCGACGACAGCTCATATTGCTTTAAGCTTAAGATAACATCTTTCCTGATTTCAAATGATGTCAAGTTTATAAGGTTGTAGACTTACAGTGGAATCGTTTATTTATTTGATATAAATATATTTATACTTTATGCATAATATTGTTCAAGATTTGTTATGACCTTGATCACTGTGACCTTGATACAAATATAGATCCTAAAGGTCAAGGCCATCAGAGGCCACATATTATTTTTATTTTTTGTGTACATGTTTTTTTGTGATGTTTGTGCTTTTTTTTTTTTGTTAGATGGTTTATTTTTATATATAATCAGTATTCTGTGTTTTCATGTGTGTATATATGTATGCCATATTAGTTGTTGACAATCGAGATGGAGCCCTATGATTACAGATAAATGTTCATGCCACAGTGCATACAGTGGCACCCTGCCAAATGACCACCTCATTTAAGGGGCCACATCTCAGCATGCACAAATCAAGACCATATATATTCAGTCTCTTGAAAATTTCTGACTAGATACGAAACAAGTCTGAACTTTCACATAAGACCCCACCTCGTTATTTGATTACTTTAACTATCCATCAATTACCGTTGGATGTAGTCGCCATGTATGACTGTACTAAAATAGTATTATCAAAATGGTCAAGAATAATCAGTTCGGGTCAGTATTGTAGATGGGGTGATCCTATTTAACGACTTTGAATCGGTTAGGTGGTCTTGATAGCTAAGTCTGTTACTAACAACATGAACAAATCATAGATTAAACATTAAACCATTATATCACAATAGCTATCACAGTGCAATATAATCAAACTTGCATTAAAGACCACCTCTGTTTAAAGGGCACCTGCCTATACAGGTCATTTGTAACATAATCTTTGTCAACTTTTTTATAATGAATAAACCTCTTTATAAAGGCCACCTGTCTGTAACAACTACTTTTGCCTATTCCTTGAGTGGCCTTTATAAACAAGTTTGACTGTAATTATGTTTCTTAACACATCAACATACACTATTAGGTTGTATCATGACAGGCCTATTTAATACCCCATTTTTGTTTTTCACTCGTGACCAATTTTATGAATTTTGTGTTGTTAGTTTGCTGTTGTACATGTTAATCAAACTGTGTGTTTTTGTACATTTGTATTAAAAAAAAATCACTTAAAATCTGTTGAAGATATCACCATGGTGACATTTTTGTTTTGTGATAAAGTTGTTTTTACTGGTTAATACTTAATTAGGTGTCATTGCTCATTTGTTTTGATTTGAATATGACCATGGACTCACAGTGGTTGAGACCAGTCTGCAGTGGACACTTACTCCTGACCTCTATGACACCTGATCCCACAGTGGTTGAGAACAGTCCGCAGAGGACGCTTACTCCTGACCTCTATGACACCTGATGCCACAGTGGTTGAGACCAGTCCTCAGAGGACACCTACTCCTGACCTCTATGACACCTGATGCCACAGTGGTTGTGACCAGTCCGCAGAGGACACTTACTCCTGGCCACTATGGCACCTGATCACACAATGGTTGTGACCAGTCCTCAGAGGACTCCTACTCCTGACTACTATGACACCTGATTCAACAATGGTTGAGACTAGTCCGCAGAGGACATTTACTCCTGAATTTTATGACACCTGATCCCACAGTGGTTGGAACCAGTCTGCAGAGGACACTTACTCATGACCTCTATGACACATGATTCCGCCTCTGGAACTTCCTGAAGTCTTGTGTATTTTGGAAGATCACCAAATTTGTACAGTGTCCTGAGTCTCTTTAAAGTATATTGATATATGTTCCTTTTTTATATTCATTTGCTAGTGAGAAAGCTATCAGAATGTTAAGCAAGTCTTTGAGGTCGTAATCTCATTTTCCATGTCATCTATCACTTGTACAAATGTTAACAGTTTAAGTGTACCGTATTTTATGGCCTATAAGTCGATATGGGGGATAGGTCGAATGGCCGATTTTTGGCAAAAATCCAGGATTAAGTATTAGATAGGTCGAAACAGAGGATAGGTCGATGTCGGCAAAGATGGAAACATGAATGGGAGAACACAGAAATTGCATCGTTTATGTTTAATAACTGGTGCTAACACGATGGTAGTCTATTAAAATAATCAGAGTGATCGGCCTATTTTACGGCACAGTATTAAATAGGAGTGATTAAAAAGCATATAAGTTGCATCATATATATATTTAACATCACTTATATTACTCGTGTGTACTGATTATGTATACAAGCATCGCTACTGCAATTGTCAAACAATTAAATACTCAAGGTTTAGTGTCAATTAATTTATGTAACACCTTTTCCAAAACTTTCCTAACTTCAAAGACTGCCACGCGATCCTTATCAGTTGAAGGTCACGTTCCAGTGAACACAGCTTGTAGTGTCCTGAAAGTCTGAATGAAGACTTCAACTTCACAGTGGGGTGCCGAGATAAGGGAATCATTCAAAAGTATAAACTGTCCGGTATAAATATAATGTAAACGATGTATTTTTATCACGCACTTGAATCCCAATGATATTGTAACTTGAAAGATCGTTATTTTGTCACTTGATTATGAACACAGTGCATTACGCACACACGAGGTCACATTTAATAGTCCTATTAAGTGTAAATACAAATGGGTGTTTGGAGTAGGCCCCTAGATTATCCCATGGAAAATTTTGAATTACGATGTTAAATTGAGGAATTGCAGATACAAGTTAAATATTTCACTATTTTTTTTAAAGATAAGTCGATGCGGCGAATAGGTCGAGGTCACAACTTTGGAGGAAAAAAATATCGACCTATAGGCCGTAAAATACGGTACCTAAATTTTGAGGGTTTAACCCAATTCTTGACAATTGTTTTCATTACACCACATTTAAGTCTGTTGGTACATTTTATCAATATAATGTATACATCTTGTCTGTCTGTCAGTCTCTATGTCTTTCTGTCTGTCTATCTGTCAGTCTCTGTCTGTCTGTCTGTCTGTTTCTATGTCTTTCTGTCAGTCTGTCTCTGTCTGTCTGTCTCTGTCTTTCCATTTGTCAGTCTCTGTATCTTTCTGTCTGTCAGTTTCTGTGTCTTTCTGTCACAGTGATGTATTCTAACCTGATGGAGTTTTTTCACTGTTGATATATTTTTTTTACCGTTTTCTCAAGTGACTTGACATTAAGTAACACATGTGCCTGTAGCAAATCAAGTTTTTGTGAATACTGTAAAACAAGATATTTAAAATGACAGAAAAAACTCCAATGGCTGAGCGCCTAATCGTTAACATAAATGTCCCCAGTTCAGTCCCCAATCATGGCAGCTTTTCTGCGATCATTTGTCATCTCCTGTCTGCACATGTTTATATTTAGATGGACGTTCAGCTAGGATATGGAGTTTAGTTCATTCATCGGATTATACAAAAGTTGTGGCACTAAAAACATGTAAAAAGCCATTGGAAATTACTCAAGAAGGACTCAAAATTAAAGCACACACACACGACACTTGACACACTGACACACATACTAGACACACACACACGACACACACACACGACACACACACACTAGACATCTGTCCTCCTTTACAGGGACGAGTGGCAAGGACCGGTCACTCATTAAAACAAGTTGAAGCAAGCAAGTATATTCAAAATGTGCTGAGACAGAAATCCACTTAATTTATATATGTTTGCCAACCTAAACAAGTGAATATAAACACAATAGCTCAAGTGCTTGGTAACCATGGTAATCTTGTCACTTATTTTGAAAGTCTGGAATTGAAACTGCACAAAAGTGTTTCAAATTGTTTGAATGCTAGACATTGAATGCACACGATTTAATCGTTTTACAGAGTATGTATGTTTACAAATGAATCTCCGTTTTTACTAATTTTCTTATTAGTTTAGCATGTTCAAATGTTTTTACATTTGATACAAATTTATTGCCACAAAAATCAAATATGGATACATAAATGCTATATAACATGTGTAACGGGACTATCTTTCATGACCAAAATATTTTTGTGAAGGATAAGTAATACTGGCAGTCAATATTTCAAGCTCTGAAAATTAGAAATGTTTTTGCACACATTTCAGCTCTTCGAACACATTTGACCAATGAATGAGTTCTTGAGTATTTCAGTTCATACAATAGATTTTCTTACTATACAATATCAAATGGAGTCCCGTATCTTTGTCAGATAGTACTCAATATTTTGAGGTTTATTAATTAAAATATTGTATTGTGAGAGATCGTTGATGTCTTGTGAATGCTGTGTCATATTTTTGTTATATCTTGTATTTTATTGATGAAACTTGATCTGAAAAATTGAAATTCTAATGCACTCTGTTTGCTTCTGTTTGTTGAAAACTCGCAGGGGATTCACATTTCGCTGCTAGTTTTTATATATGAAGTCCCCAAAGTTTTGCTGACCAACTTTGATGCACATGCTGAGCTTTACTGTTTACATATTTTATAATACAATGTATATCGAAACATTTTTTAATTACAATACTTGTCAAGGACCAGTAATCGGCTATTGTTTGACTTCGTCTTTTGTATATTCTATGGCAATATTTTTTTATTTGTGTTTGAGAAAACTGTCCAACAACTGATGATTGATATAAAATAAATCTCACAAAATTGGAATCACCATTACCAAAATCATGTAATAGCTGGCTACTGGTCCTAGCGGACTACCGGTCATCAACCATATGACTATATTTAGCTATTTAGTTAAGACTGTATTTAGCTATGATACAGTTGACTGTATTAAGCTATGATGCAGTTTATCAATTAGTTATGACTGTATTAAGCTATGATGCAGTTTATCAATTAGTTATGACTGTATTAAGCTATGATGCAGTTTATCAATTAGTTATGACTGTATTTAGCTATGATACAGTTTATCAGTTAGTTATACCTATATTTAGTTATTATATATTTTATCAATTAATTAAGACTGTATTACTTACTACCTAAATTATGTAGACCATATTTATTATCATTTCTATGCCATAAAATGGTATATAAGCACAGGCACTTGTTTCTATCAATGGGGATTGAGAATTACGTATTGTGTAGGGAAAGGTCTACTAAAATGTTTCCCGGTGACACACATCCATAAATTCATCATCTCTCTGACCACTGTAGAAATCTTGGCTGCATGGTGTTCCGTTTTTTTTTTCTTTGTCAGATTCTTTTAGATTCAAAACAGGACCTATATTCATATATGTTCCAAAAAATCTTTAAAAGAAGAATTTCTACCATACTTAGTTTTGAAAAGTCAACTTTCTGCCTGTTTTTAAAATTGAGATGTTGTTTAACCCATTTACCCCTAAAGACACATTTGGACTAGTCTAAGTCATTGATATACAGAAGAGTTCATTGTTTTTCAGGGTTTGATGAGTTAAACGAATGTTTTTATTAGAAAGCTGGCATCGTTTGTTAACATGTCATCTATAGGTCCAATGGTTGATAGAATCTCATAATCAAATTACCATGGTAACATGACCATGTCCAAGTGTGTTATACTGGTATGAATGTCAGTAATTGTTGGGAGTTGATGACATTTACAACATTTTTATCTTGATGTAATACTTTAGTTTTTATTTTAAGTAGAATTTATAGAACATGGATATCATTTCAAATTTGAACATTTCTTAAAGTCAATTTTTTAAACTTTATGGATATTTTTTTATCCGCGGAGGGAAATTAGGAAATCAAAGTGGACATTTAATGAGGATTTAGTGCATATTTTATATTCTGGTGGAATTACCAGTATTTCTATTAAAATTTCTATCAGACATTGTGTTCTGTTTTTGTTTCTTTTTTTAATCAAAAAACTGTCCAAATGAAAGAATATATATTGTCAATTTATACAGTAAAACCTCTCCTAAAGAACACCTCTCCTAGGAGTCCAAATTGGACCATAAATATTCTGTCTCTTTAAAATTGCTTAATATGTATCAAATAAGACCCTCAGGGTACCTCACTAATCAGACCTTTGTTGAGTCTATCAGTTACATGTAGGTGGTCACTATACACTGGAACCTGTCTTGAGGACCACCCCATCTGCTATTCTAATGTGGTCCCTTATCAGAGCAGTATCTCAAGACAGGATTGACTCTTTTTATGTATATATGGTACATATTGGGATCAATTTTTATATAGCTTACAGTGGAACCTTGCCAAAAGACACCTCTTAGGAAAAAAGCTCACAATATTAAGTGTCATCAAACATTTTTATTACATATATATTACAGAGGCATTTGCTGTGTTTGCCGAAAAAAAATTCTTTCGATTTTTTCTACATGTATTTGGTGTATAATAACAGATAAGAGCTATACACAGGCATAACAAATCTTATATTCCTATATATTTTGTAAAAAAAAAGGTCCGATCCAGTGTTGTATTCATATACAAATAGTAAGGTTGAGATAATAAATTGCAATTGAAAAAGTGCCAAACCTAGGTTTCTTAATGAAATTTTCACAAAATATATAGTAATTTAAGAATGTTTATGCCTGTGTATATCTCTTTTTTGTTATAGTATATCGATCTATGTAGTAAAAAGGGGGATAAATTTGAAAAAAAATACAGCTAATGCCCTTTTTAAGAAAATGAATAACTACAACTCCAAATAATGTCAAAAACTTTATAGCCTACAATTTTGGCATATTCCAGCAAGATTTTAGATAAAGTCTTTGCAACTTCGTTCCATCACCATGCTTCTTGGTTAGAGGATGAGAAAAGTTTGCATGTATCTGAATGTGCCACTTCCCGATGTTCATCAAGATAGCTCCGTTAGATGGCGTGTTCATTAATACTGTATGCCAGGAAAATTTTGCTCATTTGTGTCAGAAGACAAATCCAGGATACTGTGAAGGCTGTACATAATATGCCGGTCATGGGTCGATGAGCAGTTAATTTACAACTTTGTATAACTGGTGAAAAATTTTGGTTTACAAACTTGTCTGAGCTTTCATGGCTATAAACTTTCTCATAAAGTTTCAAATTAATCCGTTGAAAATTACTCAAGTTATTGAGCGGAAACTGTTTCTTCAAATCTACAAGGGGCTATAACTCCGTAAATAACTGGGGGAAAATTTTCAACGGGCATATAAAAATATCCCTAAATTATCAGGGTCTCAAGTTTGTCTCATGTTTGTCCATGCTTCAGTTATTTAGCCTGGAATTTTATTCTTCATTTTAAATTTGCTCTTTCATTTACGGCCAGTGAAAATTTTCAGGGATACCGATCTCTTGACGAGACTAGTGGTTCAAGCATGGGGCTTTATAATATGGCGTCTCTCACCTTAATCCAGGGCACGGCACCATAAAACTTGAGAATTGACTCAAATCTAAGAATATTCTTACTTTGGCCCACTCAGCCAATCAGATTTCAGGATTAGTTGAGTTGAGTCAATTTTTTAGACTTGAGCATGTTGAGTATTAAGATAATTAGGCCCAGGTTTAAGGCTAGCTGGATACAGAGCTAATTCATTGGTACATGTATTTTATTAAGAACATTGAGACCAAGATTTTTCCACCTCGGAAACATGGATGCCAAAACTGAAGCATTTATTGAGGATGTTGATACTGGTGTAGAACACCAGTAAATTTTAAAATGTGATATTTGTACATGTTGTGTAACTACTTCAGGATTCATTTATTGGCGGGATTGTGAAGCAAACATCTGTCTATGAAGATCAACAGTTTGGCTTGTCTGTTGGGTATAGCTCTGTGTGAAAACCATAGTACTATGTAGTAATTTCACATGATAATAAAATATGATGACACTAGCTGACCTTTACCTTCATCTTTTACCCTGACATTTGTCTTTGATTTTGAAATTCAAATTTCAGACATATTGATTTGCATCTCACTTATCTCACTTTTAGCTGTTTCTTGCCGTTACTCATACTGAACTGAGACTACTTGTATATTTGAGTGTTTATTTACAAATATATTTACATCTGTATATACATAAAATTAAAATTATCACATATACAACAAAAGTATGACACCCCCCAAAAAAAAAGTTGCCTCCCCCCTCTTTTTTTAAAGTTCAATAATAATTTGGCAGAAATAACATACTAATAAACTTAAATTGGCACAAACATAATATAAAAAGAAATGTTTATCTAAAGAATCATACGAACCAAATTTTTGTTGAACTATAGATCATCATATCTGTAACCTATAACACCATTCAATAAATAAATAAATCTTCGATTGACATCAATGATGTGAAATCCATTTCTTTGAAAAGATTAGACCATCATACAATATCGCAGATTCTGGTTTTCAAATGAGATAAAATCCCATGTCATTTTAACACTTTTTCAACTTGTATTTTCAGTACCTAAATTTCTTTCAGATAGGGTCTTGCAAAAGATGAGAAAAATCTTATTCTTTCAGCGGAATTGTTATGTTTCACTTTATGTTCATGGTGATACATGATTGTTGTCTTGATTTTGAACTACACTGTATGTTATCACGGTTTCCATGTGATCACTTTGACAGCAATATTAGCTGCTTTTACTACTGCTGGGATAGGGTCATTAGTATGAGCTTTGATCTGAAATACAGCAAGAAAAAACATTATTGACTTAAATTGTAAATAAAAACCAAGATGTTAAAAAAAATATTGTGTCTCAAAGAAAATAAGTCCTTACTGTTAGATTATAAAATTTGATTACTCTGATACTACACTCTGATAACACTCTACCCTGGACCCAAGGTAAGCCATTTTTTTATATTTTAAAGTCCCATAACTCTTGCAAATATTGCAGAATTATTGACATAATCTAACTAATCTTAGATTTCATTGATATAAAGTGGCATTGTTAATATTAAGGAAAGGAACTTGATGGAAACCAGAATGTAGCAAACAGACAAATGTACAGGCCATCTACCTTCAATAAAAGGGGCATAATAGAAGGAGAAATAGGGAAAACAAATAAGTAGGCTTTAAAATGTCACATTGGTGTATCATTTGATTGACTTTTACAGTAATGAGAACAGGCAAAATTTAGTAAATACAAACAAACCTGCATTAAAGGGCACCTGTCTATAAAAGCCATTCAAACATAATACTTTTTTATAATGAATAAACCTCTATATCAGGATTCAAATTGGGGGCTTTAAAGTTTAATTAGATAAATATTGATTTCTCACCTTTTCAACATGATTTAATAAAACTTTTCTCCCCTCTGGAGCCTCAGATAAACACGTTAGTGCCTGAAAAAGTAAAGAAATATTGTGTGCTTAAAATATATACCATACTGTCAACTACAACTACCCTTTTTAAGTACAAATAATACATCATGTGAAACTGATACACTACAAAAGGTGGGAGGGGCACAACATCCATTTAATTTTGAAAAGGATCAATATGCAGCTGTTTTACTTTTAGGTGGATTATAGACTCTTTTGCCTCAATTCGTTTGGAACGGACATGAGACCACGGAACCTAAACCTAAGAACGCTATGTCCGACCAAACCGTCTGATCAATGTAATAAAGTCACCAAAATACTTTCAATAAAGCTGTATTATACATGATGGGCTCAATAAAAATTTTGTGTGTTTTGGGTTACTCAACAATCCCATATTTGAGATGAAATTTTCCAGACCCTAGTCTTTTTATTCCCCAGTAAATTCTGAAAATTTAAGAAAATTGGTTTGTTTCAGTGAAACTACCAAATTATCAGGAGAAAGATCCTAGAAATCCTTGACAAATTCCTTGGAAATAGCATACAACATGGAGAAACACTTTTTACTTTCTCTAGCATGCATCTACATGCACATGAAGTGTAAACAAACACTTAGACAAAACAAAAATTAAAGAAAAAGAAGCATTACCAATTAACCTTCCCACCCTGTTTTCAAATTTTATTTTTATAATATGTTATTACCAGAAACACCCATATTTTATCTTTGACTATGCAAATTGACCGCTCATTGACATACACACATGTATACATACATTATGTTATATTCCAAAAGTGTCATTACTTCATTCTAAAAGCACATGTTGAAATAATTATGGTCAATGAATGATAGATAGAAAATTATGTCTTGTACTGTAACCAAAATCAAACATCATTTCTTCGGATAGGCATAGTTGAGGGCCCCGTGGAAGTTTCCTTTCTAATGACATCGGCAGATCAATTTACCTTTAATGCATTTAATCGGACTTCACTTGTTGTATCATCTACAAGCGCAACCAGAGGCTCAATAGCTTTTCCTTCATTTATTGCGGTATATTTTCCTTGTGTTGTAATTGTGATCCTAAAATAAATACAAATCAATTTACTATCAAACAACTGAAACTTTTAATTCCTTGGCCTAACACAGCATTTATTCATAACATTAACAAACAACGTGACATCCAAATTAGTGCTACAAAAAGTGAACTTTTAATTTATATGAAAATATAAGAATTACTTTTTCAATTGATATATATGCCATTTTCAAATCTTAAATTTGATCATAATTGATTCAATTTCAAAATCTTTTATGAAAAAAAATCTTACGTTAATTAATTGAGATAAAAACAATTAGTGCTGAACTCATAACAACCCATCCTCCCTATGAATCAAGTTGGACTGGCCTTTGTAACCGATACAGTGGGAACCTATCTTGAAAGACAATGCACTGTCTTGAAGGGCCACTTTCTCAAAACCAATTGGCTCAATAATCATTTAAATAAAACCTATTTTAAGAGACCACCTGTCTTGTGAGACCACATTTCAGTGGCAGAAGGGGTGATCTTTCAACACAGGTTCCACTCTATATATTAGGAAGACTCCATTGCCTATCAGGGGGTTGATAGGTTAAAGCTGCACATGATTTTATGAAATAACTTACATCATGATGGCTCCAGCTGCATTAGCTCGTACATCTGGACTTGCGTCCTTTAGTAACTTGACCAACTCTGGTACAGACTGGACACTGACTGCTTTGTTTTTACCATCTAAGGGAACACTGGACAGAAAATAAAGACATATAATTTTATAAAGACAAGTACATTAAAATTAACAACAGTCAGAAGAATTTATTGTATGTATGTACAATATTTAAGGCATCAGTCAGTAGACATTACACTGTCAAATCCATTATTGGGGTCATTTATATACAAAGCATGTGACAGACTAACACAGAATGAGACAGACAGAGAGAGTCAGACAAACAGAGTGAGAGAGTCAGATAAAGAGAGTGAGAGAGTCAGACAAAGAGTGAGAAATTCAGACAAAGAGTGAGAGACAAAGAGTGGGAGAGAGAGACAAAGAGTGAGAGATAGACAAAGACAGTTAGAAAGACAAAGAGTGAGAGAAAGAGATAAAGTGAGACAGTGAGAGAAACAATGAGATAGACAGAGAGAGATAAAGAGAGTGAGAGATAGACAAAGACAGTGAGACAAAGAGAGTAATAGATAGACAAAGAGAGACAGTAAAAGAGACAAAGAGTGAAAGTGAGTGGGAGAGGACAAAGAAAGAGAGATACAGTGAGTGCTGAGAAACAAGAGTGTTTCAGATTGACATGCAGACTAAGAAAGACAATGAAAGAGAGAGAGACACCTCTAAGAGAACGAGAGAGAAAGAGATCAAGACACCTCTGAGAGAGAGAGAGAGAGAGAGTGAATGCATGGTTATCTGTATAAAAGTAAATTACCTTAAATCCATGATATCTCGGGCTGCTTTAGCTCGTATTAAAGGAGACCCATGAGCCAGTAATTTTGTGAAGGTTTCCATTGCACCACCTTTAAGGGCTTCGACGGTATCCACACGCATGCAAAAATGTAATGTGTCTAAAATCAATTCCTGGAAAAAACAACAAAAGAATTTAGATTTCATAGACTCAAAGCCCTCTGAGTAAATAATGCTGTAAACCACAATTGACAACTCACAAATGAAAGCGAATCATATTTTGTAAGTTTCACTTACTTAAGAATGTAAAATTATTTTAAAATTTCAATGTATCATTAATTTAACTTTTACATAATGGTATAATTCATTGATGAAAACATTGTACGATGAAGACGGAGAAAAATGGTATTTTAAAGGCCTTTATTTGGAAAATAAAGGATAGATATTAAAGTCTGTCACAAACTTTTTGTTTAAAAATAGTTAGGAAATCAGGAGGGTTTTATTTTAAAAATCAGGAGATTATATCTGGAATTTTTTTAAACATGTAATAAAACAATATCCCCCCCCCCAAAAAAAAGGTCTAGCTTCTTCCCCTCTCAGTATAAGTACCCCAATGTAGCTACCAACATTACACATGAAGTGTCCACTTATAGAAAAAAAGATGTCACAGTTTTTTAATGCTAAACAGCAACCTAATCTCATATCATATCTGACTTACGTACAAGGTTTTACTCATGCCTGAGAATATTCTGAACTAATGACCTGCTCCAGAGTCAATCAAATTTCAGGATTAGCCAAAGAGTAGTAAATTTTATAGATTTAACTTATTCTAAAGTTTTATGGTGCCGGGCCATGGACTTATAATTAAATATTTATTGAGAAATTTTTAAGAGACCGAAGATTCAATCTTAAATGCAAGGTGGTCTTTAGTTTTAAGTGAGGTTCCATCGTACATAATTACTTGGTATCCTACCTTTATTTCATCAACTTCTGATGAGAGTTTCTGTACAAGAATTGGAACTAATTTTGCTGCTACAATACCTTCTGCACCTGAAATAAAGATTAAACTCTCTAACAATCTATCATGTGAAGAAACTGAAATACATATATCCTTCCCATACATTTATATCCTTTACAAAGAGCAATGAAATTTCAATCATACCCATGCATATACTGATATAGTGAACGATTATGAGCAAGTTGTAAGACCACTCTCATCAGAGCTGTCAGAATACCCACATTCTGAGACCTTAATCTCAGTCAAATAAACCTTTAGACAGAACCTCTTTTGAGGGACCACCTGTTCTAATGCTAGACCACAATTCGATAAATATCAGGGTGAGAAAAATGTACTTGTCCACTCATTCTGGACAAGTGAAAATGGCTTGGGGATAAGTAATAAGGATTGGGTACTCGTCCCCAGTGAAGAGTATAATTTTTCTTCTAGATCTATAACACCTTACTTTTTAGTCTCTAAAACTTTCCATGAACACAACACTTTTAAAATCCTTTACTGCCATATCAGAGAAATAGTTAGTCTTAATTATGTTAATGGTTCCATAAAAGTTTATAAAAAATTGGGACAAGCTGAAGGTGTCTAGGGACAAGTGGTTTTCAAAATCACTCATCCCACAGGAGGAGTGACTTTTCAGATATTTTTCTCACCCTGAATATAAATTTTATTTTCACTTAAAACTTATGATTCAATATTCAGTTATTAAACCATTTGAGACTAAGTATCCGTGCACATACTTTCCAGGATTTTCTCTTACAAATGTTCTCTGCATCTCTGATACGGATAAAATATTTTTGGGATGCACAAAATGAATAAAATTGAGTCCCTGAGAACCCACTATAACTCAGTATAACTGAAATGATTTTGAATCTGGGACAGAAAAATAAGGGTATATGTTTTTTTTTAGTACTGAGATATTATCAAGTCCCTGTTACTCAGTGGAATTACATTTTTTTCTTGGGATACACAAATCTTTACCTTGTGGGTCTAAGGGATTCACTGAAATTCCGGCAACTCTCTGGAAAACTTTCGTGGGAACACTAGAGGTACAATGTATTTCAAAGAATGGAATATTTTAATGTTGTATTATTAATTAAAACTTTTTTCAATTATATGGTGGCGGCCAGTTTTTAATGGCGGAGGAGAAAATCCGGTTATAATGTACCAGGTCAGAGGCCGCCAGCCATTTGCAAGTAAACTGGCAAACTTGATTCTCACAAAATCAACTGAGGTTCCAGCAGGGCTAAAACTCCTGACTGACAAAAGGTGAGAGACAGAATGGTTTAAACACAACACTCTAAACCACTTAATTGGCAATATGAATGAATATTCGAACATAGATTTCTGGTATTCGTTTAAGCTGATGAAGCTGAAAAAAAATAGCGTACCAGTACCCCAGTTATATCACCTAGATTTTTCACATACCTGGGGGTGTCTCTGATATCATTTCTATAGCCTGGTGAGCATTTTTTCTAGCAATATCTTCTTTGTCATCAAAAAGCTTGGATACTGGTAAAATAATTTCCTTTTCTAAAAATGAATCTCTACCAACAGCATGCTCTGTAATTTCAAATGAAAGATGTCAATCATAAATCAATTTCTGTTAAAAAGAATAAATAACAAATGAACACATCCACCCACAAAACACCCCTTCCGTAAATAACACACTCCTCCCATAAATAATGGATTTATTAAAGAAAATTAAAATAAGTAAAGGTCATATCTCTGTATAAAGGGTATCTGCCTATAATGGCCATTCAGACATAATTAACCTTTGTTAACTTTTTATAATGAATAAACCTCTTTATAAAGGCCACCTGTCTATCACAGCTAATTTTGCCTGGCATTCCTATGAGTGGCCTTTATAGACAAGTTGTGTCCTTTATATAAAATTGATAATTAAATTGTAGGTGGAAAATGAGTTTTGTATCACTATATTTCTGTATTAATGATTTTAAACTACTGAGAAGTTCATTCACCATTTATATTATTTTCATGTTATTACCAGCATTAAATTTTAATATTAGCAAAACTCACAAGCATAGACAAAAGTTAACAATATCCCTCATATGAGTTTTGTATTGGCCTTTCCTAGAACCAAAATTTTGAAGCATAGATACCTCCCCAGTTTGGTAGCATGGCACCAAGATTGACAATTCACTACTTCCAGGAGCTAAATGACAATAGACATTGGTGGAATCTAACAGAGAGAGAGAGTCATCATTTGGTGGTGCAGTCAAATTCACTATCAAATTCACCAACATACCAATTTATGTGCAACCCCCATAACTGATGTTTGCTAAACAAGGGAGATAACAAGCCTTTTTCAGAATGATCAATATCATAATTTCTAGAAATTTTTCATCATACCGGAAAATGTGTGGAAATGACTAAAAAAGAAAAAAATCAGCACTTACGTCCTATAACGAATAAACACTCGGTTGCTTTTTGACGAACTGTAAGATCTGAGTCTGTCAATAACTTTTTCAAACTTTCAGCAATACCTGATCAAAATATTATGATTTATGATTTGAACATATTCTTTTGTATATTATATACACAATTGGATTGGACAAAATTAAGTTCTTCAACCTTAGAATGTCCTCTTTATATATATTAGATTAGAATGTATTAATATTTTGTTGTAAAATATGAATCAAAGCCAAATATTGAATGCAAACAATTTTAGTGTTTTGTTGAAAATATATATAATCAAATGAAGTCGTTTTTCTTATTATTATCATATAAGCATTGCAGTTTCTCTGTTTTAATGATAACCAATATGATACACAAAAAATACATACCAACTCTGAGTGCTTCTGCAATGTGCTCTGGATCATGTAAATAATCACATAGTGACATTACAGCTCGCTGGCGGACCATGAGATTGTCATTGTTTAGTTCTTTATCCTGAAAATATACAAGGATACATTTATTCAAATGCTTTTTCATATCATATTCATTGTGCCAAAAGTATAGAATACATATATCTGTAGATAACGCTGTAAACATACAAACACAGTGGTACAGTGATATGCGAGTTTGGTGGTACCAGTGGGGCAGGATAGGTTTGTTTTACAAATGCAGGAAAAGCATTCATCAGCGGTATATAACACCTGTCCCACAAAATGATGTCATACTACTCATAGTTCAATTGACCTATGGCCAAATGCCTGACACGGCACCTTTTGGCAAACTTTCCCGTTATTACATCACAATCAAATGGCCTGTCAAGCATACATGTGATTATGATGTCACAATCGAATGATGTCAAAAACGCACATGGAGAGCCACATGTCGGACAATTGGCGATAGGTCAATTGTGACATCAAATATTTAGAACATAGGCACATTAGGCAAAAAATTTACCAGGAAAATGTCTCCTTAAATTGTTTGATTTGAATACGTTTTTGTGAAGGGTGACTAGATGATTTAAAAACTAACATATTTAAAATTTGTCGAAGGTTTTTGGATCGTACATATACACGTACGGCTCATTTTCCTTACCATTTAGAGCTTGCTATGCTCACTTATAGATTTATAATGGGACAGCATTTTATATCAGATATTCTTTTAAAAAGCAATCATTTCACTTAGTCAAAATGTTAATTTATCTTCCAAGTTTTTGTAACCTGCAAGCTCGCATGCCAAGTAAAACTTAAAAGGACCGAGATGGAACGATCGAACCACGAATCCTACTATAGATTCCTAGCAGAAGTTGAGAAGAAGAGACTGAGATGCGGTTCGTAGTTAGAACCTAGAACTTTCGAAACTGAAGCTGTGAGTGAAGTTATGGCAGAGATTTCAGTGTCAGTGAATGTGAGGCATCGGATACCCCTTCAAGTCTCAGACCGATTGCAATTTGAAACTGAATTATCACACTCACATTCACAACGATGAAGACAAGACAAACTGTGAAAAGTTATTATCTGTACGCGTTAACTTACAAGTCTCGGCAGTGCCCGATCCCCATAAGCATAAGGGGTTCTGGTCGTGTCTATCTGTGGTGGATATTTCGCTGAAATCACAGTGTGAGCCATTTTTCACACCTATCTCAAACCAAAACAAGACTATTTCCAGCTTTAGATTACTTCCGTTACTATCGGTAACGCACATGCGTATGACAGAATATTTTTAGTCTGGTTCCTTGGAAGGAAACCAGATTAGATAGATTGCATTTTAATAGTGATAAACTCGTATTTGACGTCTTATCTTGTTTATACGGTTGAAATGTTTTAAAATATATTAACAGATATAATTTACTTTTAATCATAATAATACGAATACATTTGGTTGAAAAATAGAATAAAAAAATTTAATTCCCAAAACAAAATATTGCTTAGTTTCGTACTTCAAGATGACAAACAGGCGGTCCTTTTCAAAACCAAGAGCAGTGCATATCTTTACGAATTTGGCTTGAATCTGTGAAAAGACTAATAGTATGATGTCAGACATGTTTGTTATATGCTTCAGTCTTTTGTATTTGCTCATTCAAAGGCGAATCACTCGAATATGGTTTAATTTGATTATCAAGTTCTCTGCCATGTCTTAGACTTAGGCCAATTCATGTCTGTGGCTTAGGCCAAAAAAAAAAATATGTCTGTTTAGGGTTTCAGCCTAAAAAAAAATAGGGTAGGTAGGTAGGCATTTTCATTTTATTTTTTTTTTTTCATTTTATTTTTTCGGTACATGTTGCTCTTATTATTTTACCAAATTCCAACCCAATATTGTGTTGTTACATGCACATGTTTACAGTATCTTCAAACCAAATATCAATTACTCTCTCTGTTGAATGGATTTAGGTATTGAGAAACCTAATGAGCATATGACCCAAGAGATGCAGAGAAATGGTTTCAGACATTTGTTTACAATGATCATGTTGATACAAGTATAGATATTTAATCTTGGTTGTAATCATAAATACATGTACCTTTAAATCAGATAGGTTTAAAAATGATATTAATTTTGGAGCATGTCTTTCACAGGTAGTTTTGTACATCAAAATTTATAACAACAATAAATACAAAGAAATTATTTTCATGATTAATATTCTTTTGTCAATGTTTTATGTTGAAATTGAAATTGCTTGCAATTTACTGCTATTTATGTAGAACAGATGATGCTGTGTATAGCATTTGATTTATAATAAAAGTGCTTCAAAACATTTAATCTTTGCTCTGTAGAAACTATTAAGGTAGAAACATATATACATGCCAGACCAACGACTGACACTAACTTTCCAAGTTGATGGAGAGTTAAAAATCAACTAGGCAGTGTGTGTATGAGCCATACAAAGCCCACCTGCTGCACATCTCTAATTTTGGAAATATTTGTTTTACTATTTTTGACACAAAATAAAACCTTAACAAAATCATGCATAAAATATAGGTCATAATGAACTTATTCATTGTAACTGGTGACCTTCTAATTAAAACAAATCTCCTTTCATTGGTGTCTTACGTGTAATATCTGAGATAAAGACTTAAACTAAGAACTGAACTAATGATGATCATGCACAAAATATAGGTCACAATTAATTCATAGTCGGTGGTGACCTACTGCCCAAGACAAATCTACTTTCCATTTATCATTGGTGTGTTTCATGAAGTACCTGAGATATGGATTTAAATAAAGACCTTAACAAAGGTGTGACATAAGACAGTCAAGGGTAAACACTATGCCATCATAAGAAGGTGAGCACAAAAAATTAAAATAAATGAAGCATATACTTATAGGATGTATAATATGCACATCTGGTTTCAGCAATATATCATACCAAAATAAAGAAATCGGTCAAGCAGTTTCAGAGGTGTTGCGTTCATAAGGTAGTGATCACAGATGGACTGACGACGGACCTATCAAAACTATCTTTAGCTGCTAATTCAGTTTTACATTTTACTGTTGTAGTGAAAATTTTGCTATCTACTTCACCGTGATATTGTTTGAATACTTCTGTAGCTATTATTATTCTCTCTGGAAGCGCTGAGACAAACGATCTAGTCTCCTGGAGTGTGCATTGTTAAATGTAACAGCGACAACACTCGTTGCCTCCATGCTGCTTGTTTATAACCAAGGTCTCAGATACGCTTAAAATAACGCAATACCATCCGTTTAATTCAAACGCTTTACTGATTCTAGAAATGTACGTTCTATTACCGAAACGAAATTCCGATTTTTTCCCCGGAAATTACAGGTATCAAATTTACCGAATTTACTTTTTATTTTACAGATAAAATGGTGTAGGATCGGCGAAAAAAATAGGGTCGGTCGGAAAACCCTAAACAGACATATATTTTTTTTTGGCTTTACAAAATCATGAAAATTGCACGTTACAAGTCAAAATTCAATGTATGCTATAAGGTTTTGTCATTATTCCTATTCTATAAACCTCTGGCTTTAGCTTTGATTGTGTGTATTGCACTTGTCGAATTTACAAGTCCCAACTGCCTATTTTTAACTGGCCTAAGGCTAAACAACAAGGAATGAAGTGTACCGTAGTCACTGACAAAGTGCATAAGAAGGGCAAGATCAATGGCAACTATTAAGCCCAATTCAAAGTACACAACAGTTCCAAATTACCCAACAAAAAATCCTGATTTTACCTTTTTAGGCCTAGTATTAAATAGTAACTCATTCCTTGAAGGCTCGATTTGGAAGGTGAATTTCGTTTCCGTATTCAAGTCAAATGAGGTTAGTTAGACAGGAATGCTACTCTCTGCGCAGCTCACTTTGGAAATCTGGAAATCGTTCACAGTTCTTTTATTATATCACCTATGACATAAGTTTCATCCCCTCCCGATTAAGAAAATTGTCTAATAACTAAATACAGCACTCACTCCTCGATTTTTAAAACCAAGCCCCGATATCCCCAGAAATAGTTTTTGGTAGGCAGTTTCCCATACTAAATCAACATACCACTTGGTGTCATATTTAGAACACTACATTTCAACAAGTTAAGAGGGGAGTGGATGACAATTATTTTATTATTATTCATCACTCAAACTTCATATTTGAAAGAAGTTGTCATTCATTTTAAACATGATTTATATATAATTTAACTTCTTTCATTATCTTCTTATCTTCACTATTTTCATTCAAGGAGCCTGCTGAGACCGCTTTTGCAATTAATAGTAGGCTACATTGTGTACCTGTTAAAAACTGGAACCATCCACAACTAACATCAATGAGTACACACTGACACAGGAATTCCCTCCACAGCATACAACATTATTTTAACACTATGAACGATAACTCCTATATTTAAATCATTTTCGCTTATTCATTTGAATAGATAATCATGAGAGATCACATTTAAATTATTAGACATTTAACTTATTTCAGCCATTGATGCCTTCATTACATCCTATGGTTTCATTGCATTGGAAAAATTGAAGATTTTCCAATTTCTGAAGTGAGCCATGTGGACAGAAGGATACATTCAGTTGGGAACCCCATATTACAATTTAGGAGTCATTACTTTTTCTTAATACGCTATTTATACGGTCTTAAATTTTTGCATTTTGTCCTCCAAACATAAATTTGTTGACATTAATTTTTGTAGATTTTATTGATATCTATTGCCCTTCATTCAAGTAAAATATTTCGTCATGGATTTATTTTCGTTGTTGTCTGTTACCCATGAAAATAACAAAATTAAATCCTCAATGATCATTTTTGACTTTACAATAGGATTTCAATTTTAAAATGGCAATTAAAAAAGCAAAAAAAAAAAATAAAAAGGATTAACCCAACAAATTCTGTCACTCTTGATCTTGAAGTTTATTATGATTTGCATGTACCATATATATGAATAGATCTTCAAAGGCGTTTTTAATTACTTTTATTTATAAATATAATATCTATGCTGTATTACTGTACAAATTTGATTAAATGCATCACATTCTTTGATTACAATACTGTTGTTCATAATGCATATTCTGTATAACATTGTTGGATAGTGTATCATAAATGATATCTGCTCATATTTTATTTGATTCAGAAATGTTTGAACTTTATATGCAATGTTGATCAATGGGAAAGAAACATAAAAGACGATATCATAAATATGTGGATCTAGTTTCAACAGAGGAGCAGAGAGAAAAAATAAAGAATTCAATTCTACAAGGTATTAATTGATATCTCAAACCTTTCATATTCTTTACTCGTTTAGTGATATAAAATAAGTTAATTTGTTTCATGTGTTCTGACCATCCAAGATTAATCTGTTAAACCCTACAGGCCATAATAGACTTGTCTGAAGTAAAGAAAAGAGCGTACCATCTAGATACTTGGGGTTGGATGTTTAAAATCTGACTAGCTCCTACCCAATTGCTTTTGAGGTATAGTTTTGCCAAATTATCTTATACAAATCTTGAATTTTATCTTATTTACCTCATATTAACACAGGGATTTTCTACCCGAAATAAGGCCCCTATCCCAATGCAAAAACAAAGCAATTTTTCCCAATTTGCAGTCGAAATTTCCCAATTAGAGTCAAATTTTAATGAGTTTGAAGAGATTCTTGTAATTTCGTATAGTTTAGTGTATTTCAAGATTTTCCAATTTCAATAAAATGTTGCTAAAATTTCCAATTCAAAAGGCCCAGGCCCCATTCCCAAAAGAGTGTGGAAAATCTCTGACTAATTAATATAGCTTTACAAATCCTGAATTTTATCTTATTAACATCATATTAACATTACGTCCTCCAACTTACCTCCATCTTCACATATATATGGGTCTGGGTTTTAGCACATCAAACAGTTTCTGTTTTACGATGGCCTCATTTTCTCCTTTTTTGTGATATATGATATTCTTTGTGATTGCCAATATACCTAGCTAATGGCGTACAGGCACTCTCTATTTTTGGGACAAGGTCACACAGAAAAACAGATTACTAGTTTCTGCTCTTTCTGTCATTTCATCAACTCCCTTTACACATTAATCAACGGCCATGATTAATGGCGATTTACCATCAATGTCACTCAAAGTCAAGGTAATTCATTGCAGCAAATTTGCTACCACGCATCAGAGCTAAATAATATATATCTGTAATCTGGCTTCTGCAATAGTATTGGTTCTGTAACATTTGATACAGTCAATCTTTTGTAATTCATGTGATTCCAGTTTACACAAGTAGGGGTTTTTCTGCAGTCGCAGTGTATTTTGAAGTGGGTTCCTCATAGATTGGAGAAACTGGAAAAAGCTTAAAAATCAAGAATGCATATATATTATTCATGATTATTTCATCATTCAAAAGAAATTAGAAATTTGTGAAGCCTAACAGATTTACAACCAGGTCACTCCATTTTCCCTGAGCAATTATCTCTAAACTTACTTCCAACATCTTCCCTGATATTCACAAGATAAAACTTGAGAGAATGTAACAACATCAATGTCAATTTTAGGTTTGAAAATTGTGAATTTTGTAGCAGAAAATTAGGTAAATATGGCTAATTTGCAACATTTTACATTGGAAATGGGTTCTGTATGAGGATCCGAAATCATTCTTGGAAAACCTCTGTTATGCCTTTCTAATACCATCAGAAATGGGCAACTTTTTGCCTTTTTCAAGTGCATGAAATTTTCATTAGACAGATAAATGATAAGAAGTGGTAATATCTACGGTATTATATTTGATTTATACTCCCGAAGTTTTCAGTTATTAAACATTTTATGCTGCACTCTATGCTGACTGCAGAGTCTCTAGCTGCCAATTCAATACACTGTTGTAAAATTTGTAACTCTGACTGGTAGAGATTAATTTAGATATTAATCTGAGCAAGAAAAAAATATGCTTTTCACAGGGCCCTCAGAGGTTTGAATTATAAAATTGAATTCACACAATATCGGATATCCATCTATATACACACACACACACACACACCACAATTATAAAATTGAAATCACACAATATCCGATATCCATCTTCATACACACAAACACACACACATACATATATATTATATATATCATATATTTGGCAGTGATAACCGCGATTTTTGCATATGTGATAATACCGGAAATGGTTCACAGGTATAGGCCCTGTTAGCTTATTTGACTATATGGAAGTAGAAGAAAATCCATATTGCCCCGGGCTGATATCGGTTATCAGCCCTGATACTGATTTTTACCCCGACATCATCATGAGCAATGCGCGTCACTTCCTGTCAGACATTGATGTCAGTGTTAGTTCTGTATTGCTGTATGCTGTTTACAACAACATGGAATAAAAAAGTGTCAAGTGTTGACATAATACAATTGTTCTTTATTTTTACAAAACTTTTTCGTTAAAGCTGTTAATATCTTTAAAAATGTGATAAAAAGGCCCTCAGGCTGATATGGAGGTCTTGGAGATATAAATACCGGGCCGATATGGAAAAACACATGTATTAATCTCTAAATATATATGTGTCATTCAGGAGGAGTGTAACATCTTGACCTTGGCCCAGTTTCTGATATACAAGCTCAAGGTCACTGTAAATGATCATTTCTCATTAATTTATATGTATACCAAGAAAAAATCTTGAAAGGTCAAAATATTGGAAATTGTAATATTACATGCTACTTTGTTCTCCACCATTGACATTTTAAATCAGATGCATTATTTATATATCAGAGACAGAGTGTGGCCAAGAGCTAGATACAAACAGGAGAAAGAAATCAGCGATAGTAAAGAAGTATTGATTTTCACAGTTGTAATCAATTTAGATATACATGAATTTAATTATTCATAAGACCCAAGTTATGTAACAACCTGCATACATCCTCGCCACCATTTTATTTCCGTTTTTTTATTATTTTACACTTGCAGTTAATTACTTGTGGTTAGGTCTAGTGGTAGAGCGCTCAATACGTAAGTGGTTTCCATTCCTAGTATTAAGTCATACCAAAGATTTTTTGTTTCTTTACCAAGTGTTTGGGATACAGTACAAATTAAAAGTCACGGGTCTTTCCGATGAGACTTAAAACCAAAGTCATGTGTCATGATAGGCATGGCAGGTAACAGAACCCTTACTGCATTGGTGTTAGTCCATAGCACAGGTCAAAATCTGTGATTTTTCTCCTAAAGCTGGTGACATCTCCATATAAGTAAAACATTCTAGGTGGGATACAAAACAACAAAGTCCAACCAAAAATAATTTGTTGTTTTCTTAAAGTAATGTAATTTATCCTTTGCAGTAATATATATTCAGAGATTATATACATTGCTATAGTGACATTGACTTTCAATATTTGGAACATTTTCTTTACACTGTCAGTTGTAATATAGTTATTTACATGACAGGTGGGACATATCTATTTCAGGCTGTTATCTAAAATGGCATGACAAAACTGAAATTGTTAAAATTGCGAATTTTGTACACTGCAGTGGAAATTATTATAAGGTTTTGTGATATATAATATGGTTCCTTCGCTGACATCTGACTTAAAAGCTTGTTGTCAGTTTCAATACTATCATAATGATGATATTCTATCTATTTATCATTTCAAGTATTCAGAGCTCGTCAGAATTCCCCAGGTGGAGGCGGTGCTCTATTGGTTAGTCGTGACCTTGATTTGAATCCACAGGTCAATCAGAATTCTCAAGGTCGTTCATCAACATCAAGTTATTCGCAGAATGCTCACGAGCTCTGCACTGATTCCCAGACTTCAACACCCAGCAGTATGAGTGACAGGGAAAATTTAAAGTTTGGACAGAAAAAGAGAAAGAAATCCAAACACACAAAGTCTCATTCAAAGAAGGTATACATGGTTTCCCCAATTTTATACCGTACATATGCAGGAATTTTCTTGGGCCATTTTGGGGTCCAGTTACAGGACTCATTCCCAATGCAAAAATGGCTTGTGTTTCCCACCCCCAATGCAAAATTTCTCAGTTTTGAATTTCAAATATATATATATAAATAATAAAGTATTTTTAAACAAATGTTTAAAATTAATGAATTATCTGTTTCTGCTTTATTTAAAATGCCCATATTTTCCCAATTTTTGGGGGACCTGGAACCAGAATTTAGGAAGTAGGAAAACACCTATTTAATATACCAGGAATAAAACCTAATGTTTATACATGCAGTCTCTGCCACTGAATATAGACTTATAAAACAGGTTGTCCATCAAAAGAGAATTTATCTGAAGGATTGATGTATTGACAAAGGAATGTGGTCTCACAAGACAGGTGGTCATTTTTTAAAGTGGTCTCAAAAGACACGGACCACAATAGGAAAATGGAATGTAAAAGAACACTTAGACGCATCATGATGGCAATAGACCATGTAATGGTGTCAATTTATGTTACTTCATCTACAGATGATTAGGTCCTGCACCTAACAAGTACAGAAGCTAAAACAACATTTAATACAATACACTGTAAACAAAAATGTAAAAAATAGATGTCTCCTCTGTTTTCATGCGCCTACAAAATTGATCATTATTTAGTTTGCAAGGTTCAACTTAAGAAATTTTAATTGCCCTTGGGTTTTCCAACTGTCAATAATTATTCTAATATTCGGGATCAGAGTACTGGAAATTGATTTTTGAAAGCCTAGAGTTTGGATCAATTTCAATTTACATGTGCCAAACAAGTTGCACTTTTATCATTGTTTGCTTAACAGAAATCAGCTGTCTCATGATATCATTTGTCTCCTTATTTCTCATTATACACAAAATGTAATCTTGTTTCTGGTGGAAATTTCAAATTTACAATCTAGGAAACAATATTTTTGTATCATTTAAATATCTTTGTTTATGACATGTATATATACATGTATGTACACATCAGTTAAAAAACAACAACCAAAAAACACACCCCAACCATCCTAAAAATGATCCGGGCCCATCCCCAAAATTATATAACATGAACTTCAAATTGTAGAATATTTACAAAGTGAACTATAATTTAATATAATTGGCGTCAGCTATTTAATTACCATCTGGTTAAACTCAGCTTTTCAATTACACTGCCGAAATTGCTATGTCAAAATTTAATTCTGCACAATTTACAAGAAGGAAAAAGATGAAAAAAGAGACTTGTTAATATATGACATTGCATATGTGTTACCATGGATATCCTAAGTGTCACTAGATAGGAGTCATAATACATTATGATGACTCATGAAGTGTGTGTGTGGTTGACTTAGTCCAACATATGTATAAATATTTGGGGTAATTTTCTATTTTTTTTTTTAGATATATTTGCCTGTGGTACAAAACCTCAGAAATTTGTCACTTTTGTCCTGTTATGTTAATAATTATTAGAATCAATAGAAAAATTATGGTAATAAATTTAAAAGCTGAAATTTGTTGTATTTGTATAAAAAGCAGATATTAAAATGATTTTACTGAATTTACCCTTACTCTTTTGCAGATCAGAGAACATTCTGACGTTAACAAACACATTAAAATTGCACAAGAAATAAGATACGTGAGTACTTTTGCTGTTTGTATTGAAAACTGCTGATGAATCTAATTATTGTGATGTCACTGTGCAGGTGGTTGGAATCAGAAAAAGTAGTCAATCTGCGTCAACAGTAGTGGTCTTAAATGTCTGGCACATTTCAGCCCAACCTTGAATTCTGTCTTCTATTACGTAATTTTTGTCTATTTGAAAAACAGAAACTGTCTGTCATTTTATTAATCTTTTATTTCATTCTCCAATTAAATGATAGTAATATAATGCTGTATACATTTGTACTAGTGGAAAATTTCTTCCCTGGTTATTTTCCCCTTTTTACAACAGAAAACATCTTCACCCCTAAATTCACCCTCAATCCCCATTTAGATCCCATGGAGTGCATGTATGTCAGTGCTTAAATTATTAAGCTTGAAAATTTCACTTTCATTTCAAATTAGCCCTCTCATCTAAGGGCGGAAATGGCGAATATTAAACGGCAGTGAAAATTTCCTGATAATGCAGTACTTTGTTAGTCAGAGTGTCGCATATATACAAATTACTCACTTGCCATAATGACAAGAACTGTACAATTTCAGCCAGCTACAGAAACCTAAATGCAATAGGAAACTTTCGAGTTAGCCCGGATTACCGTTATAATCCCGCTTATATTATTGCCAGTTGCATGATTCTAGAAAAATGTTCCTCAATGTTATTTCCGGTTTCAAATATATATAGATAGCCCCCACAGCACAATTGGTAAAAGTGCCCTGCAAGTGTTCAGAAAGTCCTGGGTTTGATTCCCGGTCCCTCCGCACATTTTTCTCTGCCTGATACATTTCAGTAATTTGGCCTTCAATTAAATAACCCACTGTGGTATGTTTTAAGAGTCTCTTGGGTTTCTTTATACAAACTAAATTTAATGCGCGAAAAAGTAAAAATATTTCCATTTACTTTACATACGTTGCAAAGGTAAATATGAAAACCGGAAGAACATATGAGAAATAAAATCGAGAAGGTGTGAATAAATGCAGGATCATAATGGTAATCCGGGCTAACTCGAAAGTTCCCTATTGTTGTGAATTCATTTTCTACATTTTTTATTTTTTGATAAAGGGATTGAGATCAAAGAGAGAAGAGGAGAAAAAACTGATGACAAGAAATGTCAACATGATAACTCATAACAGGCTGACTGTAAGTTACAACTCTACACTTTATATTTACTGTGGTAATATCCCTTGGTCTGAAACATATAAACACCATGGTCAGTCCAGGCTAACAGTAAGTTATCAACTCAACATATATTGTATTAACAGTGGTGTCTTGTGGTCTGAAACATATAAACACCATGGTCAGTCCAGGCTAACAGTAAGTTATCAACTCAACATATATTGTATTAACAGTGGTGTCTCGTGTCTGAAACATTTAAACACCATATTCAGTCCAGGCTAACATTAAGTTATCAACTCAACATATATTGTATTAACAATGGTGTCTCGTGGTCTGAAACATATAAACACCATGGTCAGTCCAGGCTAACAGTAAGTTATCAACTCAGCATATTAACAGTGGTATCTCGTGTTCTGAAACATATAAACACCATGGTCAGTCCAGGCTAACAGTAAGTTATCAACTCAGCATATTAACAGTGGTATCTCGTGTTCTGAAACATATAAACACCATGGTCAGTCCAGGCTAACAGTAAGTTATCAACTCAGCATATTAACAGTGGTATCTCGTGTTCTGAAACATATAAACACCATGGTCAGTCCAGGCTAACAGTAAGTTATCAACTTAGCATATTAACAGTGGTATCTCGTGGTCTGAAACATTTAAACACCATGGTCAGTTCAGACTAACAGTGAGTTATCATCTTAACATATAATATTTACAGTGGTATCTCTTGGTCTGAAACACTTGCCATTATAAACACCATTATAACTTCAGACTAATAGTAAGTTATCAACTCAACATATCATATTTATCAGTGGTATCTCTTGATCTGAAACACTTGTCATATAAACACTGTGGTCAGTTCAGGCTGACTAAGTTATCAACTCAATATGGTGTGTTTGCAAATTTACCTTGATGTTACCTCTTGATTAGAAATACATGTATTGTATAGATAATTAATGGTCTGTTGAAGAAGGACAGTTTTTCAATGAAGAAATTGTCTTTTTTTCAGAATGTTTAAATCATGAAAGTTAAAAATAAACTGTAATTTGAATTATTTTTAAAATTGCATATACCACTAGTTTGTTTTATTTTTAATCATGTAGTCAATGTGTGAAAAATGTCATTTCCCTGCTGTACACATACAGTGGTGATGCTTCTCTCTATATATGCGAAACATTTATTTATTTATTTATTTATTTATTTATTTATTTATTTATTTATTTATTTGTGTTAGTAAGCTCAGTATATGTTTCTTTTCTTGATCTTTTTTCAACTTTTTTTTTCTCAGAAAAGGCTTGGTTTGTTCAATCAGGGAAAGAAGTCTGAGACAGTGACAAGAGGTATGCAAACTATATTAAAAATGATGTTCACTATCCAGTTATCTCCCCTTTGTCTTAATGAAAAAAGTCCATTACAAATAACTTTATCGAGTATCATCAGAAACCAGTGATTAACATATTCATCTTACAGTCCCTGGCTTAAGTCTTCTTGTAGCCGTTGTATTTATAAGTGTAATTTTTATGACACACAGTTCAAGTACAATATAGTGGAATGTAGCTGTCTTGAAAGAACACCTCTAATCTGCAACTGAAATGTCTTAAAAGACAGGTGGTCTCTCCAAAAAAATTCTCTAAAAGATTATTTAACTTAAGTAATCTTCTATGATAGCTAGTGATCTCACAAGACAGCTGGTCTTCTATGGCAGTGGTATCACAAGACAGAAGGTCTTTTA
The DNA here is from genome assembly GCA_030159075.1 of Atrina japonica. Lineage (NCBI taxonomy): Eukaryota > Metazoa > Mollusca > Bivalvia > Pterioida > Pinnidae > Atrina > Atrina japonica. The sequence continues at coordinate 366,200 of BROG01000170.1, forward strand.
TGACAGTGGTATCACAAGACAGAAGGTCTTCTATGATAGCTAGTGATCTCACAAGACAGAAGGTTTTCTATAACAGTGGTATCACAAGACAGAAGGTCTTCTATGACAGTGGTATCACAAGACAGAAGGTCTTCTATGACAGTGGTATCACAAAACAGCTGGTCTTCTATGACAGTGGTATCACAAGACAGGTGGTCTTCTATGACAGTGGTATCACAAGACAGAAGGTCTTCTATGACAGTGGTATCACAAGACAGAAGGTCTTCTATGACAGTGGTCTCACAAGACAGATCGTCTTCTATGACAGTGTCCTTAAGACAGGTGGTCTTCTATGCCAGTGTTCTCAAGACAGGTAGTATTCTATGACAATGGTATCACAAGACAGGTTGTCATATATATGATAGTGGTTTCACAAAACAGGTTCTACTGTTTTTTTCTTTAGATTTGTACTTAATTACCTCCCTTAATTACATATTCGCCATTACATGTTATTTAGATCTAGATTAAAATTCAAATCAGTACTTAAAAATTAGCATGCCATTATCTCTGACAGTGGACAGCGATACATTGACTTCTATAAAACTTCAGGATGTCTTTACATTTAGAAGATCTCTGACAGTGGACAGTGATATATTGACTTCTGTAGTACTTCTGTCTTTACATTTAGAAGATCTCTGACAGGGGACAGTGATATATTGACTTCTGTAGTACTTCTGTCTTTACATTTAGAAGATCTCTGACAGTGGACAGTGATATATTGACTTCTGTAGTACTTCTGTCTTTAAATATTTAGAAGATCTCTGACAGGGGACAGTGATATATTGACTTCTGTAGTACTTCTGTCTTTACATTTAGAAGATCTCTGACAGTGGACAGTGATATATTGACTTCTGTAGTACTTCTGTCTTTAAATATAGAAGATCTCTGACAGTGGACAGTGATATATTGACTCCTGTAGTACTTCTGTCTTTACATTTAGAAGATCTCTGACAGTGGACAGTGATATATTGACTTCTGTAGTACTTCTGTCTTTACATTTAGAAGATCTCTGACTGTGGACAGCGATATATATTGACTCCTATAGTACTTCTTTCTTTACATTTAGAAGATCTCTGACAGTGGACAGTGATATATTGACTTCTGTCTGTAGTACTTCTGTCTTTACATTTAGAAGATATCTGACAGTGGACAGTGATATATTGACTTCTATAGTACTTCTGTCCTTACATTTAGAAGATCACGTTTTCTGTCAAATCATATAGAAAGATCAAGCTCAGAATGCTGTGTGTGACTTATTGTAATATTGACAATAGAACTTAGAATCAATCTTTAGCATGACATTTAATTGGTTATAATGTAAAATACAGTGATGTAGTGAGGTAGGGTTTTGATCATATCTGTAGTATGTATATGATTTAACAGTTCTGTTGTGAAATAGACAAAGTCATGTATCTAATGATACAGTTTCACTTCTGGTCGGTGCAGGCTCAAGTCCGCTGGAACCTAAGCTATCTTTTTGTGAGAAAGTTTGTCAGTTTACTTGCGGTAGACCTTGGTTTCTCCCGGATTCTCTCCTCCAGCATTAAAACTGGCCATCACCATATAACTGAACAATTGTTGAGTGTGGTATCAAACAAAACGTCAAATCAAAATGATAGTTTTACTGAAATATAAAAAAAAGCTAAATGTAGATACCAGACCTGTCATTTTTGGAGTTTATGGACATGTGTAAATTATTGTACCCCTGTGATATCTAAGATGTACACTAATATCTTGTTATACTGCCATCATTTGTTCAGCCAAAATTTGGCAGTATAAAGGGGTTTGTTGATAGGTTGAGGGAAATCCTAAATGAAATGCTAGGGAAAATTGGAGAAGTGGACTTAAAAAGTTATGGTGTTAAGAGAGGTGCCAAATGAAACTGGAGTATAAAGAAGTTTTATTGTATATGGATTCCTCTTAATTGCATAGCCAAAATGTCAGAGAAAATTATGCAAATAACAGGAATATGCAATTAACAGGAATTCGTGTATTTTAGTGAACAATGATAGTCCTTTCAATTATGTGTATAATACTTTTATAAACATCTTAGGTACACTAGTAATGGAATCTCATTAAACATTAGGGTAAAATAATATCATAAAAGCAAAATTTAAATCAAATTTTGTTTGGTATGTTCTCATTTTTATGAAAATAGTATGTCCACACATAACATTTTTCTGTAACCAGTACATTTTCCCCCATTTTGGGGAATATTTTATGCAATTAACAGGAATTCTTGGTTTAACCTATGCAATTAAAAGGAATATTTAACATGTAAAGGATAGGTAATGGTTTTGTGTTTTGAATTCTTATACAATTAACAGGAATATGCAATTATCAGGTATGCAATTAAGTGGAATATATACTGAAAGATTTTACTTTTTATATATGCCTGCCTGTCAACTTCTTGTATGAAAAATTTATTTGGACATATATTTTCATGATTTTTTGAAATATACTGGCTGGTGACCAGTGCTTACCAATTACATGCAATAAACCCTGAGTCTTTATAACGACCATGTTCTTTCCTCAATAGAGTGTCATTGTAGTGAATTATATCTCTTATAAAAAAACATGTGGCAAAACAGACACATTAATCATGTCAATTGACACTGACTAAAAACATAGATTGATGCTGTATTTATTTAAATATGTAATATGTCAATGCATGGAATAAATTAAAGTTTATTTGAATTCTGCATTAAAACTCATGATTGGGGTATTATTTATTGATTCCATAATAAAATACGTATGACCATACATTCAGAAAATGTATAAATGCTTGTATGGACCACTTAAACAACCATTACAACGGACAACAAGAGTTACTCACCCCTGTTGCAGTGAACAGTCGTGGGATGTAGGATTAAACTGACAATTAAGGGCTATAAAAATAGCCACATCACATATCTCCTCGTCACTACATGACCCGTCATCCATAATAGTGTGGATAAAAAAGTCACATGGTCTTGACTCGTTACCGCAGTACATCGATTAACCCCCAGTGCCAGTCTTGGATTTAAGATGATGTAATGTATTAGATCCAAAGTAGGACATTGATTGTTTTCGTAACACAGGTCAGGTCATTAAGTCTGAGCAATATATTTACACTGCAGTTCCTTTAAACTATGTCTTCCAAAATAATTCGAAGATCGTCTTTATGGAATATTGATTTTGGTGTCAGTCTTTGAGATCGATATTTAGGAAATAACGTACCAGAACTGCTGTTCATCGTTTGGCATCTCACTCTGTTATAAATGATAAAACTTGAGGCTTTGCACCCAAAGTGGCTATTATTCTTGTTGATCCATTCATTTCACTGTTAATTTATATTTTTAGAGTAATTCATTGAATTATATAATGTGACCTTCTTTGATAATTTGATAGTAATGCAACTCAGAATTTTATAACATGTCATTTCATAGTACGCTCTTTATGTATACATTATACAAATGTATGAGGGCAAAAAGTGAGACTCACTCACCTTAAAAAAGTCCTGAGCCCCCCCAAAAAGCTGAATGATTAAGGCAGGTATTTTCCTACCTCTAAAGTTTTGGGTCCAAGGTCCGAAAAATTCAGAAAATATACAACATTTTAACTAAAACAGAAAAACATGATTTAAGATATTTGATTGATAATACTTTACTTCTTCATGCAGTTTGAAATTCCAGTTTGGGAATTTATTCCATTTTTGCATTGAGAATGGACCTGTAACTGGACCCAAAATGGAGTACAGTAAAACCTGCTATGGCGGCCACCTCTGTATAAGGATTACCTGTCTATAAAGGCCAGTTTATTTAAGTCCCTTGACTGCATATTTCAACTAAATTGAACCTGTGTATAAGGGTCACCTGCACATAAAGGCCAATATTTTCTGGTCCCTTGGGTGGCCCCTATATACAGGTTTTACTGTACATGTAAAACATGGACAAACATGCCATCCATGACACTATGGTGATTTAGGGTGTTATCTGTCATAAAAGGTCAAACGTTTCCAAGTATACAGTAATAGTTCCTGTACTATTAATCCAAGGTGATTATTTGTTTGTCAGTCTGTTCTGTTATGGGTTTGGTTAAAGTTTTGTAATTTTGGTCACCACTCGCTTAAAAAGGCCCAGGGTTTCACACCATGGGAACATATGTGTTGATTTATTAGTACGCTCCAAATGCTTGCTTACTTAATAAATTTTGTATGGTGCTTCAGTTGTTGTAGAATCAGATGAAATCAAGAAGAAAGTACGAGATGACGTGAAGAGAATCACAAACCAAGATTGTGATGAAAATGATGGCCACTCGCTGGACATGGCCTCAAAACAGAACAGGTAAATATGTTGTAAAAAATTGTAATTGTTCATTGTCCATGAAAGTTCAAACTATGTTTCTATAAACAATTAGTATATACATGTATAGTATCTATTGGCCATGCCTTTTGATATCGGGAATCTTGTTTCAGTGTGTCAACATTTTGCAATGGTTGGTACAAATTGACCTTGTTTGCAGTTACATGTACTATAGGTTTGACTAAATGAAATGTTGGGTTACCTGTTTGATAGTGGTTGTTGAATCTTCTATACTGATAGTATCAAGAGTTTGCTCCTAACTTATTTCATATTTAGTAAAACCTGCTATAGTGGCCACCTCTATATAAGGATTACCTGTTTATAAAGGCCAGTTTTTTCAAGTCCCTTGACTGCATACTTCAACTAAAATGCACCTGTGTATAAGGGTCACCTGCACATAAAGGTCAATATTTTCTGGTCCCTTGGGTGGCCCTATATACAGGTTTCACTGTATTTGAATTTGACTGTGGACTCTCGTCGGATGTGACTGATCAGCAAGGGGTGCTTACCCCTGCTGATCCCGAGTTTTGTTTATTCAGAGGTCCTTGTGTGTTCAATGTTCAGATTTTGTCCCTTGAATCACCGTATGATCAATACTTTGGTATCTGTGATTTTTATAGATTCAGTATAATATTTTATCAGTATTGCCACTCATATCATTAAATATTATATGTAATATTTAATATATGATTAATACAGTCCTGTGGTATTGACGGAAAATAATCACCCTAAAAGTAAAGATGTCACCAGAACTTCCTCCAAACAGGACACAGGATATCGCAGCGATGGTAGTCATTTCACAGGAACACCACTGTCATCAAGAAGGAAAATTAATTCAGTGCAGAGAACCACAAGGTATCAGGATGAATAACATTCCACTTGCATTATGACATTATGTATTTGCACATAATAAATAAAAACTACAAATATGGGATGTTTTAAAGGGGCATTAGCTGTTTGGGTTTTTTTTTTTTCAAAAAAGAATTTCCCCTTTGTTACTACTTAGATTCATATACAAAAATGCAGGTTTGTCACTTTTTCACTTGCAATTGAAACACTCAGCCTTACTATTTGTATGTGAATACCTTATTTTCACAAAATATATAGGAATATAAGATTCTTAAGCCTGTGTTTAGCTCTTATTTGTTATTGTACATCAAGTACAAGTAGTAAAAGTAGAAAAAATTGAAATATTTTTGGGGGGAATAAACACTGCTCATGCCCCTTTAAAGAAATGTATTACTGTTATATTAGGTGTATTTTGTGTACATTTCTTGATGGTTTTGATTTGATATTATATATTCTTTGATAATTGAATATAACGAAATAGATGAAAATCCCATCAAAAAACTCCAGAGTATCAAATAACCTTTCTTTGTCATCGCTTGCAGTGGTGTAGAGGTAGAAAGTTTGACTTGCAAGTGGAGTGTTCTGGTGTTGTAGCACACACACACACACACACACACACCCTAGATTTTTTGGCAGGCTTGGCATGTAAAAGAACCCTCTCTGCATTATGGCATCAGCCCATAGCAGAGGTCAAAATGTGTAGCACTTCACTAAAGCTGGTGGCTTCTCCATATAAGTGAAGAATTTTTGGCTGGATGTAAAGCAACAATCAAACAAAACAAAAAAAAAACCTTTCTTTGTAACTATCACACCAAAATGCATAGAAATACTAGTTTGGCTGATATTGCGTTTTTTTGTCATTAGGACATAAGTAAATCACTTAGCTTCTGTGTTTGAGTGCCATATCCATACATCAAAAGAGAAATAAGTTTAAGTCTTGTCTTGTGAACCTGTCATACAATGTATGATTATTGCTGTGTTTGCTAGGTGATATTTCTGAATGCAGTTTAACAAGATTACTCCAAGATTTGTCATCGTTGGCTGCAAAGAAAAAAATAGAGTCTAGACTAGAAACTATAAAATTAATGCAAACCTGTCCATAAGCTTGTAAATATACGTAAATAAAGGTGGCGACAGTTCATATTCGGAAGATGAGAGGAAAATGTTGCCCAGACAGAAGTTTTTCTGTTTCTGATTTGAAATTTCAAGACAACATATATTTAATCTTATGTAAAGACACACAAATTCTGGACAGTCCATTCTCATGTGTTTTCTGTATTTTCACAATTTTTATTTACATCTGATATTTTTTACATTTGACCGAACATTATTTTTTATGATATAATTTGAGCATAGGAGTCTAGCTGCTCTCTGTTAAAAATCAGTGTTTTGAATTTTTGTACAATTTGGTCCTTTCACATTAACTTGTTCACCCCTAGAGACACATTTGGACTGGTCTAAGTCATTGATTTGCAGCAGAGTCCATTGTTTTTCAGGGGTTCATGAGTTGATGATCATATAGATTTAACCTTTTCATCCCTACAGACCACAATAGACTGGTCTTGAACTATAGAAAATAATATACTACTCAGAAACTCAGGGGTGAAAGGGTTAATAAGCATATATTATTACCAAAATACATTCACTATCTAGGTAACCAAAAATATATTTATGAAAAAAGAGTAGATTCTGTTGTAAGTACAATGGAACCTGTCTTGAAAGACCACCCCTACTGCCACTGAAATGTGATCTTAAAAGACAGGTGGTCTCACAAAACAGGTTTTATTTAAACAATTATTGAACCAAGTGGTTTTCAGAAAGTGGTCTCAATAGACAGGTGGTCTTCTATGACAGTGGTCTCTTAAGACAGGTTCCACTGTATTGTTTACCATAATCATGTTAATATTGTGGCCATGGACAAGATTGCACCATAGTTTATCCCACGAATGAAAATTAGATTACAACTTTAGATTTTACTTTATGTCATGATAAACTGCATGGAGATGATTGCTTCAGTAATGAATTACCTGAATCAACATCCCTGGACAACAGTTAATTCCCAATAATCGTTTGATTAGATTTGAAACTCACACGTGCCAGTATATCAGACATAAAACCAACTTCAGGCCCCTTATGCCAATTTTTAGATTCCAGTAATCTAGAATTTTTCTGCATTGTATACAGGGGATGTGAAATGTGGTCTCTCAAGACAGCTGGTCTCTCAAAAGAGGTTTAATTTGAAGTATTATTTTTTCAAGTGGTTTTCAGAATGTGGTCTCATAAGACAGGTGGTCTTTTATGGGAGTGGTCTTTCAAGACAGGTTCCACTGTATCTAGACATTAGTACATCACATAGGGGGATATAGCTTTTTAAACAATGCAGCGAAGGACATATTTTTTTTTGTAAATAGAAAAGAAAAATTTCATGACAGAAAAACTGATAAATACAGTCAAACTTGCATTAAAAGCAAACTTTGTATATAAGGTACCTGCCTTTAAAGGCCATCAAAACATAACTGTTGTAAAATCTTTTATAATGAATAAACCTCTTTATTAATGCCACCTGTCTATAACGGCCACATTTGCCTGTTCCCTTGAGTGGCCTTTGAAAACTAGTTTGACTACATATTGAAAAGATACACTTCTATTTTATGAGATTCTGTGAAAGATCACTTTTAATTCCTTGCTGCTCAGACCATAAATTCAGAATTATCAAATTTTGTTGAAATTCAGATCATAAATTCAGAATCATCAAAATTTGTTGAAATTCAGATCATAAATTCAGAATCATCAAAATTTGTTGAAATTCAGACCATTAATTCAGAATTATCAAATTTTGTTGAAATTCAGATCATAAATTCAGAATCATCAAAATTTGTTGAAATTCAGAATCATCAAAATTTGTTGAAATTCAGATCATAAATTCAGAATCATCAAAATTTGTTGAAATTCAGATCATAAATTCAGAATCATCAAAATTTGTTGAAATTCAGATCATACCTCTTTCATCAATTTTGTTGAAATTCAGATCATAAATTCAGAATCAGATCATAAATTCAGAATCATCAAAATTTGTTGAAATTCAGATCATAAATTCAGAATCATCAAAATTTGTTGAAATTCAGACCATTAATTCAGAATTATCAAATTTTGTTGAAATTCAGATCATAAATTCAGAATCATCAAAATTTGTTGAAATTCAGAATCATCAAAATTTGTTGAAATTCAGATCATAAATTCAGAATCATCAAAATTTGTTGAAATTCAGATCATAAATTCAGAATTATCAAATTTTGTTGAAATTCAGATCATAAATTCAGAATCATCAAAATTTGTTGAAATTCAGATCATAAATTCAGAATCATCAAAATTTGTTGAAATTCAGACCATTAATTCAGAATTATCAAATTTTGTTGAAATTCAGATCATAAATTCAGAATCATCAAAATTTGTTGAAATTCAGAATCATCAAAATTTGTTGAAATTCAGATCATAAATTCAGAATCATCAAAATTTGTTGAAATTCAGACCATTAATTTAGAATTATCAAATTTTGTTGAAATTCAGATCATAAATTCAGAATCATCAAAATTTGTTGAAATTCAGAATCATCAAAATTTGTTGAAATTCAGATCATAAATTCAGAATCATCAAAATTTGTTGAAATTCAGATCATAAATTCAGAATCATCAAAATTTGTTGAAATTCAGATCATAAATTCAGAATTATCAAATTTTGTTGAAATTCAGATAGATCGTTAAATACGTAGCCAGGCTGTCTATATGTAAATGTATTATAAATGATTCATAAAAAACTTTGAAAATTTGTTGTGCCTTTAAGATTTGACAAACATGTAAGTCATGTGAGAATTAAGTTATTTGTTTTTCAGTACATTAAGCTGCAAAAGTGATATCGTATCTGGATCAGAAGATCTCACAGACATCCTTTCTCCGGTAAAACATTACAGTGACATAGTTATTTATTGAAATGTTGATTTTAAACAAATGGATTTTTATCAGTCTGATGTCCTTCAAGTCATCACAGGCATATTAGTTGTTTTAAGTTTTTAGTTTATTTCTTTTCCCAACTTTTACTAAATTTAAGCTCACTTTATGATATTTTAACATGTTTAACTTAACGAAAAGATTTAAATTTTCTTTAAATTTGACCAATGACAGCGATTGAGCTAACTAAGTGCACCAAGAGTCTATGAAACCAGGAATTTTCACACTTAAATAAGGGTAATTGTGAACAATTCTAAAATAGAGAATTCATATATTAATTGTCCATGTTTATTTTATCAAGAATTATAAGACATTGTTACATCTTTAAAAGATTTACATCCTGGTTACCCATTTCTTTTTTGTCCCTGAAATTTATTTCCAACATATACTGTGACAAGTTTGAGATTACCAGTTTGTAGCAGAAAATATTGTTTGGGAAAATATTGCCAATTTTGTCAGTTTTTACATTGGGAATGGGTCCTGTAATTCAGTCTCCAAAAGGGATCTTGGAAAACCCCTGTAAACAATCACACTTTTGCCTAAAACAGATTATGAATCCAATGGCTACTTGAGACATCATCTTCTTCTTGATTGTTGATTTTTATAAGAAAGTATGAAAACATTTAGTCACTTCTTGAGAATTCTAAATGTTAGATGATTTTTCATTTCAAACAGACTCCATGCTATACAGACATTGCAGAATTTTTGTTATCTGGTGTGAGGCCACAGACATTTTTCCCAGGGAGAGGTAATGATCATTATAAATATAATTTGATGTAAGTATCTGTGTTAAGAAAGTGATCCATTTACATTATTTTTACCTATAATGAACTTTCTGAGAATATTCAAATTGCAATGAAATATTGTCATTTAGGTTGTCATGGCAATTTTCTGTAAAATTATTTCTTCTTGTATATTGTAAACAGAATTATTTAATTCCCTTGTCCTACCAGATTAAAATGATAGGTGTGTGATTTATTTTCTGTTTTCAGATCTCGTAAAGGAGACAAAAGAGGACCTGCAGAAAATCATGAGACAAAGGTATGTGTATTGTCAGACTTGCCAACCCTCCCGTTTTTAACGGAAACCTTCCAATTTTAACCCTCTCCTTCCGCCTATACGTTTTTTGGGAATCCGGAATTTATAAAAGTTTTGGCCCATTTTCGTTTCAGTACGTATATTAGTATCGCCCTCAAGCTTGCACCCAGTCATTTGAGCGTGTGGAGTGAACTATTTTTTTTACCTAATGTCAAGCGTTTTTATGACCTGTTAACCGCTTGGTTTGAAAATGGCTTCAATAGAAACGGAGTGCGAGTAAAGGGTACATTAGTTGTGTCATGTCAACTAAAAAGAAAAATAGATGGGATCAAACATTTTTATCGAAGTACATTGCAACTGAAATATTTAATTGCATAGTGAAAAGTAAGAAAGGTGAGACGTATCCATACTGCTCCTTATGGCGGGATAAATAATATTCAAATTTAAATGTGGCCTGAGGTAAACATAAAAATTAGCAAATCGTATTCAGTCACAAAGTACTATGGATTAATTTTGTACTTTGTCTGTATTAAGACCTGAGTGTCTCTTTATCTCACATGTCATAGAGAAAAAATATACCTCTCAACACTACTGAAAAAATCGGCAATTTTTTCAAGTCTATGTTTCCAGATTAAGAGATTACTGTTAAGTAGTAAAAACACATGTGGATAGGCCGAATTTAAGTCCCAGTTTTAAGCGATTTTTTTTTTGTTGTTGTTGCTAAAATAAAAAAAAAAATCACTTAAAATTGGGGCAGAAATTTGGCCTAGCATGTGGCATAACTGAAATAGGTGCTATTGTTAAAGAAATGGCAACAGAAACTTCAAGGTCAATTTGTGAATTGATGAAGTGTGGACCATTTAGTATATCAAGAGATGGATCTAATAACAGTTACAACAAATTATACCCAGTAGTTTCAAGGGTTTTCAATCGTGCAACAAAACATGGCAAAAAAAATTGCCGCTCGGCATTCCCTTCCTTTTTTTCACTTTAAAAGGTTGAGAAATCTGTATTGTTTGCGTCTATTAAAATGAGAGACCTCCATAGACATTGAGTGTTTAGAGCATCACACTTTAAACCATGAACTCTAATCAGTGAGGGTACAAACCACGCTGGAACCTAAGATGATTTTGTGAGGAAGTTTGCCAGTTTATTTGCGGAAGGACAGTGTACATTGTAACATTGTAAGAATTCTCTCCTCCACCATTAAAAACTGGCCGCCACCACATGACTGAAAAATTATTATATAATTATATACATGTACAGTATAGTGCCAAAAGTGAAGATAATTTTTTTTCTCTAGTATATATTTCATATAATTCTGCAAATTTTCAAAACATTCATGTTAAGTCATTTCTAAATCAATTTTGATAAAACTTATACCATAAAACTTAAAATATTCAACAGTTTCATTGTGTATCAGCTCATAATGTTCAAATTTTCTGTTTTCAAGATTCCGGAATTTTATAAGAAAATTAAATTCTAATATGTCATAATTCCCTATTTACATATACTGAAAAGAGACAATAACATTTTTGTATCCTGCAAAACTCATCAGTACTCTTAAACCAAACAATGGAAATTTACATAAAAAAAATCCACAGAAACTTCAAAACATGAATAGTTTATAGTGAAAATTTTATTGAAATTGAACAGGAAATGACTGTGTAATAGTGTTTTGAAAAAACGTGGTTTTATATGAAATATATAGAGAAAAATAAACATTATCTTCACTTTTGGCACACGTCTGTATATGTATATATGGCAGAGTTAGTTATGTACGGCTCCTACTAGCTTGAGCTAGTGGGTTTTTTCCCACTTTGCCACAGTTGATGTAGTTGAGCATAAATTAGACTCTCAAACCGGGGAAGATGAGTGATGGTTGACCTGTACACCCCTTATTTGAAGATGAGTGATGGTTGACCTGTACACCCCTATTTTGTTTTAGTTTTCGACAAAACGAAGGTTGTGGTACTTCATACGGTGCTTTTACTGAATTGTCCTAGCAGGGCTTCCCCTTTAACTCAAATTAGTAGAGAACAAGACATGTAAACTAAGGGTCCCAGGTTCGAGTCCTGCCAGAGGCAGTTTTTGTCTCTGTTATGCACAAGCCAAGATAGGTATATAATGAAGTGATATTTTGATAAAGCTGTTACTTTTTTTTTATTCTTGATCCCTAGTTCCCTTTTGTTTTTTATTTCCTAATTTTCAAAACATCTTGAATAAAAAACGCATATATATGACATGTCATACAGTATACAAATGCCAACCACCTTGATTTTGGCGCAGTGTATCTAACATATGCTCCAATTCCATTTCCTCATTACTGACTCAAAATGGTAAAAATTCCAGATTTTTTTTCATTTCCCCTTTTCTCCTTTATGATTTTTTATCACTGATTTTAAATTGTTGTGTAACAATTATTTCTTTGCGAATTCTGGATTGTTGATTTTCATGCTATTTTTCTCATGACTGCAAAACAATCATGCTGAGATTCCTAAGTGCCTGCATTTTTATAGAATAAGCAGGGGCAGCACAAGCACAGAACCAACTTTTCTTTTGCTCCTTCTGACAATAGAGTTTAAGTATCTTAGAACATATCTCTGATTACCACTTATCTCTGATTACCACTTATCTCTGATTACCACATATCTCTGATTACCACTTATCTCTAATTACCACTTATATCTGATTACCACTTATCTCTGATTACCACTTATCTTTGATTACCACTTATATCTGATTACCACATATCTCTGATTACCACTTATCTCTGATTACCACTTATCTCTGATTACCACTTATATCTGATTACCACTTATCTCTGATTACCACTTATCTCTGATTACCACATATCTCTCATTACCACTTATCTCTAATTACCACTTATCTCTGATTACCACATATCTCTGATTACCACTTATCTCTGATTACCACTTATCTCTGGTTACCACTTATCTTTGATTACCACATATCTCTGATTACCACTTATCTCTGGTTACCATTTATCTCTAATTACCACTTATCTCTGATTACCACATATCTCTGATTACCACTTATCTCTAATTACCACATATCTCTGATTACCACTTATCTCTGATTACCAAAAAGAAGCTCTGATTACCACTTATCTCTGATTACCACTTATCTTTGATTACCACTTATCTCTGATTACCACTTATCTCTGGTTATCACTTATCTTTGATTACCACTTGTCATTGACAAAATGTTTATTTCAGTGTTCCTCAGTCAGCCACGCCCACACCTACACTCCCAGGCTCCAATCTAATCAGACGCTCTTTGATGGATAGGTATCTACCAATCAAAAAGAAGCTAGAAACTGTACTTATGGGTATGTACACTATGTATGTCTCTGTGTATATATGTCAATATGTATTTGTGTCACTGTGTATATATGTCACTCTATGTATATATGTCACTGTATATTTGTCACTGTATATGTATGTCACTCTATGTAGGTTTGTCACTTTGTATGTGAGTCACACTTTATATATGTCATGCTCTGTAGATGAGTCACACTTTGTATATGTCATGCTATGTAAGTGTGTCACTCTATATATATGTTGCTCTGTGTAGGTGAGTCACTGTATATATATCACTGTGTAGGTGAGTCAATGTATATATGTCACTGTATGTAGGTGTTTCAATTTGTATGTGAGTCACACTTTGTATATGTCATGCTATGTAGGTGTGTCACTCTATATATATGTTGCTCTGTGTAGGTGAGTCACTGTGTATATATGTCACACTGTGTAGGTGAGTCACTGTGTGTATATGTCACTCTGTGTAGTGTGTCACTGTATGTATATATGTCACACTTTGTAGGTGTGTCACTGTATATATGTCATGCTGTGTAGGTGTGTTACTCTGTATATGTCACTTTGAATAGGTGTTCCATTTTATATATCTCATGCTATATAGGTGTGCCACTCTATATATGTCATACTGTGTAGGTGAGTCACTCTGTATATATGTCACTGTGTAGGTGAGTCACTGTGTATATATGTCACTGTGTAGGTGTGTTACTTTGTATGTATGTACTGTGTAGGTGAGTCACTCTATACATAGGCTCGTGGGTAGGGGGGGGGCTTAGCCCCCCCCCCCCCCCCCCCCCCCCCCCCCCCCGCCACTTTTTTTGCAAAGATAGACATAGGTGTTGAAAATTGGGGCTTAGCCCTCAGACTTTCTGGCGTGTGTGTGTTTTTTAAGTTGGTTTAGCCCCCCCACTTTCAATTTGCTTCCAACGCCTATGCTATATATGTCATGCTGTGTAGGTGAATCATTGTATATATGTCACTCTGTGTAAGTTTGTCACTTTGTATGTGAGTCACACTTTATATATGTCATGCTGTGTATGGATAACTGTAGGTAGGTATCACTGTGTATATATGTCATGCGGTATAGGTGTTCTGTGCAGGTATGTCACTGTGTATATGTGCCACCTTGTGTATGTGTCAATCTGTGTTTGTCACTCTATATGTATATCATTGTATGTGTCAGTCTTTGTGTGTGGATAGAGTGATAAGGAGGGACAGAGAGAGAAGCAGAGAAAGAAAATATATTTCAATGAAGTAGAACAGTTAGATAAGAACTCATATTAGGATGAGTGATTTTCAGTTTCAAATTTGCTTCAATTCCATTTCAAGATTTGGTGAATTCTATTTTTTTTTACTGTTTTCGTTAAATAAAAACTAAAACACATATTGCAGATAAATTATATTTAATGATACAGACCCATAATGATACCTTTAATAGTCAGTCATACTAAGTTTAGCCATATTGTTGTCAAAACGCCAGTTTAAACGTGCTCAGCATATGTGTTTTGTTGCTACCAAAAACTGGCTGTCGAGCGGTATGTCGTAAAAAGTTATGAGAGATTTTTACATAGTGAAATTATACTATTAATTATAAACTATGATAGATATGTTCAGTGACTGAACACAGCATTACATTATGAAACATATTTCTATATATTTTTTAATGTTATTTACATTTGAGAAGACTTCCGATTCCCTGGCAACGATATTACAACAACAGAAATGAGTATGCTCTATCTTTCGATGTTGTGAAGGTGTGGCTATGTCCCTGCTTCAGAGCAAGAAATGATGAGGGTTAAATACAAAAAATTATGCGAGGAAATGTTGTCATTAAGAAATAAAGTTTATAACACGGAAACAGAAATAAGTTCACAATTTTATACGGTGTGTTGGATTTTTTAAAAGATTTTTCAGATACACAAATACCATTTCAGATTGCCGATTCTGTGTTTCCCACTGCGATCGCGGAAAATCACTGGCCCCATCTTATTATTGAGCAAGAACAAAAGATACCCAGCTTCATGATATGTTTTAACTCAGTTATTTTCATCCAAACTATTGCATTATTCACAGCATTTGAGTGACTGACATTTTTGCAATTACTTTTGAAATATGCTCATATGTACCGACAAATATGTAAACAAATTTTTCTTTGGATTCACTTTTTTTTTCTAGAAACCAGTGACAATGAAAATCATTTAAATTCTGTGAAGTTCAATCCTGGATCAATTTGCCACAATTTGTCTCATTCTTTGAAAAAAAAAAGTCACACAATGACCTCTGATACAAAAGTAGATATAGACAGACCTCAAAGAACAGAACAAAGTTTGATAAAAGGACTTGGAAGAGATGTTAAAAGCAAGGAAATGGATTACAGACACAGCAAGCAAATCATAATGGATGCTAAGGAATTACTGAAATTTAACGAAGATAATATGATTACCGATGCCAGTCAACATATGAAGAACCTGACAACGGAATCAAGTGATAGCAAACGATGTGTCATTGAGACAGATGCCCTGGAGATACTACATCAACACGATCTTAAGCTGCAAAATCGACAGCATCAGGAATTTGTCCCGAGTGTTGTAGCAGAGGGATGGGGTATATTTCCAGCCGGTGACAGCAGTTCACAGTCGTCTGGTTACCATGGAAGCCAGATTG
The DNA here is from genome assembly GCA_030159075.1 of Atrina japonica. NCBI lineage: Eukaryota > Metazoa > Mollusca > Bivalvia > Pterioida > Pinnidae > Atrina > Atrina japonica. The sequence continues at coordinate 382,475 of BROG01000170.1, forward strand.
ATACGAAACAGCAAAGATCTCTGGACAACAACAAGGTCAGAGGTTAACCTGTTTTGTGACAATTTGTATAGTGTTGCATGTCTTATTTTTAGATGTCTGAAAAATTGATTTGATCAATCATGAATGTGATTATTTGTAAATTTCATTGTTGTTTCAAATTCTGCTAAGAATTATTTTCACAGAACATTGAACTGCTTACATCATAACTATTCATATGGTTATGGGTTTATATATAAAATTAATATAAAAATATAAGCAAAAAATGGAAAGTAGAAAGGTAATAAGTCCATTATCCTTAAACACACCTATTAATCTTTAGTCTTTCCATCGATAGTATTCAATCTTCTGAGACATTCTACATATAACATACCTGTGTTGTTCAAATGACATCTGACTCACCAATTTCATGTCAATATACATTACCAAATACATGCAATCAGTCCTTGGGATGGATATGGGGTTTAACATTATTTTTCAGATTTTTTAAATTTATAAATTTCAGGCTGTAATTACAGAGTATCGGGAATACCCCGAATATATGCCGCAGTTCCACGACCAACATTATTTCTATGCTGAAAACAGTCACGGACACATGAAACTGTCTCAGCGAATGAGCCCTAATCAGGTAATAGTAAATAGTTGAGAGATCATAAACCTACTTAACGAAAATCAGAATGATCACAAAGCAGACAAATTGATGTCAGCCAGGTCAGTTTGTGTTTTGATCAAATTACCAACAATAAAACCATTTTTAAAAACCGATAACAATTACACTGATTACCATTTCCAGTATTTGAATACAAATTATTATTACTCCTCTGAAATTTATACGTTTTTGTATAATAACTCTCTTCGGTGTTAAAATCAATATGTTTTATATAATGCATTGTTTTGTGTTTGTGATACAGAGCCACCTGTCTGCCGACATACTGGATTACCTGGACAACAAAACCAGGCACATGAGTTACAACAAAGGGAAAAAGTACAGTAAATTTGTTCCCATAGAGATTGATCATGATTCTGATGGCTCACCTGTGTGGCTACTTCCAGATCCAACAGTTCTAAAGAAACCAACCTTTGACACACCCAGTCCCCCTGGGGACATGTACAGGAAAAGACCTATATAAAATTCTTTGATGTAAAAATGTTCATGTGTAGGGGAAAGATTTTCTAAAACAATCCTGAAATGAGGAAGAAGGCGATTGACAGTAAATGACTGCTAAATCCTGTAGATGATTATAATAATTTCCAAGAAATGTCAAGAATGAAAATTTCAAGTGATATTTTATCATAATTAACTATGTACACCAGAAGGGAGAATGTTTGAAACATGTTGGTGAAACCAATTTGCAGAATTTTTGTATAAAGTCCTTAACATTTCGAGGCATTTGTCCTTTCAGATTTCGGAACATTTTATAAAAATGCTGACATAAAGGGAGTGGAGACATATTGGTTTTTCCACATTTGTCTATTCATTTGTTTGTCTGTCACAAAATCTTGTCTGGGTTTTTTAAGCTTTCCAACTTTGCTTCGAATGCATTGAAATCGAGGTTCTACTATATTTCATCAAATTTGTCAATGAAAATGGGACTAATTCATGTACCACGTGATACCTGATAATGTTTGTGCAGCAATATTGTTTCTTTTAGTGATGGAATGACACTAGCAGACGATATCCCACGGTAATGTCATTACAGGGGGAATATTACGTAGAGTTACATTCCATCACCATTGGAGATGCTAGTTCCATACAAACGTTATCGGTTATCACGTGGTACATGAATTAGTCCCAATGTGATTAATTTTCTCAAGATTACAGAGAGTACCAAGATGCTAATATCAACTTTTTGATATTAAATATAAATTATCATAGTTTCGTTATCAATAGAATATAAGTCCATATATGTTTGTTAGATATATAATTATGTATATATTTATGATACATGGATTACATTTCAATTCCCCCCCCTCATATTACTATGTGGATATGAGTATTTAGAGTTTTCTTCTCTACTGTCATTTCATATCTTTGTGATAATTTGTACCGTAAAATCTAGTGTATCAATAATCTGTAATGATTTAATTGCATTTTAAAATATCAAATCAATTGTGACATTTTTTTTTACTTTTTAGTTGTAATGTTGACCTTTGTAGGTCATTTAATATAATCTGTTGCTGTCTGCTTATATATGCAAATATGTCAACTTTTCCCTAAAATTACCCCTTCAATCATCCTGCAATTTATTTTGCCCTACTGAATTTGCAAGTCAGAAAAATGTGATTAACATGGAGTGTAAATCCATCTTGTGACCGAAACCAGGGGAAAAGTGACTGCTGATGTTCTAACATATATAATATTAAAGGGGCATTAGCTGTCTTTACCAAAAATATATTTTGATTTTTTCTATTGTTACTACGTGTACTTGATGTACAATAACAAATTAGAGCTATACACAGGCATAGAATATCTTTTATTCATACACTTTTTTTTTTTAAAATAAGATCAGATCCATTGTGGTATGCATATACAATTAGTAAGGTTGAATAAATCAATTGGAAGTGAATAATTTCCAAACTATGTTTCTCAAGAAATATTCACAAAATATATAGGAATTTAAGAATTTTTATGCCTGTGTATATCTCCATTTGTTATTGTATATCAATCTAAGTACAGCTAAACAATAAAGGAAAGAAAATATTTTGAAAAAAAAACACAGCTATTGCCTCTTTAAGATGATGTATAATCCAATTTCATCTCATACCAGTTCTTTCCTTTGCATATCAAGGTTTATTGGTATTATCTTAAATTTGTTTGTTCTCAGAATTTTATAAATCATTTGATTACTTTTTGTTATTAGTATTTCTTTTAGCTGTAAAAAAAATTGTTGCATTATTATAAAAAAACAAAATTAAAATAAAAAAATTTACACTGAACATGGTATTTTATGAAGAAGATATTTTAAGAGTCAGATTGTGGTCCATCTTGAATTCATCATGCCCTACATATTGTCAATTGTTTTATATTGTAATTGTGGCAAAAATAAAGTTTTATGGATGGAACATTTCAAATTTGGACAAATCAGAAAGTTTCAAAAATAAAAAAACACCAATAGATACTGATATAAACAGTTTTATTCCTTAATTTCTTTTTATATGCCCATTACGTATTGTGGTAGGGCAATGTCCATCCCCTTGTCCAGCCCATAACTTCTCTGTGCCATACCAGAAAATAGTCGTGCTTCTATAAATGGTGTCCATGTAAAGGTGGTGTGTCATGACCTAGACTCAAGGTCATATCGCAAACATCAAGGTCACTTGCAGTCTGCAATTTTTTTTGTCAGGTGTGTATTTCTCACACCATGCCACAAACACAAAAGGAAATGTTTTAAAAGTTCACACAACAGTTCTCATGAGGCGATGTGTCATGACCTTCACTCAAGGTCAAACCTCAAAGGTCAAGATCACCATGGCAGTCTAATATATTTTGTCCATATATATTGAAAACATTTTCAAAACACAAAAGGGTATATTTTCAAGGTCATATATCAAAGATCAAGGTCACTGTGGCATCATAGAGAAAGCCATTCACAGTTTATTCATGATGGGCATATTATGTATACCGTTTACAGTACTCTTGTTTCAGTATTCAACTGGGTTATAAAACACCCTTTTCTAAAATGATTCTCGGGAATTTTCTTCTAGCTTTGCTAAAGAAACCCAAAATATAGGGAATAAATTTCAAGCTGAATTTCATGTCATGGTTTTTTTATTCTCCAGCTGATGAGTTAATTCACGTGATATTGACTTTATACATTTATAAAATACTAAATAATGTACATAGAAGCCTCTCATAAAAGAATTATAGAAACAAGCCTGCTCAAATGTCATTAAGGTCTATGATTACAAGGTTAATTCTTCAAGCTGATTGAATTACCAAAACACTCTTCTCACCAAAATTGCATTAAACCGGTATCCCGGTGAAAGGCAGTCTTTCACTTCAGTCTTAATAGTGTTTCACGATGCTGTGTCTCTTTACGGCCATATTTCTAGCTTAAGTCACACGAATTTATTCGCTACATAAATATCGATAAAAAGAAGAGTGTTCTTTGATACTTTAAAAGATTAAATTCCTACTTTAAAACAATTGCATTAAGAGTTGCTTTAATACATTGAATCAATTATATCAAGTGTTCAGCGTCTTTGTTTTATGGTTAGGTTCCCTACATGCTAAATATCTATTGATTTCACTCCAAAGTCTCAGTATATCAAGTTTAATTGGATAAAAGTCATGCTAAAAGCTTTGTTAGGCTTCCAAATAGAGGTGAGGAGACGTATCAAGCTGATTAACAATCCACAGGTGGGCGTTAACAATTGGTTTCTGGATGATGGGTACAGAAAAGCCAAATCACATGGTTTCATATATCTGAAATTATAGTACCTCTATACACCTGAGGGTTTTAAAGATCACATGTTCGACTTTTGTTTTCAAAAGTATACCGAGGCCAATAAATTGGAACCTGTCTTGGAAAAGCAAGTGGGACTACTGTTGTCAAGTTGCCAGAGCATTTCACGTTAAAACCAATTAAGTCTCTCACTTCTTGTCAGCGCGGATTCTGGCCCCGCTGGAACCTAAGCTGATTTTGTGGGAAAGTTTGCCAGTTTACTTGCGGATGGCCGGGGACATTGTAACCGGGTTATATCCTCCACCATTAAAAACTGGTCCCCACCATATAATAGTGTGGTGTAAAATAAAAACAGAGAATCAAATTCGTGACAAGTGGTCTGGTAAGAGATTTAAAATAATACCAGAAACATAAGTTAACATTTGAATAAAATTTTGACCTTGCTTCATGACTGTCACAGAGCACTATCAATGATTAATGTTGTATTTCTTTATAATTGATATGTTGCGTTGTTATAAGATGAATTATATGTGTATCCAGTATTTTATTGTTGCAAAGTATCGTCCAAGGATATTTTAGATTACGGTTGACGTTATGTTGTCATTGACCCTTTCACCCTTGAGCTTTTAGATGGTATTATCTTCTCTGTTGTGTAGACCAATCTATTATGGTATGTAGGGGTGAAAGTGTTAATACTAAAGCTGTCTAACTGCAGAATATTGTGTATACTAGTATTATATTTTATTTAACCAACACCCCCTGAAAAACAATGGACTCTTCTATAAATCAATGACGTAGACCAGTCCAAATGTGTTTCTAGTGGTAAATGGTTTAGGTTTGACGTCAAGTTTTGACTTTGTTCACCATTCACTTAGTATTGGTTTCCTCGGTAGGGGACAGACCTGTATTGATACATTAATACTCTCAGAATAATTGTTTTCATTAGTGTTCTCAATTTCATTGTGAATGTGCATTTATATAAGTACCGTCCCACTGCCTTTAAATGGAACTGAATCAATCAAAAACCGCTCACTCAAAATGAAACTGAATCAATAAGAACACACCACCTTAAATTAAAAAATGAAACTGAATAAAAAAAACCGTCCACCTCAGAATGAAACTGAATTAATAAAAAAATCCGCCCACCTTAAAAATGAAACTAAATCAAAAACCGCCCACCTTAAATTATAAAATGATTCGGAATCAATCAAAAACCGCCAACCTTCGATTAAAATTGAAACAATAATAAACCGGTCACTTTAAATTATAAAATGAAACTGAATTAATAAAAAAAACCGCCCACCATAGATTATAAAATGAAACTAAATCAATCAAAAACCGGCGACCTCAAAAAGAAACTGAATCAATCAAAATCGCCCACCTCAAAAAGAAACTGAATCAATAAAAAACGCCCACCTCAAAAAGAAACTGAATCAATAAAAAACGCCCACCTCAAAATGAAACTGAATTCCGCCTACTTTGAATTATAAAATGAAACAATCAAAATGTGTGATTTATAAGTCAACGTAAAATAATACATGGAATTAATACTCTGTCATTCATTTTTATGTAAGATGTGTTTTATTCAAATTTGAAAGATGATATTATTCATTGTTGATATATTATCCTGTTTTGAGTGAAATTTCTGAATATTCTTGTTGGTCTTATTTGTACACAATGGTTGTTGAAGCCAAACGTTATATATGTCTCTGCTAACATGGTGTGTGTAGTGTTTTCATCTAAGATACCCATTGTACGATTTCATTTATCAATGATTAAAAAATGTATGATTATTCAGTTTTGTATTCGTTTGTTGTTTTACATCTTGTCAAGCGTTCCTGATTTATATATGGAAAATTTTTACCGTTGCTATAGACGGACGCCAATGCAGTGAAGGGTCTTTTTATAAGTCTTTGGTATGACCCGGTATCACCGAAAATCGAAACGGGGATGTTCCATTTGCAAGTTCCACTCAGCATTGTTTATTCATAATATGTACATGTATATCCAAACGTCTGTCACAATGGCTTTCTTCGAACAATAAGCTATTAAAGCTAAATTCATACGTTTTTAAATTGGTGTCTCTTCCTAGAAAAGTGTGTCATAACCTTGACCCGTGTCATGTCTTCCAAGATCAAGGTCACAGTGCACACATGGACAAAATAATATCCTTTAAAATGGTAAAGGGGAGATCCAGCACGATAGCCATGCCATTTAACACTCCACTCTTTGCACTAAATGCAAACCTCATAATTTTTAACAATTAAATTATGATGACGTTTCAATTGAGGAGAATAAGTCATATGAAAAACCGTTACTGTTATTTAATCAGATGTGTTGGATGAGCTATAACTTGAAGTCATCAAATTTACTCAATATAAAAGTTATTATTTTTACTTTATATAAATGTCTGTAAAACTTCGGGATGTGACTGAATATGGAACACATTACAAGTGTTTTTGATTTTTATTTACCTAAAAATATTGGGTCAATGTATGATTTTCCCATAAAAACAAAATTACATTACTGAGTAAATTAGGCTAATTTCGGTCTACATTGAACAACGGACCTAATACTCTTATTCCAAGATATCATTTAATGATACACTTAAAGGGGCATTACCTGTTTTTTCCCACCCACCCCCCTTCTTCATTACTTAAATTTATATATAATAACAAAAAGAGATATACGCAGGCATAAAAATTATTAAATCCCTATATATTTTGTGAAAACTACTTGAGAAATCCAGATATGGCACTTTTTCAATTGCAATTGATTAACTCAACCTTTACTATTTGTATATGAAGACCACACTGGGCCTGACCTTATTTTTACAAAAGAATACAGGAATACAAGGTTTTTATGCCTGTGTATAGCTCTTATTTGTTATTGTATACCAAATACATGTAGTAAAATTAGAAAAAAAAAATCGAAATCATTTCTGGGGATAAACACAGCTAATGCCGGTTTAACCTTGACTATAGCGTGTATAGGTCTATGTATTCAGATGAAAGGTAGTAGTCCTGAAATGGACAAACATATCTTTACATGGTGTAAACAAAAACTACAGTCAATAAGAAAAAAAAAACAATCATAAACTTCAATTCCCCCATGTCTAGATGTATACGTGCTAGAAGCAAAATAGTATATATTACTCCCAATTATTCTGCCTTCTATAAATCAAGCAGTCTTGCCGGGTAATTTGGATTGGATAATTGTTAGTATTAGATCAGCATATATCAGTATATTCACTTTGTACCCGCTATACAGAAGAAAACATCACGAATTAATTAAACGGAAAAAACCATAAACATTGCTCTGTTCTATCTAGACTTTATTTCCGTCATCGCCGTTCCTTTCTTGATAAATGTATAATTAGTTTTCTGTTTCTGTCTTGCTTTACAGAAGGGATGATGTGATTAAGTAGAGTCATATATATCTCTGGATTGGAGCTCAGACGTGAGTGTAACACAATAACAATTTGTCATTTTTTATGACACTTTGATTGTTTCTCATGTATAAACCACTTAAGGTGGTTCAGTCGACCACAGGTTCTGGGACCGAATCTTGGTATAAAGTTATATCAAATATTTTTTTTTGAAAATAATGACTGTTCCTTCGCCAAACACCCAGCATACAGAGTGAAAGTCACGAATATTTCGGATGAGGCTTGGAAGGTCCCGTGTAAGACAGTCCTTATAGTGTGTGTGTGGGGTGTGATACGTATTAGTTAAAATATGAGTTGGTTTAACGTCTTGTCAATAGAATTTAAGTCTGGAGTCAAACTATAGTATGCTGCATTTTATGAACGACCTAATGAGAGTTAGCAGTGTTCATAAGAAGTTACGTAATATATAAAAATCTTCAAAAGCATAGATATACAGGATGTCCAGGATATATATATATATATATATATATATATATATATATATATATATATATATATATATATATATATATATATATCCAGTTACACAGTGAAACATATTTAATTGAAGGTCAAAATACCGAATATTTAACGATGCTAAAAGAACACTATCGGACCTTTTGAGTTGAAATATATTCTTCTATATAGAATGAAAATAACAATGCTAATTGTAATGTATGGAGATCAGGTCTTTCACAAGCTGTCGGCATTCCAATGGGAACAAATTGTACCCTTTTATTCACTGATCTGTTCCTTTATTCATACGAAGCAGGCTTCATTTAGAAACTTCTGAATCAAAAGAAACGATAGCGGTAGTCTTTAATTCGATATTTAGATGTGAATCCATCCATCCGTCTATCTCTCTTTCTTTCTATCTATCTATCTATCTATCTATCTATCTATCTATCTATCTATCTATCTATCTGAAACCAAAGCTGATTATGTGAGAATCAACAACAGCAACAACAACAATAATACTCTGTTTGTATATAGGATATAATGCTTCAACACGAAACGCACTCTATAAGGAATATAAGTTTCAGAATGTTTTGTTGGAGGATTAAATTGTAAATTTTTAATGACAAATATAACCTTTGTCTGTACTTTCAATTAATCTTCATAATCCTTGTTGTTGTCTCCTGCTTGAGGGATCAAATTAAGTACAATGGTTCAATTACAGCACGGTCATGTGTCTTTCTAATCTCTTCTAAGAGAATGTTCGCCTTTTAACGTGGTGAATTGTTTCTGTGTTAAAGCATATGAAGTGACAGCGCGTCAGTCGACTTTGCGATGTAAGAAATTGATGCCATTGATGCTGTTGTTATGTTTCATATTTCAAATTGAATTTAAGATGTCTTTGAAATATGATCACTTTTCCATATCTCGGATGATGTCTGTCCAAATATAAACTTTACCGAATTTTTTCACATATGAATATTTTGTAGACATTGCCATTACGGCAGTGTTGTAATTTCTATTTACAGTTTTCTGTTTCGGATGACCTGTTCATTAACTGAACGGTGGGCGTGACCGGTTGGCGGAGGAACTTTTCCATGACACACGAACCCATCTCCATTTTTTTCGAAGACTTATATTTTCATTTTATTTACAATGAAAATTCCCTATGAAGCTGACCACGTAGCTGACACAAGCAATCTGATTAGTGAGTTGGTCTCCTAAGTAGAAGTTTAGAATTATTTGATAAGAAAATCCAATATGAGTCTGAACATTAACTACAAATGTATAACTTTGGTATTGTTAATAATATTTATAACCATTATCTACAAATGTATAACTTTGGTATTGTTAATAATATAACACTAAGACGTTGCCACAGCTGGTGGATCTTTTGAGTCCCCGATGATATACATAAACCCAGTATTTGGTATTTCGGTACCAGCCTATTATTTTAAACTAATAATATTTCGCTCAGATAGCACTATTTAAATTCTAAACTTAAGATATTCACTTTACAGTAGGTACTCATAGACGGATTGGTAATATATATCTATATTTATAATTTGGCCCTGTATGATACCACTTTTTGTATCGGAAATATACATTTATATCAATATCAAGCACAGCTGATGAAGTTGTATTGACCGGAACGCTCGTTTCGAGCATTTTTTGGGAGGTCTCTTTTGTAAAGCTATAGCTTTGACATTGTTATCAGGACCTCCGTGGCTAAATGGTTAGAGATTCACACTTTGAACCATGATGTCTCTTACTGCAAGTCAGCGCAGGTTGGAGCCCCGTTGTCCCCTAAACTGATATTTGTGAGAAAGTTTGCCAGTTTACTTGCGGAAGGCCGGTAAAAACCAAAAAAAAAAAAAACTGACCGCCACAATTTAACTGAAAAATTGTTGAGTATGGCATAAAATACTATTCAAATTTTATTTTGAAAATGGTATTGTAAATAATATTGATAAAAAATTCTCATGTGAGACTTTATAATTACGGTCATAAATACGAGGCGGTCTCCTATGCGAGGTGGTCGAAATACATGGCTCCACTATATTTTATAAATTGTTTTATGGATTTTTGACGATATAAAGGGATATTAACTGCTGTCTTTTTCTAAAGAAATTATTCCCCTTTTTACTACTTAGATTGCTATACATTAATAAACAGAGATATACACAGGTATAAAAGTCTTAATTTTTTATATATTTTGTGAAAATTGCTTGAAAAAAAAACCAGGTTCGGCACTTTTTCAATTGCAATTGATTAACTCAACCTTACTATTAGTATATGCATACCACACTAGATCTGATTTTTTTTTTTTTTTAAATATATAGGGATATAAGATGCCAAGGAGACACATCCCGCATGATTTGAAGACGCGTAACAAAACAGAAATAAAATTCTAACTGTAAACAGAAGTTGTAAAATGTTCGCGATTCGATACTTACGGGAAAAAATCCATAACCTTTACGGATTTTACGATATGTTTTCTAAAATGACTTAAGTATTCACGTAAGGACCTTAAGAAAAAAAACTTAAGGAAAAACTTACAATTCTTTGTGAAACGGGCTCCTGTAACTTTATTCATACGAAGAAGACTTCATTTAGAAACTTCTGAATCAAAAAGAGAGATAGCGGTAGTCTTTAATTCGATATTTAGATGTGAATCCATTTATCCATCCGTCTATCTATCTATCTATCTATCTATCTATCTATCTGACACCAAAGCGGAACATAAGTTTCAGAATGTTTTGTTGGAGGATTAAATTGTAAATTTTTAATGACAAATATAACCTTTGTCTGTACTTTCAATGAATCTTCATAATCCTTGTTGTTGTCTCCTGCTTGAGGGATCAAATTAAGTACAATGGTTCAATTACAGCACGGTCATGTGTCTTTCTAATCTCTTCTAAGAGAATGTTCGCCTTTTAACGTGGTGAATTGTTTCTGTGTTAAAGCATATGAAGTGACAGCGCGTCAAACGACTCTGCGATGTAAGAAATTGATGCCATTGATGCTGTTGTTATGTTTCATATTTCAAATTGATTTTAAGATGTCTTTGAAATATGATCATTTTTCCATATTATTCGGTTAAGTTTATATTTGGATGATGTCTGTCCAAATATAAACTTAACCGAATTTTTTCACATACGAATTTCTTGTAGACATTGCCATTATTTCAGTGTTGTAATTTCTATTTACAGTTTTCTGTTTCGGATGGCCTGTTCAGTAACTGAACGGTGGGCGTGACGGGTTGACTGAGGAACTTTTCCATGACACACGATCCAATCTCCATTTTTCTTTTCGAAGACATATATTTTCATTTTATTTACAATGAAAATTTCCTATGGAGCTGACCACGTAGCTGACACAAGGCAATCTGATTAGTGAGTTGGTCTCGTAAGTCTAGAATTATTTGATAAGAAATTCCAATATGAGTCTGAACATTAACTACAAATGTATAACTTTGGTATTGTTAATAATATTTATAACCACTGAGACGTTGCTACTGCTGGTGGATCTTTTGAGTCCCCGATGATATACATAAACCCGGTATTTGGTATTTCGGTACAAGCCGATTATTTTATTATTTTATACCAATAATATTTCGCTCAGATAGCACTATTTAAATTCTAAACTGATCAAACGTTAAGATATTTACTTCACAGTTGCTACTCATAGATGGATCGGCAATACATTTATATTTATTATTTGTCCCTGTATGATACCACTTTTTGTATCGGAAATATACATTTATATCAATATCAAGCTCAGCTGATGAAGTTGTATTGACCAAAAACGCTCGTTTTAAGCATTTTTTTTTTTATTTTTTTTTTTTTATTTTGCCTCTTTTGTAAAATTATAACTTTCACATTGTTATCAGGGCCTCCGTGGCTAAATGATTAGAGCATCACGCTTTGAACAATGATGTCTCTTACTGCAAGTCAGCGCAGGTTGGAGCCCCGTTGGAACCTAAACTGATTTTTGTGAGAGAGTTTGCCAGTTTACTTGCGGAAGGCCGGTGGTCTCTTCCCGGGCACATTGTTACCGGGTTCTCTCCTCCACCAATAAAAACTGACCGCCACCATATAACTGAAAGATTGTTGTGTAGGACATAAAATAATTTTTATATTAAATTTTTAAATTATATTTAAGTTTTAAATTGGTATTGTAAATAGTATTGATAAGAAATTCTCATAGGAGACTTTATAATTACAGTCTTAAATACGAGGCGGTCTTCTATGCAAGGTGGTCGAAATACATGGTTCCGCTATATTTCATATACAATGTATTGCTCTATGGATTTTTTAACGATTTAAAGGGACATTAGCTGTCTTTTTCTAAAGCAATTCATTCCCCTTATTTACTACTTAGTGTATTGGTTCCTCGTGAATTTCATTTGGACTTGACTGTGGACTCACGGCGGGTGTGACCTGTCGACAGGGGATGCTTACTCCTCCATGGCACCTGATCCCACCTCTTAGTTTCCAGAGGTCCGTGTTTGTCCATTTTTTACCAGATTTGTACCTAGATCCTGGACATCCTTGTTATTTATACCTTGGTATCTGAGACTTTTTATATCGTAATACATCAAAGTCTTAAAATTTATATTTAAACCAAATTGAACAATGGACGTTGGAGTTGTATCTGTGTTGTGGACATCCTAAAGATTTATACTTTGGTATCTGAGATGTTTTATATTAATAAACAGAGATATACACAGGTATAAAAGTATTAAATTTTTATGTTTTGTGAAAGTTGCTTGAAAAAAAAAACAGGCTTGGCACTTTTTCAATTGGAATTGATTAACTCAACCTTACTATTAGTATATGCATACCACACTAGACCTGATCTTATTTTTAGAAAATATATAGGGATATAAGATTTGTTATGCCTGTGTATAGCTCATATTTGTTATTGTACATCAAGAACAAGAAGTTAAAGTAGAAAAAATTGAAATAATTATTTTTTGGTAAATACAGATAATGCCCCTTAAAACTTTGGTCTCTGTGCATGCTTTGTATATGTTGATACTGGGTGCCATACTTTGAAAATTGTCTAAAAATCATATGTCCTTCTAAGTTGGCATGGAAACAATGCATTGATATCACATCGCAGATAGTCATCAAAATATCATTTTGCACACTTTTCTGAATCTATCAGGAGATATTAGCATAACATGGTAAACTTACATAAATGAATAACCGATTATACAATGTTATATTGGCTGTATATCAGTTGCTGTAATAAATACACCGGGAGAACAAGACCATTTACCAGAAATATATCAATTTCCATAATCTTTTGATGTATAAATTACGGACATTTTATGTTGCATTGAAATGAAGTGAATATTGACTTACATGGACAATGTGTGGTTTCCTAATATTTACTCCCAAATTAATAAACGTGTATATCGATAAAGATGCGACTGATTTTGAAGGTTACTGAGTATGAAATATATAAAATGCTTGATATCGCAATTTGTCTATTCTCTAAAGAGATTTTAATATTGGGCGATCAATATCCATTTCTCGGCTAATTACAAATTAGTAACAAACTCTTTGATGCAATTTTGAGTTTCAATATTTTGTTCCTTTGTATAAGCTGGGTATCATAAAATGTCTGAACACATATTTACATGTTGTACGATCATTATAAAAAGTAAACATGAAACAGACATCTATGGCATCTCTTCCGATATACTTTTCCATAGAGTATTACTGTATAGAAGTGTGGTTCCAGGGGTTGTCATTTTCATGGTTTTTTCTCTCTCCTAACACGATTGCGTTTTGTTTCCCCTTTTTCTAATTTTCGAATCGGGAGAAGCATAAAATATCATCATGTCTTGCAAGGGTAGCCCATAATATATAAACATAATACCAAAGTTATAATGCTCAAGACGATCATATCTGTCAATTAGACTTCATCAGTTGAGCTCCAATTTTAAATAGATTTTCCAAAGACAAAATCAAAACGTGTAGCCAAAATTCATCGAAGAGTAAACACTATAAAAAGATGGCTTTCTTAGCTTTAGAAGAATTTAGAATTTTAAATGGTGCGAAATATTACTTTAGTAAAAGATTACCAGCTGGTATTATATATAACATAATATACCATACATATGCATACTTGTATTGAGACATATTCAATGTTTCTTAAATTCACTGATTTATGTACACATTGAATATAGCGAATATTAATACTGCAAGTTAATTCCCCATACAGTAATAATTAAATATTGAAGGATTCTGTACCAATTCAGTCTGACACAAATATTTTTTGTTTTGTTTTATATGATGGTGAAGGTGCCATGCTATTGAAGAAGGAATTTGTATTTTCCAATAAATAAGTCATAACTTTTAAGCAATGGACGTTGAAATCGGTTTCATATATATTCACAATATTCTTTTTTTTTTTTTTTTTTAAAAAAGTGGTTTAATATGAAATATTTAGTGCAAAAATAGTAGTGTATGAATACGGTTAGCATGTGTCTGTATAATGAAACTGATTTTTGTTTTACTGCAATTGATTTAGTTATTTATGTTGTGTTGTTGTCACTGCTACTAACTTTGCTTAAATAGATGAATTCAATTTTCTTTAATTGTCAAAAAAAGACGAGAGACTTTTATTTTTGGAAAGTTGAACGTGTTTATTCAAAAGTAAAGGTGTACTGTTAAAACAATAACCTTTGACCTAAAATGTAATGCGAGATTCTTAACCCTGTCACCCCTAATTATATGAGTGGTATGCGCTTTTTTGTTTAAGACCAATCTATTATGATGTGTTGGGTTGAAAGGGTTAAATGATCATTTACACCACACTCAATGATTTTTCAGTCACATGTTGGTGACTCTTTTAATGGTGGAGGAGAGATCCTGATTACAATGCACCCGGAAAAGGTCACCGACCTTCCGGAAGAAAACTGGCAAACATTCTCAAAAAATCAATTTAGGATCCAGCCGGGCCGTGGTGGAGTTTTGATGGTTGACCAACCCGTTAGAAAGCTAGTTACTGTTTTTATCGCCAAGCACTCAGCATTGGAAAGTCACGTGTCTTTGTGAATGAGAATCAAAATCGATGTCACGTGTCCCGATAGGAATGGTACGTAAAACAACATTGACATTTACTATACCTTTACTGATATTTATTTATATAAAGTTTAATTATTGAAACTAGATATTTCCCTAAAATTCCGCTGCAACCGACTCATCCCTGTAAAAGTGTGAGATAGGTGGGAGATTATTTCCCTGTGGGTGCGGTGTTCTACGTCAGCCAATCAGAGCATTTCTAACTCGACCTTCAACGAACACACAAGTAAAACTAATAAATTTGTCCGTGTAATGTATGTTTCGGTTTAATAAAACAGTTGCAGTGTGAGGGAGTTTGCAAGATTCTGGTTCCCGCCTATTGCCCATAGGCTTTGCTTGGGGGGGGATAGGTCTTGTCTAGGAAAACCAGAATCTTGCTAACTCCCTCAATGGCATACTGTATACTGTCCGTAGCACAGGTAAAACTTGTGGGACTTCATCTACATTTGAGGACATTTTTATATGAGTGATAATAATTGTTGGGATGTGAGGCAGCGACAAAACAAAGACAAAATTGTGATGTCTGTGAAGCCAAAATATACAGTACACGTGCCCCAATGGTCTCACCTGGGAATACATATTTTGACGCAACAAGGCTTTCCATATATTGCTAATATAATTACAACCTGTCAGGCATGTACTAATATTTTTAGACATCCATTAAACCTATTCTTTCTGATCCTTTCAAGCAATTCTTTAATTTTGTGGAAGTGGATGAGATTGATCTATTCTAGCATAAAGAAAATAAAGACGAGATTATAATGGAATTCCGATGTATTATATTCCAAACAAACACAGTCCTGCAATATAACTCCCAAAATATAAGCGTATAGCACGCAAAACATTTTACACTGTATCATATAGTTACAGACCAGATGTCAATAAGAGCATTTGCTATTCATCTGTTGATACGTCAGCCATTTGTAAACTGCGTATAGCTAAATAAAGCAAATTGAACTTCTTGCTTTATCTATTCCACTGACCTACTTACGCAAACATATAATTTCCTAGATGTTTTATGATGAAAGTAAGCAGCCAATCAAACTAATCGGGCATTATAAAATTGACTATGTGTAAAGCTTTAGACATGACTTTTGCAATATCTCAATTAGTCCATTCGAATACACAGTATTGTTTCAAATACTTGGAACGCACTGAATATAAATGATTATGGAAATAATCTCAGAGAATTACAAAAAAAAATAGTGGAGAGAGAGAGAGAGAGAGAGAGAGAGAGAGAGAGAGAGAGAGAGAGAGAGAGAGAGAGAGAGAGAGACAGAGAGAGAGAGAGAGAGAGAGAGAGAGAGAGAGAGAGAGAGAGAGAGAGAGAGAGAGAGAGAGAGAGAGAGATGTTTTAATTATACTTAGATATATGATGTGATTTTTAACATATCGTCAATTTCCACTGTCCCGGAATTCCATAGGTAATATTTCTTTTAAATGCTAACTTAAAACGTTAATGTAAATGGTACATACACGGTTAGGTTTGGTTTTACATCCCGCGAAGAATTCTTCACTTATATGGAGATATCGGCTTCAGGTGAAGTGCTTCATATTTTTACCTGTGCTTTGGACTGAAGCCAATGTAGTGAGGTTTCTTTTACATGCCACACCTTACGCGACACGGGACCTTGGTTTTAAGTCTCATTCGAAAGACTCGTGACTTTCACTCCGGATGACGAGCGTTTGGCTAAGGAAGGAACAATTACTACGATTTCCAAGGTCTTTGGTATGACCCGGTACTGGGATCCTAACCCGGAACCTTCCGCTTGCGAGTCGAACAACCTACCACTTGCCCACCGCAGTTGGTTACATACACGGATAAAATCGTGAAAAGAAACATTCCATGTAACATTTGCAACGGGTGTGGCATGCTAGCAGGGAATGCTGACTCCTTCTGTACACCTGGTCCCACTATGGAATTCGCTATTGTTGTTCATGTTGAGACCATTTGTATCTGACTTGTTGTGTTCTAATGGACTTGGATTTTCGATTATCCATTGGAACTTCTTCCTTTGTACCTTAGACAATGTTTAATCTAATTACAATAGATAACTTAATAGAGTACCTGTCCTCCATAAACATCGTATGCAATGGCTTACATATGAAAGAAGATTGCTTAAATATTATTTAGTACAGA